>QLNU02015359.1:73096953-73115645 GCA_006491805.2 Dysdera silvatica | reverse complement strand
GTTAAATTTCTCTTCAAGTTCTTTATTTTTAAATTTTGGTCTTGCCGGAAGATTGGAAATTTCTCTGCGACCACAAGTGGAACAGACGCCCCGTTTCATGGGAATTACAGGTGGAGATCTTCTGGCTAAGGGCATTTCTATAGGACTTCTACCATGAAGGACTGCCGTTCCAACTGGGTGATGTCTATATTGACAAGGGTCCTCAAAAACAGCTCCTTGACGGCACAACTTTGGTTTAGGGTCTCTTACACTTGTATTCGATCTCGAAAATCTTGGAGGCAAATCACCATTTGAACCTGAAGGAGGCTTTGCTATGTTATGATTAGCTAGACTCCTTTCTTTAATACTGGAATACCCCGGACGAGAACTCGAAGTGTCGCTGCTCATACTGGATCTTGACAGCCTACAGAGAGACAAAAATATTATATATTATTACTACTAATAACAATTTTACTTCCGACGGTTATTTTGCACACAAGCATACACATTTCACAAACATATTTACCACAAATACACTACAATATTACACACGCATGACAAGTATGATACACTCCTCCAAGGATACTTTTTATTTCTGAAAGTAGTATTACCTGAAAGTAGAAGTAGAAGAGTCCTGTCGACTGCATGAGTTGTTAGAGTCCTGTGAGGATTTTTGAGTGCCCGTCCAGGAGTTTCTTCGTGTTCCCCTTTCTAGAAGTTTCAAAGGGATGTTACCTTGTCGCCAACTGTCCGATCTTGAGGAAAAGTTATCACTAGATATACTGGACTGCCTTTTCTGATTGGGGTCTTGGTTTTTATGTATGAACCCTCGTGTTGCAGCTGCACGTGAATAATCGTTGCTGTTGGGCTCTTCACGACTTCTGCCATAATGGCACGTTAGATAACGAATAGCTAGGGTTTTCCACCGAGGTGGACGTGGCGATTCGTACTTCGGCTTTGACGCACTATTGGTTGGTTTCAGGTGAGCACCACATTGGCATATGGGTTGGTTTTCTACAGAGCCACCACTTTTCCTTTCTGCTGCGGAATTTGTATTTTGAGGAGTATGTCGGTTTGAAAAATTGGAGCTGTGTCTACACCTGCCAATTCCTCTTGTGACTCTGGATTCCTCGATTCGTTTGCAAATAAGAACACAGTCTTTCTTAAATTGCTTGGTGAATATAGCTAAGAAAGAGTTAGTCTCTTCGGTTAATGGCTATTTCTGGGTCCAAAAATTGTCTATTGAGTCAATCATAGTTCCACTAAGAGTGACCTCCGAGTGCTTTTTACAGTTGCTGAATGGCGTGCGATAGCAGAAATATGGGAAAGATATTGATAGAGTAATATAAAGACGGATGTGATAGAATAATATAAAGACAGATGTGATAGAGTAATATAAAGACAGATGTGATAGAGTAATATAAAGACAGATGTGATAGAGTAATATAATGACATGTGATAGAGTAATATAATGACATGTGATAGAGTAATATAAAGATAGATGTAAATTAACAATATATATAGATGCGATAGTTAGCAATATATAAATGCTACAGTTAGCAATATATAGATGCTATAGTTAGCCATATATCGATTATATAATTAGCAGTATATAGATCATATATTTAGCAGTATATAGATCATATATTTAGCAGTATATAGATCATATATTTAGCAATACATAAATACTATAGTTAGTAATGCACAAATGCTATAGTTAGGAATATATAGATGATATAGTTAGCAATGCATAAATGCTATAGTTTACAATACATAGATGTGAATTCTATAATTAGCAGTATATAAATGATTTAATTAGCAATACGTAGATGCTATGGTTAACAACATATAGATGGAATAGTTAGCAATATATAGATGTTATAGTTAGAAATATATTGATGCTATAATTAGCAATATACAAATGCAAAAGTTAGCAATATATATATGCGATAGTTAGCAATATAAAGAGAAGCAAGAGAAAATTCAAAAAGTTTTCAAAGAGGATTGTTATCAAGATGTACAGAGGAAGCTGCACACAGTTTCCTTGAGGAAAACCACGTTTGCTTCATTCAATGCCTATCGACATACATTATTTTAAAGAGGAAAGAACGATGCCGATAACAAAAACGAATATGGAAATAAATTTATCAGCAAAAATATATTATATCTTGAGGTAATTGGTATAATTAATTTAAGAAAAATAAGAAATTAAGAAATATTAAATTCTTTAAAAACTAATATACATAATTAAGGAATTAATTTAATTATAAGCGGGGTATATTTAATTTGGACCGAAGTGAAATAAATAAATGAAACGATAAACAGCGGAAGAATAAATGCGTATTATTAGACGATATTTCAAGTTTTATTCGTAAAGTTTTTTGTTCTTTTGAGTAGGAAACACCAATCCATTCGCTATTAAAAATAGATTTTTGCAGATAGCGAGTAGGGAAAGAATTTAAGTTTTCCCTACTATGGCTTTAGGTTTTCCTTTTAAGGCAGTCGCTTATGTTACGTCAAGATTTTTCGAGACGTACATTCACGAAGACTTTCACGGCGTCTATTAATATACTTCATAGAGCTTTTCTGGATATTCCGCCGCGTCTGTTTATTAAAAACACTTAAGGTTTCACTCCGTGCTATGCGGGGCATCCTCAGAAGTAATTGCCGAACAAGTTTCCCTCTGCAAAATGCAAGACTTTCACTTGGTTGCTCGGCAAAAAATGGGTGATTAAGAAATAAATATAGTATTATTTTTCTAGCTGTCCTCTGATTGGCTGATTCATTGTTTGTTGGATGAAGGTTGTCGCTCATTGGCCCAGAGGGCGGCGAGTTTAGATTGGCTGAAAGAAGCCAGAATTTTTGTGAATTTTTAGGCAAGAATTCCAAATTGATGCAACGTTAATGGGGTCTTCTCCATGGAAATTATTAGGACAGTTTTTAATGGCCAAGACTTCCATATATAAGCATGGCCACAATGATCTAGTTTTTGCGATAACCGAAGTGTCGTGAAAAAGAATTTGATGTTTATAATCAATGGCGTGTTGAGCGACCTCTGACTTATTAGGTTGTTGCAAGCGAACATGCCGTTCATGTTCCTTAAGTCGAGTACAAAACGATTAATTTTAAACACCCTTATACATACATTGTGCTCATAAGGTTTGTGATGGTGAAAACTTGAAGTCTGAGTTATCTTTTCTATCCAAAACATTCTCTCATGAATGGATACTCTAAAATCGCTATCAATCAGGCCATAAGAAAAATAAATAGCGCCATATTCACTACCTTGGTACCAGTGGTATCCAATAAAACTGAATTTAAATTTGTGGCTTTTTTGCCCTATGTTAAAAATACTACAGACAAAATTGGACGCATTTTGGCCAAACAGGGTATTAGACCTGTCTTTCGTTCCACCGACAAACTCCGTTATATTTATAAAAATCCAAAATCCCCTTAAAACACCCGGCGTTTATAAAATTCCCCGTCAGTGCGGTAAAAGTTATGTAGGACAAACTGGTCTTTCAATTTGTACTCGACTTAAAAGAAAATGAACGCCATGTTCGATTGCAACAACCTAACAAGTCAGCGGTCGCTCAACACGCCATTGATTATAAACATCAAATTCTTTTTCACGACATCTCGGTTACGGCAAAAACTAGTGCATTGTGGACACGCTTATACATGGAACCTTGGCCATTAAAAACTGTCCTAATAATTCCAATAGAGAAGACTCTGTTAATGTTCCATCAATTTGGAATTCCTGCCTAAAAATTCAGAGCCTCTTTCAGTCAATCTAAACTCGCCATCCTCTGGGTCAATGAGAGACAACCTTCATCCAACAACCAATGAATCAGCAAGCAAATCAGGGAACAGCCAGAGAAATAGTACTACAAATACGTCTCATATTTTTTACTCACTCATTTTCTGCCGAGCAACCAAGTGAAAGTCTTGCATTTTGCAGAGGGAAACTTGGTCGGTATTACTTCTGAGGATGTTCCGCATAGCACTGAGTGAAACGTTTTCGAGACGTATTTACCTAGATCGGTTCCTTTATCATATTCAGAAATTTAACAAATCTATTACTCCGTTTGAAAGCCATTTGTTTTCTAGAGAAAATTGCTAATGTCCTCTTATAAGATTACCATCAGTCTTCCCACTAAATGTAGATTGATTCGCTTGAGACTTTCAACAACATTTTTGTACGAATTTATCTTACACACAGAGTTATATGCCAAGCGATTACTTGCACATAAGTTCACAAGACAGCGACCACTATGGTTAGATCTCAAAGATGTATCGAAATCTTTGGAGGCTTTTCCACTTAGTAAGTCAATAAAATCACTCTGATGTAATTTTGAAATTCATTTTCATCCTTATCACCGTAAAGTGAAACTGATTAATATTCATGAGTATATCGAATTCCGCTTCATTTCAGCTTCCACCGTATTACCACATGAGAAAGTGACGAGATTTCGAGAACTCTCCGCGTGAAACTTATTAGAAATTCTTTGCCAGCATAGCTTTAATCATCCATCATTCCGCTGGGCACATCGCGACTGCCAAACTGACGTTTCGTGATAGAAAAAGAAAAATACGCATCTTAGCAATAGCGAAGGGGGAAGAGAATTTTTGGAATATTCAAGCCTGGTTTGATAATCGTGGTGTGGTTCCATTATATTTTCAGTTCCAACAAGTTTCTCGACAGATATTGCGCTGCTTTGAAGTATTATTGGCAGTGTGGATAAGGGAACGATAACTTCCGAAAGGATAGTTACATTATAAACCAGCAAAAAACAGACGAGAAGAAATTTTTATCACAACATTGAGCGACAACCTTTTATGGAAAAGTTAGCTATTAAACATCTTAAACTCGACTCATAAATTGCAAAATGTGCATCACCATTTAAGAAACTCGATGTATTGTTTTAAACACAATAATAAAATATTAATAAATTATAGAAAAATATTTAAACACATACATGGATTGTAATAGATTCAAATAAGCGTTTCCTTTTTTGGCTATAGTTTTATTTTACTGGGCAAATTTTAGATATATTAATCTTCATTATATAACTCATCCAAATTTGAATATCTTTTTTTGACAATTAATAATAATCTTTATTTATTCCCCACATTATTCGATTAGTGATTTATATGAACTTTGACACACCAATACATAGCATTAAAATACTTATTCACTTATGTAGATAATATTAAAACATATCGAATTATTGCCATGATGTAGAAAGTTCGAAGAAAATACATAAGTATAATCATCTCCAGACTGGGGATAAATGAATATATGCATACAATCCAACTTAGTCTTCCTCACGTCTTCTTGTTTCTGGACAGTAAGTATGGTTTAGCTTTGAATAAATTCAAGTTGTTTCCTATTTCATGTTCATCTGGAAGTGAATTCCCGAGTTTCACTCTCTTGTAACGCATTGTCTCGGATTAGTTGAATTTTAGTTTTCGGTAAATTTAATCTTCCGTTGATAGAAATTTTCCGACACCAGCGATTAAGATCAATATAGAATATATAATACAGAATACGTGGGTGGCAGAAATTATTGTATAATCAAAATATAACTTTCAATATATGTAATATTCAGTCTCTCTTTATTCCATATATACACATATATGCAACTGCATTTGTTATATAGTTATAATTTCTGTAGGTTTGTGTTCTATTTTGCAAATATTCCGATTATCATACAATATTCATGCATTATGTCAACAAGAAGTATGCCATGATATTTTGTCAGTGTTTTCCAGTTGATATTCAACACACATGGCTGTAAAACATTACTTGGAAGGTTTCAAAAGAATTGAAACCATCTGGTTTAAATTTCTTTGAAGCCTTCCATAGACTTCTAATTCCAGTGTCACAATAAACGACCAACTCCCGTTGAATTCTATGTTATCAGTGTGGAAAATAATCTTTCGTCCCTTGGCGAGTGATGAGGCTACGGACACACAACTGGTTTTCTGGAATTAATTTATGACCCGTGCATTGTCATCAGAGGATTTTTAGCACGTGGTCTCCATTTCGGTTCTGAGGAAGGAAGCTTGTACGCTTCCGATACGGTTATAAACCATTAAATATTGTTTTAACTCCCAGTCTATGAGTTTTTGCATTATAATTGAGTTGGAAGTTTTGGTCCAAGTGGAGTCATGATTTGTACTGAAGTGCGTGTGCTAAATATGTTTACTAAATCTTATATTTATTTTATATGCTTACTGAATCTTATATTTATCTTTACTAAAAGTGCTGTAGAAAATCGCCATTTCAGTATACAGAAAAATTGTTTTTATATTCACATTTTATGGTTCTATTAACAGACTCAATAGCACCGTTCGGAAAAATTTTGTAGGCTGCATTTAAAGTAAAAATGGATCTCGATTAACGATATTGCTTCACGTTTTTCAGAAAGACGTGGTAAAAAAACACAAACTTTGGAAGATAAAATTCGTCCACAAACTTGTGATATGAAATTGAAAGGAAAAAAAAACAACCTTAAGGTTTTGAAAGGCCTCATTACCTAGATATGGAAAAATTTAAATTGGTGAGAAATTTTGTCTGAATGGTAGGCGGAACATATTGTAAACTCTCTCTCTTTACATAAAATGGACCAAAAACACCAAGCTAACTAGAGAGCACGTTTCACACATATGGTCATATCGTATCGCCTAAATTTCCTCTTTTTTGATAATTCTTTTTAAAAGAAGTTTGGACATAAAGATTGACGGTAATTGTGAAATCGTTTTCTTTATATAAGACGGTATTGCGGGAATTATTATCAAACTTTTATGCGGGGCGACCCTAGAAAATATTTTTCTAAATTAAGTGTCGCACACAATCTAAAAATAATATCACATTTGAGCAATCTAAGTAAAGCATATGATAAAACCATGCTTCAATTTTAATTATTGAATTTCGTAAAACACGAAGGGTCAACAAATTAAGCTTAAAAAATAAATTAACTCTGTGGATAACATAAAAAATATGAATTGAGCCATTACATCCTCATTTAGCCAAAGCAAGTGCAGACGGTAAGTTGAGTAATAACTCACTTAACTAAGTAAGTCATTCATTGTCATTCCCTGGAGATTGTGGACACCCGAGGAAAGGAAATAATGACATCAGACACATCGGACTTTCAAGCGAAGAGATCATCATGACATACCTTATGTTTTTAACCAAAATATTTCCCCTATAGAGCGTTGGAGCAGGGATTTTGAGCCCAGTTAAACAACGCCAAAACGACATGAATGGAGCGAGATCATAACACATCCATCTGCGCAAAATCATTAATTCTAGCGAGTTTACCTGTAGGGATTTGCTTAATTATACAGCTTACATAAATACGAATTAATTTAGGACAAAATTTGAGGAAAATGATGATGAAACGACATGTAATCCGAGTTAAAATATTAGTTTAAACTTTAACATAAGCTGCATAATTTTGCACTTAGATTACATTGCGGTGACTACTTGCAAATCTTTTCCAACGATGTTGAATTAGCCGATAGATGCTCTCGGCCTTCGCGACTTCAAATATGATCGTTTGTAAGTGGATTTATTTGTTTCTGTTTATGCTCAAAAAAATGAGGCCTCAAGGTTTAAAGTTTTTCAAGGGATCAAAACATCTACAGAGGAGTAGGGAAGGGGATTGAGTCCCCCCACCCCATTGAATATCTAAACATATTTTATCCAAGTCCTCATCACCTCATTTTTAAAGCCATTCAATTTAAACAATGTGATTTCTGGTATCTATGTACATCGTTGGTCGTCAGTCTCATTATGATACCATCGTTGAAAATTGCTTACATTACTTACCATTACTACTGAAAATTGTTACATTACCGATAATACCATCGAAAATTATTTACATTGATATTCCCATTCAAAATTTTTACATTATTGATAATACCATTGGAAATTATTTGAATTATCGATAATACCATTGGAAATTATTTACATTATCGATAATACCATCGGAAATTATTTACATTATCGATAATACCATCGGAAATTATTTACATTATCGATAATACCATCGGAGATTATTTACATTATGTACATCAGCATTGAAAATTGTTTAAATTATTTGTATTAACATTGAAAATTATTTACATTATTGTTATCATCATTGAAAATTATTCACATTGAGAATATTTAATCGAAAGCAAAGGGAAATTATATTTACCCAACCAGAAATAAAAGTACATGAGGAAAATATGATGGAATTAACCATCCGTTTCATGTATACAGGGTGTCCAAAAAAAAAAAAAAAACGCGCGCATTTTATATTTTCGTAATCCCTACGCCATGCAAAATCGCTGACCATGAGGTACTAAATACGTGGGAACACGTTTATTCGCTTCTAAAGATAATAGTCGTTCATTCTTTTCTAAAACTTGTTTTAAAATTATTGGGAAAATGTTAAAAGGAACATCTTCACAAATATTAAATTTTCTGCATAAGGCATAGAGTAGTATAATAAAATTATATTTATAAAATCTGTAAAAATTTAAACGATTGCTTTTCAGGCTACAAACATATCATTTTTCTTTATTGAATATAGCGGTCAGTTCCAAAATTAATCTCACACATAGAAGAAATGAAAGAAAAAATAAACGTGAAGCCCCGAATAATTCGGGTGGTTGGTTGTATTTTTATGGCACAAAGACAGCAAAGATCCTTCTGTACCAAACAAGGTGAGACCCGAATGATTCGTTTATAATAAATTGCATCTACTTTCATTCATAAGACAATTTTAAAGCAAACAAGAAATTATGTACACCACATATTGTATACGTAATTGAGATTTCTACAATAAAATGGTAAGCTTAACTAATAATCACTATTGCTTGCAAAGTATAAAATAAAGCGCATTAACCAAAATATGAATTTGTTTTTGTATATTTCAGTAAGATAAACTCATGTTTGTAAAAATTGCAACACCATGAAGGAATCACTTGATTGAGCTGAAACTTTCAGGAAATGCAAATTAGGGTATGCTATTCAAATGATTAGAATTTCAGAGTCATCGCGCATGCGTGGGCTGAGCAGCGCCCTCTGAACTGCTGATGGATCCGTATAAATAGAGGGCTGTAGCGGGGCGTGTATGGTTATCGGTTAGTGGTAAACGTTACATGAGACGTCACTATGCCTCTACGACGAAAGAGGGCGACATTTCAGCAAGTTACGGAGTTTGAACGGGGACGAATGATCGGCCTTCGTGAAGGAGGGTTTTCTTATCGTGCAATAGCAGCTCGTATGGGGCGTAACAGCAGCACAGTGATGCGAGTGTGGAAGCAGTGGGTTCAAGAGAACCAGACAACTCGGAAATCCGGGAGTGGACGCCGAAAGGTGACGTCAGCACGGAATGATAGACACCTGGTCCGCATGGCGGTGACGGACCGTTTTGCTTCATCTGGACAGTTGGCAGAACGTTGGTGCACTGCTACAGGTGTATCATTGTGTGCTTCATCAATTCGTCGGCGTCTACTGCACCGTGGACTGCGTGCAAGAGTTCCTTTATACAGGATCCTCCTGACGCAAAACCATCGGCGCCTGCGGCTACAATGGGCTCATGGACATAGAGACTGGCGTGCTGATTGGCAACAAGTGGTGTTTTCTGATGAATCCCGCTTTAATTTGGGGTACAGTGATGGCCGCATCCGTGTTAGACGCTATACCGGTGAACGCCACCTTCCGGAGTGCGTTATCCAACGTCATAGTGGACGAATCCCCAGCGTTATGGTCTGGGGTGCGATTGCGTATCATGGACGATCTCAGCTGCTACGAATTGTGGGTAATCTTAACAGCAACCGGTACATCAATGAAGTTCTGGAGCCCGAAGTTGTTCCCTTCCTTCAAGGCATTCCCGGAGCTGTATTTCAACAGGACAATGCCCGCCCACATATTGCCAGGAATGTTCAAGACTTCTTTTCATCACAACAGATACAGCTTCTTCCTTGGCCTGCCTATTCGCCGGATATGTCGCCGATTGAACATGTGTGGGATTTCGTTGGTCGGCGTCTCGCTCGTGATCCTCGTCCCATAGCTACTACAGATGAACTTTGGGGTCGCATACAAGCAATCTGGAATGCTCTTCCTCAGGCACACATTCAACATCTGTTTGATTCCATGCCACGTCGTATAGCATCACTTATTGCAGCGCGTGGTGGCTTCACCAAATACTGATTTTCGACATGTAATATTGTTATTTTGCTTTGTAATTTTAATCGTTTATTTGTATCAACACAGGTCGTTTGTACATTAAATTTCATTCAATTCGGACGAGTCCTTCATGGTGTTGCAATTTTTACAAACATGAGTTTTTTTTATGTGCAAAAGATCTTAAAGACCACCAAGCATCTTCTAGTGGTTGAAATTTACAGGTCTTGTTCTACTGAACCTTTTTTTTTTGGTGCTTTATGTACATCTAATAATATTTTTACATAGCAGTCCTGTTTTAAATGTTTACGTTGTTCACTATAGGGCAATAAACTAATAACATTAAACAATAATATTAAATAATAATGAAGTTGATAAAATAAAGAAAAGTATTTAGTAAAATTTCTAAACTGGTTTTAATACATTATTTCCTATTTTATTGATTCGGTTATGAACATATACGGACATAACCTTTTTGTGCTTGCTAAAGCGCCAAGTAGTAATACCCGAAAAATTACAACATTTGCAAAAATATAAAACAAGTTTTAGCTACCTACTTTCAGCTGACTCCACCTTCGCATTTCTTCTTTTGTACGCATGCATGATTTGGGAAGGTTCTCCGTTCAAGCGGAACTATATTTCCAGGAAAGGTTTTACAAAACCATAGTGAAACACTACTGTTCCTATCCTCAAAGCGATGAAGTATAAGGAATGAAATGAAACATGGATTTCTATGAATCAGAAAATGCAGGGCGAATCCTGATGAAATTTTATGAAGGACAGGAATAGGTGAGCGATGAGAATGTACGGCAAAGACGAGCGAACACGGAGAGGACGGACGAGGAAACGGAAAGGCAAAATACGGCAGGCGAAAATCATCAGAGCCGAAACAGCAAAGGTACCATAGACGACGACAACGAACACGTGACAAAAATGGTGAGCAGAAGCAGCCACGGATCACGAAAAGAAAAACACTCCGATGCATTCTTTGGAAGCAGACGCATGGCCACTGCAAGAGAAAGCATTGAGGAAGAAAGTGGGAAAGAGGGGGAACAGGAAAAGGCAAACCGGTTAAATCCTATCCATCTATGCGAGTTAATACTCGGGGCAATAACCAGAGCATTAACCTTGGATTCAAGACAAAGGGGGCAAAAAACTAAAAATCAAGGAAAAGGAACCGCAATGTGCCTAGCGTCCGCTCCCTATAAGAACCAGAACAGAAATTACCCTCGCAATTTAATTGGTTTTCAGAGCAGATTCTCTATAGCGATTGGCCGAAGAATCGCAACGTATTCTCTTAAATATATCATTAAACATTGATTTACAACAAAGGTAACCATTTGAAATTGGCTCGACATGGCGTAAGGATAACGAAAATATACAGTTAATGCTTTGTTTTTTGAACACCTTGTATATGTAATTATACCCATGTGTATGATGTGCTCGTAGGAAAAGATACGTATGTTTTGGAATCCTATATTTGAGCATAAACATCCTCAAATTATGAATGCTCACATTTCTAGCCAAAGTGCGTGGTAACAATATGATATGTGTTTACTGACGGACTACCATCGAGTTGTAATCATTCACTGTAATATTATATCTGATGGAAGTCAGTAAACTGATGCACTGCAAACAGGTAATGACATAGTTTACAGAATATGGCTAGACATGCATGCATGCATGGTAGCTCATTTGCTAAATGGCGTATGTTTAAGGGAACGTGAATGAGTAACTTGATAACATAATAGCTGAACAGTGGTCCATGTTAGCACGATTACATATATGTGCGGGTAGTATATCACCGTCGAATAGAAGGACCACCATAAGACATTTTAGGACTAACAATTTATTAAACCGTTGTTATAAGAACGTTAACATATCACAAATGATTCAAATATGTAATGGTAACAACTTCATTAAGAATATTTAGAAGTAGTGTTCGTGAAATTAAATTCATTCGGATATATATATATATATATATATAATCATATTCAACCATTATCTATCCACTGCTGGATGAAGGTCTCTCCAAATGCTTTCCACACAAGTCTATCCTGAGCAATTCGCTTCCACGTCACCCCAACCTATATGTATATATATATATATACAGGGTGTTTGGAAAATATCTGGCAAAACTTTAAGGGGTGATAGGGGACACCAAATAAGGCATATTTGCCCATATCCCCGTGTCCGCAAAGGGGCCGGTTTGGCTGTAGAGCGTAACTACTGTTTATGCCCATCACGTTGCTACGTAGCCAATTGCATGAATTAAATGCAATTTTTGATACATAATTTAAGTGAATGAGCTAATAATACAGCAGAGACAAAGAAATCCGGAATTCCGTTTTCTGATTTTGATCTGTGTTACTGTTTAGTGAAAATAAGCCTAAAAATGCCTTTTTTAACACACAGGAAAATAATTGAGAACTGCCAAGTATGTGTAACAGGTGAAGCACATCAAAATAAACATTTTTTGTTCAGTGAATTTTTTTCCAAAAATTAGCCGTTCGGGCACTACAGTGAATTTAGTGTTTGCATCCACCCCATTTAAGGTTTTCACAAATGGCTACAATGCGCCATTTCAAAAAGTTTTAAAATTATTTAATGTCAACAGACGTGAGGCTCTCTCCGGCGATTTTTTATAATCAGATAAATTCGCCAGAATTGTATGTGTAGAATTCGCCGCTTCAGGTGCGATTGTATGAATTCTACACATACAATTCCGGTGAATTTAACTGATTTTCTTTAAAAAGAAAGTCTCTAAACTTGCCTCTTTTTAAATAGTAATTTAATAATTACTATTGGGTCAATTAAAAAAATTTAAACTTGACTTCTATTTGGCGCCTCCATCCAAACGGGGCCTCGGGTGGTCGCTAGGGTCTCCTGAACCTTAAACTGTCCCAGGTCGTATCCTCGACTTTTAACTCGTAAGATTTCAAACTATACTGAAAAAGACGAAACAACGCTGAAAAATGGTATATACATGTACACAGACTCAACTTTTAAGACTATGCGCTGAGATCTCAGAGTTCGATAGGAAAATATCGAAGCATTGCAATAATACATAAAAATTACTTTGGCAAATGCGGCAGAAAATGATTTGTAGTATGCACTATATTGTGAATTACTTGGAAAATTTGTTCTGTTAATTTTGTTTTACTCTCGAGAATGCGAGGCGGAACTACTGGTGGGATTACCATACAAAGATGTATTTAAAATCATTTATAGCAGGACTGAATTTTAGGTGAGAAGTGCCTTGAGTAGAGCTATCTTTTGGGGCTCTTTTTTTCCCCTCATCTAATTCTCGCCGATCTGCTGCTCTCTCAAACGCAACGGAAATCCGCGAAAAATGTGGAAGGAGAACATTTTTTATTACCTTAGGTTCATCAAAAGATAAAATAGCCATGTTTATATCACGGAAACAATTTTATTTACGACGATATTTTTCCCGATATTCATGGGGAGGCAGCCTGTTTTATGACATTTCCAATCATTTCAAATTAAATTGAAAATGGCAGGGTTAACGTTCTCCCGGGAATCGACGGAATTCTATGGTTGATAAATTTTAATTTATAAATTTAAATGTATGACGCTTTTTAAAATTTTGCACCCCTAAAAAGTTGGCGCCCCATGTACATGCTCAACTTACCCATTTATAAACAAGGGCTTGATTTAAAGTGTTGAAGCGCTGTGAGATAAAACTTCATATAATTTAACACACCGATATACTAGCAGAGGACCAGAGAGGAATAAACCATATATGCCACGATATATGCCCAAATAATATGCCACTTACATTGTTCGCCGTATTTTTGTATGATATTGGTGATTATGTTTACATGATGTGTAGTATAAGATTTCCGCTTACGTTTATATGCTACAAGAGTTGGCTATCTGGCATCCACTTGTCCCGTTTTTGTTTATAAATTGATATTAAAGAATCCTTTACAGAAGAAATTCTCCCTGCAAGGAGACATTAAAATGGTACATATGAACCATTGACCTCCAACTTGGAAAAAGAATTTAAAGATACCTGAATTCACTTTTTATTTCATTATTTTTAGGCATTCTGTTTATTAGAAGCCTAGTTATGCTTCTGAAATGGTGTATTTGTTTGCATGAGATCCTCTCTTAAGCTATCAATTCGATCCTTCCCTAGAATTTGGAATGGCAATTGTATTTGTAATCTGGAGTTTTAGCAAACTATATTTGCTCACGTAAAAAAAAACCAAAAGAACCTGGAAATACAGGGTGAATTAAGGAAAGAATACGGAAATTTGGGGTGACTGAAACTTGTTTAACTGGTATTCACCAGCTTTTTTTCCGGTCATCCCTCAGGTATATTCTACCAGTTTATTCTGATTTCTAATTTTAACATATCTGAATAATAAATGATTTTGAATTAAATTGAATATATATACGATAATACAAATCTTATTTAGACAGATACACAATGTCAAATAAAATATAAAGTTTTCTATTTTGCATTCAGTTTTATGAATTCATATTCGCCTGTGCTACACTGGAATTAAGGCTGCCATGTTTGACAAAGCCCACATTTCCCAGGAGTTGGAAAGATTGTTTGAATATTTATAGAGACGTATGTTACTTCAAAACAAAATCAAATCATAATATTACAACAAAAATGCAATACATAAAAATAAAAATTGCTACATTTCTGAAAAATATTTCTGGATATGTTTTTAAGAAAATGAAATAGAATAAAATGTATATAGTTCGTTAGGGAGGAAATCCCACAGTCTAGAACCACTAAAAGTGATGCCATTCGAAGATTACTTCCTAAATATCAGCTATTAATATGTTTAAATTTCTAGCAAGATACTAGTGATTAGGCAATTGCAGTGATATAATATTAGTATGTGTATTATTATTTATACTATTAAAATTAAAAATTTAAACTTTACATTAAAAAGACTTTCCTAATGGCAATATTAGAAAATCATACATAATACATATAGCAGCTGAAATTGTTGGTCTGGAACAAGATAAGAGGATAATTATTATTCTAATATATACATAAAATTTGATTAAAGCTGCAAACCTAATATTGAAGTGCATCGATTTTATTAAACTAATTTCGCAATTAATTAATCAACCCTTTTATGAGTAAGGAGACTAATCATCAAATCATTCATTGTTTTTATATAAAACAATCCAAAATAATAAATCTCTAGGGTGTATATGCTCAAGGAAAAATTTCGTGGTCAACATTTGTACTTCTTGTTTGTTATGTGGTAAATGCATCACATTAAGGGAGGTAACGACATATCCTTTGTGGTTTATAAAGCACAGTTCAGAAAGACAATTTGGGTTGCTAAGTGGGTCTTCATGCTTTCAGATGACCCCATTCTTTTTCACCCAAGAAACTTCTTTTCACAATTCCCTTGAGGTATTGGCTTATCCATTTTCCTTAGAAGTACGATATTGCGGAATCCTGACAGTAGCTATTTTTCAGATTGGCAATAATCAGAAAGGGATTCTCATAGAGGAAACAAAGTCTGAAAAGTCCGATTGTGGGAACCCGAAAATGGTCCATTGAATGCCTTGTATGGAAGAATAAAACGTGAGGGATTGTTGTGACCGTATTCCGTTTGTGCCCCTTACTCTTATCGATTTCTGTGGTTTGATCATTAGCAACAAGAAGTCACATACGTACATCAAACTTTGATTTGGAATTTTTTTTACCTCCGAAGAAATAAATATTTTTAGTTATAATTATATATTAGGCAATTCAAAATATTAGTAAATATATAATTTAAAATCTGCAAGTTGTTTAAAAATTGCTAGTTTCGTCATCAAAATTGCTTCCAGACCCCTTTTGCTATCGTTATTTACATGATATTGCCTTATAAAGAACGGACAACCAATATTGTGATAAGCCATGACCTGCCTTCCCATTTCTGCATTTAAATTCTTTTATTTTAAATTATTCACTTCTTAATTTTAGTTTCTCTGTAACCACATTTACAACTTTCATCTACCATTTTTCCCCTTTTTTCCTGATTGCTCTACACTTTTAAAATTTTTCAGTGAATGTATTTTTCAGTTTTTATATTTCTTACGAGGGAAAAAAAATTTTGCTAATTATTCTATGTAGAACTGCTATATTTATCTACGCATTTGCATAAACCAAGACAAAATTTTAAACATTGGATTCATAAAAAATATATTTTAATTTATATCAGAAAAATATTATTTAACAATATTCTAGTATTAATCTGTGACAAAATAAAAGTTTCTAATACTTAAAACTTAATATTTCGATTTGTCTGTTCGAAATTTCTTTAGAAGGTAGGATGTCAGTGGTGGTAACCTACTAATGCTCTTATACTTGCTGAAACTTCTAATAATTTTAGAAAGTCACTAAAATATTCTGATTTTGGATAACGCTAGCATTTAATGACAGTGAATCAAAAGAGGGAGCAATGAAATGTAGAATAAAAAATTACTAGCATGCAAGACGATGAAATGTGCAAGAAAACAAAGTCGGTAAAATAATTTTATTAAAAACATGATTTAGGCTTTCGGCGGTTCAAAGAGACAGCCATCATCAAATGCAGAAGAGTTATACGATTCTTATGATGGATAACCATAGTTTTGAGATCATTTTATCCAGGATATCCATCTTGAAAAATTTGTATTGCGTGGCGATAATTTCGTCTGCTTGTCATAGTATCAGCTTTGGTTTACTGAAGTTCTTTGTTGTCCAAAATCACGATCAATTGGTGATTTTCTTGAAAATATTTTAACCTAAATGAGTGCAATGTCATTGGACATCCTTCTTCAGAAGGTAGGGATACCTTCTGAAAAAGGTTCGTACAGGCGAATCGAAATATAAAAATGTTAAATATACATAGTATTATTACTATAATATTAATAATACTATTACATATTATATTTATTAATTTTAATACATATTAAATCCTACTTAATAATTCCGACACCCATGGTTTTAGCTCAAACTAGAGTTGTTATAGGAGGAAAAGAAACATCTTTCCCGAACTAGAGTCTCTCCATTGAGCCCTGAGTTCCTTAACCGCTAGGCCATCGAGGACGGGAACGACGCTCCTTTTCACAGTATAGAAAGTTTTAAGATATTATTACCCTTCTCAGGGCTAACACAATTGTCAAATAATGATTAACATACAAAACCAACCGCGCGAGTATTTTTAATTGATTTCTCTAATATACGCTTGAGTTTTACGGCCCACAGATAGCAACGGCCATGCTCTTACGGAACCTACAATTTTCTGGAAAATCCGGATCTCTTAAGGCCTGGAAAACCAATTCCCGGATTACAGTAACTAGTCAGTTGGTAATCGTTACATTTTTGGTAGGATTGGGAAACAAACCAGGGATAACAGCACACTCAAAGAACGCGTTACCATTTCTCTTCCTCAGTAATTTTAAAAATCTTTATTGATTTAAATAAATATATTCTAGAACCCAATCAGTTAAAACCAGGACAAAACATGGCAAGTTTTATATTAAAATGTACATTAAGTGCTATTTTAAACAGTTAAAAAACGCTTATGTGAAACTTAGACAAAACATTTAGGGAAAAAACACATTCCAATACCCTTTCTTAATAACTACGTTCTAAATAACGACCATTTCTGTTTAATGACGGCAATTTATGGTCCCAGAAAACGATTCATGGGATCACGCACGTTCCTATTAGCATAGTTTTCTGCTTAAAAATATTTTTCCGCGTTCCTTGGAAGTTGATAAAAGGGATTGTCATGGGCATTTATTCAATTAAATTAAAACTTCTATCAAGAAATTAAAAATATATATTTTATAATTTTAAAAATAATATATAACATATACAGTATTTTTGTTTGTAAACGTAACCATTATTTGAATTAGTTGTGGATCAAAAATAAAATAAAATTGTTATTCCATGTTCTCCCATATGGCTAAATATTTCTGTCTGTTACTCTGTCAATTTCTTCTTTCCTATTCACTGAATCCTTCCTCGCAATTTACGCACCATTGCACCATTTTGCCCACAATTTCATCGCCTTTCTTCGTATCTACCGAGTTCGGCCCACCAGCGTTTTATTTCTAATCTGGAGGAATTTTACGGACCATCACCTTACATCTCCAACCTGGTCATCAAATATTTTGCTCTTCGCTACAGATCGGTTTGCTAGATATGGCAGTTTGTTTTGAGATTCTTAGATTCTTTTACTACCAAGTGTATTTGGTATTTGCGCTGTACATTCGGGTTATATTTACACAAATAAACGTTTTATTGAGACAAGTGTCTCAACATTACAAATTGAATGATTCTCTGTTACTATGAGAAGAAATAATAAGTGAACATTTCCTAATTAGAGTAAAAATAATTCGGGAAAAGTTATGAAAAGTAACCAGGAAATATGCTATAACTATATAAAGTAATTATATTATAGCGTATATAATGTAATATATAAACGCTCTATATAAAGTAATTATATTATAGATATTGAAAAAATTTTTGAAATGTCAGACGACCTGC
>QLNU02015359.1:73061464-73088910 GCA_006491805.2 Dysdera silvatica | reverse complement strand
GTCTGGCCGATGCAGGAAATGTTACACTGGTCTGCCAGACGAAGCGTGGTTTACGTCTCAGATTAAAGGAGCATATATGAGACATCGAAGAGGCTGAATTCAATAAATCCCTCGTTGCAGTTCACTGATGGTACAACAATAATAAATTTAGTTTTCATGACGCCACCCTCATTCGTCGAGCCAAATCTCCTGCATAATTAGATTTTTTGAAAGCATTTTTTATTCACAAACACTCTGGTGACATTGCAAATTCTCACAGGCCCAATCCATACTTCGGTTAAGCTTGGAGATACCAACTTTGAGCTCTTCAACTTTCACCTACCACTCCATCTGAGCCAATGTAGCGTTTCACCGCCGATAGATGGAGCGGCGGTCAATATTAATAGGAACTTTTAACCGCAGAAGGGGTTAACTGGCAGCATACCCCATCGGTTACCCGGCAACACTTCGTTGTTTTAGTGACAGACGAACGTGTATTCCTGACGAGGGACGACCAAAAGTGTCTGAAGCGTGTTGAAATTTGTCTAATAAAATTTCAACTACGCTTAAAAAGTTTTTTTTTTCTATTTGCTATACATGAGCATCTGTGCATAGACAACACGTAGAAAAGTGTGTGCTTAGATGAAACATGTGGGGTTTGAAATTAAATGTTTGTAATAATGAAACAAAAGATATTTTTAAATGTGCATTAATAACAAAGTAAGAATTAATATTTTAAAATTAGATTTGGGAGGAACTACTTATGCTTGAACAATGTTTACTGATAAATAATGCAATGCAAAACACTTTACGCACAATAGTAAAGAATTTTTCAACTGCACCTAACGTGCGTAGTACTGCATTAATTATTAAGTATACAATAATTTTTTTTTTGCCACCCACGTATTAATTAGCTCAAACTAGAGCTTATTTGTTTTGGAGAAAAAGAGACGCTTTCCCCATCCTGGATTCGAACCAGGGTCCCTCCGTTTAGCCCGGAGTGTCTTGGACCGCTAGACGAATGAGGACAGGAAACAACGCTCTCTTTCTCCGTATGTAAAGGTGTTAAGGTATTATTACCCTCCGCAGGGATAACACAATTGCCAAATATGGTCAACACAAGAAAGCCTCCGGGGCGAGAATTTTGTGAGTTTTCGTGGGGGAAATTTATTATACTGTTATTACCTGTCCTCATTCGTCTAGCGGTCCAAGACACTCCGGGCTAAACGGAGGGACCCTGGTTCGAATCCAGGATGGGGAAAGCGTCTCTTTTTCTCCAAAATTACACAAGCTCTAGTTTGAGCTGTAATTAAAACGTGGGTGGCAAAAATTATTGTATAATAAATTCCCCCACGAAAACTCACAAAATTCTCGCCCCGGAGGCTTTCTTGTGTTGACCATATTTGGCAATTGTGTTATCCCTGCGGAGGGTAATAATACCTTAACATTAATTATCAAGCATATTTCTCAGTGAGTCGACCTCTAGTTTCAATGTGGTTACTTTCGTGCTTCTGAAAATTATTTCAGTTTCTGATTTAATAGTTTGAGCAATTAATATGAAACAAAACTTTTATTTTTGTTATTAGATTTTTATTTCGATGTTCGTAATTTTTTTATTTAAAATGCTAAATACCGTTCCAATCTTTTCGTTTTCGGAAATTAGAAAATTACGTATTTAATTTTTTTTTTATAAATTAATTTAAATTCAATAGAACCTTTTTAAAGCAAACACGAGGAAGAGGGGCAGAAAGTATGTTCATGTTAGCAGTAGTTCATGTTATCAGGAAAGCATGGGATAGTAATACTAAGTTATTTGTTCCATGTCTGGTTATAATGTACACATTTTGCTATTATTACACATACATTTTTTTAATATAATATATGCATGTTCAACGAAGATGGTTGTATATACAAACCTTTAAATTCTGTATTACATGACTTCCTCACTACAAACCTTTATGCAGGTTATCTCATGCCTGCGCTTGAATAATTGTAGCCATCCAAATAAGCATTTAACATTTAAAAATCACTACATTCGGAGCACCAAAAACAACCGACTACAAAAAACGCGCTTTTACTTGTAAAATTGTATCTATGAGTAAGATATTACGCTTAAATCTCTCTATTTAGCTCTATTCCAATTCTTATATTTGTGGCCATTCATATTTTGTTTCCAAACAGGCTCAAACTGGATAACTACGCAAGCAGGTTCTCTTCCTTTTTTCTAAATCGTAGATACAACACTTTTCGGAATCAATAGTTTCACAGCAATATATGTGCTATTCAACTTTCTACAATTCACATTATTTAGAATTCCTATTTTTTTCCCTAAACCAAAAGAGAGGTTTGTGCTTTATGATTTATTTTTACACTTAAAGAGTAAATTAATCAAGCGCAAAAACCTCTTCGAATAAAATATAATAAAAAAGGTTTCAGACTGTCTCATTTTATGTAATTAGGGGTGATGGGAATGAAATGATGAAAATCCTCCTTCCTTTGTTAAAATGACTTATCACTAGGGCGACTCGAAAAAATCGAAATATCGTAGATATTTCTGTGGTAGTGCGGCAAAGTTGTGGACTCTCATCATTAAAAAGTGTGGAAAATCTAACTCTGAATTGATACCTTCTGTCGCCTCAATGGCCGGAATTTCTTAAAATGGGACTAAAAATGCTTAAAATTCAAAAATTAATAAACAATTACAGATTTCGTAGATCGGTTTGCGGTAGTGCTTAGAAGTTACTACTTTTTAACAACAATAAACAATAATAAATAACCGTACAAAATTTTAGAATTATAGGTTGATATCTTCTGCCGCCTCAATGGCACCGAATTTTGGAAATTGATTTCAAATTTTTAAATAAATAAACGTTACACTTACCTCATTTTAATTCGAATAGAAACTTCATTTCACCTTTCAAACATACAAATTGCAAAAGCATTATTGGTTTCGTAATTTAGAATTATAGGTTAATATCTTCTGCCGCCTCATCGACTTTTTTTGACGCCGTCCTGTCTACCTGCCCCACAAAAACCGGTTTTTGCGTGTCGTAATCTGTTTTAAAACGCTTAGTTGATAAAGCAGTAGTAATATCCTTTCGGTTAGCGGGCGATCTTTACATGTGCAACTGCAGTCGTGCATGTTGTATGTAATGTTTTGTCTTATCGTTTTTTAAGGGGTTTGTCTAATAGTTTTGTGTATCTCATCAGTATTTTTAGTACGAGATATTGGTCAATATTAGAAATGGCAAAATCATCGCAGTCAAAGTTTTCATGTCGGCAAATGTTGCAATGCCCTGCTTTTGGAGCATCGAAAGGTTTTACGTATGTTCCCAACGCATGAGGACATTATAAGATGTTGCGCTCACGAGAGATGGCGTAGGGGTTGTGAAACTGATGAAAACAAAGAACCATGCTTTTCGGTTATTGCAGAAAGTGTTGCTTTGAAGATTGAAAATTTATACCTCCATGCATCCGTTCCTTCAATTTCATATAAATGTGTTTGTGATATGATACTCTCATACCATGAAAAATATAAAACGTGTGAAAAAAGCAAGACTACTCGAGAAAATTTTGAGGACTTTAAAATGGAAGCAAAACACTATTTGACATATCTGCTTGCAAATGCGCGATTTTTTTGGAGTTTATCTGTATGAAAGAAAGCAAAGTTCCTGCAAATGAGCAGGCGTTCCTCATTCACCAAAGAACTGAAAGAAAAATGTTCATCGGAAACGTTGATGTTCCAGAAACAAAACGGCTCAAGAAACGTCAAATGCGAAAGGAACAGGCTGCAAAACTGGCGTCTTCTAATTCAAGATATTATTCAGTGGAGAATGAAGGGAACTGAAATAAAAGATGCGATGGAAATGGAAATAAAAGATGCGATGGAAATGAAAACGGAGGAATACCAGAAGGGCACCAAAGACGCGTCTTACACAACATTTGCAAGCAAATCTTTTCAGCAGCCCACTTTGAGTATGCAAATGCGTTTAAAACTGGATAAAACAGCTCTTGTCAGTCACAGATATGGTGTGTCCAACAGAGCCACGGCTGCTATTGCATCGAGTGTTATGCAAGATTTGGGTTTAATATCTGAATCAGACACCAGCCTCGTCACAGACAAAAGTAAAATATCGAGGGAAAAATCAAGAATTAAAAAAGAATTGGTCTCAAAATCAAATGAAAAGAGTTCTACTCTATCGGGCCTTCACTTTGATGGACGGCATGACAAAACTTTAACAACCGAAATACTCAAGAATAAGCAGTTCGAAAGGACAATTGTAGAAGAGAATTACTATGTTGTATTGGAGCCTGATTCCAGGTACATGGGGCATATTACACCTGAAAGTGGATATAACCTTGATATATCCAATAGCACTTACGAATACGTAACCAATGCGTTACTGGATGATTTTTGCAACCTTAGTGTTCACAGGTGTAACGTCACGAACATTGGAGCGTTTAATGGTGTAATTCGCAGGCTTGAATTGAAACTTCAGAGATCAATCCAATGGATTGTCTGCTTACTTCATTTCAACGAGTTGTTATTACGACACCTATTTTAGTACATGGACAGCATATCTACTGGTCCCACGTCTTACACCAGAGACATTGGACGGAACCTGAAGGGATGTGAAAAACTTCCACTTGTTGCTTTTAATAGTATTGATTGAGACTTGTCAGGCATTGATCCCACCGCCCTAAGTTCTAATCAGAAATACTTCTTAAACATTTGAACCGCGATGAGTTCTGGCGTTTGTTCTTCAGATCTAGCTAAGCGTCAACCATCAACGTTGAATTCGGCCCGCTGGCTAACAACTGCCAATTGAATACTCAGGTTTTATATATCTACATCAGACCCATCAAATGAGTTGCTAATTTTGGTTGTGTTCATTCTAAGAGTCCATGCACCGTCATGGTTTCAAATTAAGATTCATCATTCCATAAAGGACGGTGCTAGACACCTGTGGCATTTCATCAGCTCATCTCGGTACTTGACTAAGAAGTATCCTGACATAATCGAACCAGTAACTTCTCGCAGCGCTTACTTTGCGACTCCAGAAAACATGCTTTTGGCCATGTTAACTGATGAGAGATGCCATATTAGGACATTTGGAGCTAGGCGGATTATCACGGCAAGGGTAAATGGTCCAGATGGAAATTCTATTCGCAGATTCGTTATACCTGCTGTTAACCTTGGAGCTACAGACGACGTAGATCTCATTGACTGGCAAACTTGTTATGTGACATTGCCTGCAGTTCTCAGACAGATCAGTTCTCATGAACTTCTGACGATGATACAGAACGGTGTGTCAATGGATGGCTGGGACTTTATTAAATATCCTTCACACACACAAGTAGTTGAGCGAATTGTAAAACTAATCACTGAAGCCTCTGAAAAAACAGTTGGACCACAGAATAGGGATGGATTTATTAGAGCAACACTAGAATCCAGAAAACACATGCCAAAATTTGAGTCCAAAAAAGATTACAAGCAATAATGCGTTTTTAATTTTTATGCTTGGAAGATGGAATAAAATTTCTGTTCGAATTAAAATTAGGTTAAGTGTAATTTGTGTTTATTTAAAAATTTGCCTTCAATTTCCGAAGTTTGGTGCCATTGAGGCAGCAGAACATATTAAATCACATAATTCTAAAATTTTGTACAGATGTTGTTGTTAAAAAATAGTAACTTTTAAGCAATACTGCAAACAGGTCAACGAACTCTATTAGTTTTTGAATTTTAAGCATTCTTAGTCCAATTTTCACAAATTTTGGCCCATTAAAGGCCACAAAAGATACCAATTCAGAGTTATGAGATTTTGCATACCTTTTAATGATGAGAGTTCACAACTTTTCTGCACTACCGCAAAAAGATCTAAGACACTTCGAATTTTTCGGGCCATTCTATTGGTCACCCTAATCCTTTTGGACTACTAGAATAAAAACCAGCCCCTTTTGACCACCTTTGGATTGGAACTCTCTATTTCGAAAAAAGAATACAACTCGAGAGTTGCATCATGAGATTTGGAAAAGAGCATTTTGTTTATGTTAAGCGGATGATAATTTCAAAGGGACATTAACAACCAATTTGTGCTAAACGAAATTTTGTGTTAACCGTGTTCGTGTTAAAAGAACCAAGAAGGCGGATTTCTATATAATATGAAGAGAATTCAGAAAGTTCTCCTTCAAAGCAATTTGTTTTAAGCGATTTATGTTAACGAGGTTTGTATTACTAATATTGCATTTTTATAATAAATTACATATTCATATTTTTAGTAAACGGGAATCAATTTATCAAGGTCTAATTATATACTGAAAATTATACCTGATTTGAAAATTTTGTATAGTTTAATCTGTTTTTAGATATTGTTATATACTTAAGTTTTATATTTCTGGCCTATATAAATTATTTTATTCCCCCTTTTCTGTAACTTAGTATTATCTCCGATGCACTCAAGCATTAAACTACAAATTATGTATACTTAATTAAAATATTACCAATTCTTTTCACATATTAATTTAATAATAACTTAAATATAATAAAATATATTAAAAAATGAAATGTTGTCATGGTAAATAATCATTTCTTCTTTCTGGCATTATAGTCCGTGAAGAATCGTGGCCCCTTTAATATTATCACCCACACTTCTATCCTAAAGTTTGCTTTACCATTTTCGTATTCCTATTCTTAGTCTTTGTTCCATTCCATCTGCCCGTGCGTGCCATATTTCTGTTCTGGGTCAATTCTCATAATTTTCTTAGATATCCTAACTCCATTTGTTTTGCATGGGCAAGCCATCGAAACCTTCTTTATTTCTTCCGCCTCCTCTTGATTTTCACATACCTAGTATATTTTTCTTTTTTTCCGTTTCTCAATTTTTATTAACTAATCCTACTTTTCTGAAGTGCTTTTCTCCCCCACACTCGAAGTACTTTATTTTAGTAGTATTATTGCAACACTTTTCTTAGTAAGTTATTTCTTCAATATTAAAATTTTAAAATTTCTAAAAATGTTCTTCAATATAAAAAATGCATAATGAAAGAGAAATATTTATCGAAATACAGTAGTGGACAAAATTGTGGAAACCTTTTGAAAAAAGTTTATTTTAGAGGTTTGATGGCTAATAACACCACTTTTTTTTGTACCAATACTATAAAATTATATATCATTAGAAAGGTAATTTAATAAAGATTGTAATGCAATAACATTTGTTCAATTATCTGTATTCTATCAAAAGTTATAGCCAAATAACCAGAAAAAAGAAGCACAGCTTGCTTACATTTATATGAAGTAGCTTTCCTTCATTTGAATGTGGCCAATGAGCATGAGTGTTTACAGAGCCAATCAGGTGTCATCTTGTTTTGGCAATGAGCCAATCATGTTTTCTCTTGTTTTGGCAATGAGCCAACAGGTTACAGGACATTTATCAGTGTGTTCTGTAATTGCTATCAAGTTGGTTGTTTTTTTTTTGTGCTCTTTGATTTAGTGTGCTTGTAAAACGTAATAAAATTAAAGAAATGGCGCAAAGAGTTGACTGGTCACCTAGGAAGCGATGTAAAATAGTAATATTAAGTGAACAAGGCTACAGTTATGAAGAAATTAGAAGAAATATTGGGGGAAACTTAACTAAAGGTGGCATTTCTAAATTTTTGAAGAAGTATAAGGAGACTCAGTCATTACAAAACCAGACTGGTAAAGGCAGAAAAAGGTGCACAACAGCAAGTGATGATAGAAGAATTAAAAGACAGTGCCTAGGTGACAGGAAAAAATCATCTCTGTGTATACAAGGTGAAATGGCGCAATGCAATGTGAAGTTAAGTGCAAGGACTGTTCGGCGCAGACTGCATGAATGTGGTCTAAATGCAAGAATTCCACGAAAAAAGCCATTTTTGTCTGTCAAACAGAGGTTGAAAAGATTAAACTGGGCTAAAACCCATGTTAACTGGACAACGGAACAATGGGACAGTGTAATTTGGAGTGATGAGACCAAAATCTCACTGTTTGGTAGTGATGGCGTAAAATACGTATGGAGAAGAATTGGAGAAGATTTCCATCCTGAGTGCATTACACCTACCGTGAAACACCCAGTTAGTGTTATGATTTGGGGTTGTATAACATCAAGAGGTGTGGGCAGAATTTGCGTGATCAATGGGAATATAAATGCCCAAAGATACATAAATGAAATACTTGAGCCCAAGCTGCAGCCTTCTGCATGTGATCTTTTCCAAGATAATGAAGCATTTATATTTCAACAGGATTCAGCTCCATGTCATGTTGCTCGTGTGCAAAAAATGGTTTCAAGATCATCATATTCAACTGCTGGAATGGCCTGGAAATAGCCCAGACCTTAACCCCATCGAAAATCTATGGAGCCGGCTAAAGAAGCTTGTTAGTCGGAAGCAACCCAGCAATAAAACACAATTAACAGAAGCAATAATTCAATCTTGGTTTCATATTATAACAGCTGCAGAACTAAAGAACTTGGTTCACTCCATGGGAAAGCGTTGTAAGGCCGTAATTAAGGCTAAAGGTTACCTAACTAAGTATTAACTGGTATGGTGAACATTTTTGTATATCTCATTTTTTCTATGTATATCACCTTTCTTCTTTATGAATGCTGTTCTATTAAAATACGATTCATAAATGTTATTGCATTACAATCTTGATTAAATTACCTTTCCAATGATATATAATTTTATAGTATTGGTACAAAAAAAAGTGGTGTTATTAGCCATCAAACCTCTAAAATAATCTTTTTTCAAAGGGTTTCCACAATTTTGTCCACTACTGTATAATGACTTAATCTTGCCAAAAATTAAAACTGAAACAGGGAGAAGTAACATTAATTTCAAGGGTTCTAACCTCTGGAATAAATTACCTGAGAATATAAAAAAAATTAAACGGAATTAATAAACATAAATGAAGCGAACACTTAATCTCATCATTGGTCTAACAAATTAAATTTAGAATGTACTAAAGATCTGGTGGATTGTGGTGAATTAATATCAAATAGATTAATTTTTGTATTTAACTTGGTGATATCAACATGATTGCCTTTGATTAATCTACTCGAGATCCTAGGTTTATTATATCCAAAAAGATATTTTCCTGGAACCCTTCTTTGTATGATCAAGTTGTTTCCACATATTGAAAGGGGAAATAATATAATGTATATTATTTGTACTCTACAAGTAAAAAATAAACTTATTATTATTATAATAATACACGCTTTTTATAATGTTCAAATTTTTAGTAATATATTTTAAAATTCAATAAATATGCTTTTCCATAATTTGTTTTACAATTCAATTCCAAGCCGCTGTTTGTGTTTAGCGTTAAAAGTCTTGTTGTGGAATTCAAATAATTCTCTAAATATTTAAAGCTTTTATTTCCAAAGTTCACTTTAAAGAAAAGTGTTCGCTTGCAATTTGTCAGCGGATTTTGCAATGACACATTCCAGAAATGGCTCGAAAAGCTTCCTAATCCTGTTCTTTTTTTTCCCGGATAGGAGGCGTAAAAAATACGAGGAGATACTCAAAGGCTTTCCGGAGGACAATGCCAGAGTAATGGGAACCAACTTTCAAAAAATCAATAGCTCACTCCAAATTTTGTGAAGTCCATTGATGTCTAAAATTTAAATACGAATTGATAAATTGCACAGCTTGCAGGCTCTTAAGAATTTTTGCAATATATTTTCGGGGGCACGGGAAAATTTTTCACCCTAATGAGCACGCTTACAAGAATTAAAGGGGGATTCTTAGAATTAATGACTAAAGAATTGCTTTTGAGAATGTATTTTCGCTCGCAAGAACGATAGGTCTTCGGAAGATTCCTCCCTAATGTTCTTTTCAAAGATTCAATAAACTGTTTATCTTCTTCGGTGTTTATTTTTCGTCGTAGCTTGAAGAGAGTTAAAAATAATAGTCCGGGTAGACAATATTATCCTGAGTTGGCTCAAGCGATTCATCAAGCCCTTTTAATGTACAAGGTTGAAACTAAAACACTATTAGTATTAATAAAATTGATATATTGGAGATACGTTGACCGAAGATAGAATGTGGATAATTAAGGGTTTAGGTTTTAAAATAATTTATTTCACGTTTAGCCGAGATGATGAAAAAATATGTCCCATGGCGTGTAAGGTACTAGAAGTTGATGACATTTCCTTCGAAGGTAACTTTAGCTCCGCACTGATTCTAATGATAGTTACAGAGTAGTAGATTTCCATAAAAATAGTTATTAATGTCGATTAAAGTAATGGTTATAATAATTAACTTGCACACCAATAATGGTTTTAGTGATTGTAAAACTCATTTCGTTATGGCTGCATCAAGTTTAAAGCCTTTAGGAACAAAAACATTAAACAGAACTGGTATATAAAGATAATTGTTTCGGTTTTGTTGGACAAGCATAATTTTAATTATTTCTGCCAGTGTTTAAATAGATCTTCTCTGTCTTAATTATGTCTTGGGTTTTTTCAAAGAACCTTTTGAAAACTTTTGTATTCATATTTTACAAAGAAGCCTTTTTGAAGATAACAGTAACGCCGTTCAGATTTGGGAGCTTCCGAGAAATTAAAGCTCCGCTTATTAAAATCAAAATGAAGAATAGGTTTAATGAAACAATAGTTTAAAACTTACAAGAAGAACGATTATGCATAAGCAGAATATTTTGTAAAATAAAGCAAGGGTTTCCCTATTGGAGGAAAACTACTCTTATTCTCAAATATTGTTATATATCCTCGTAAACACCAAAATTATTAGAATATAAATTGATAAAATGGTGTATATTAGCATAAATGAAAATTTTATCCCCATAGACTAAATTCATATCCTAATGTGTGTGTTATAGTTGATAGGAACATTTATATAATTTTTATATTCTGTATTTGCCAATAAATGTAATTTTTATAAAAGCGAAATATTTAGAATTAAATAGCTTTCGTAAAAATTATATTCTTTTTCTGGGCATTTCATTCCAGACGAAATTTTTGTCATTCTGAAGCACAAAAATTTTGAAAACAGTCGTTGATTTCACGCACTATAAAATCAACGTAGTGCATTAATTTTTCCCAAAAAATTGAACAAAATAACACTTTTTCCTAGTTATTTTTATAAAAGAATCGTTTTAGTAAATTCCTCACATTCACCTACCAGAACTTTACTTTAGCATGCCCTTTATTACATACTGAATCTTTACCATCTCATCAACAAAAAAATTTGTTTTTTTGCATGCTTTTACCTTCATTACAGACTTCTGCAACATGATTTGCAAATTTCACGTTAAGTGTCTGCAAGATTAATAATTTTTGACACCAAAGTTCTTAGCTCAAACTAAATCTTTTTATATATGGAATAAAAGCAGTTCATCGCCCTTTTCCAGAACAGATCTGAGAGCCGAATTACCATTGAAATTGGAGTGTCTTAACTTTTTGTCCACCATAGCAAAAAGACAGTTCTTTTTCGTCATATTCGAGGATTCCAAGGTAATATTACCCTTCACAGATTAATACAATTTCCACATTGTTGACCATTTTGGCAACTGCTTTACCCTGAGGATGGTAATATTATTTTAAGACTACAAATGTTTAAATTTAAAACCACAAAGAAATAGAGAATCGCCCTGTGCCCAAATGGTAAAGAACCCCAGTTACGAAGGAGCATCCCCAATTGGGCTGCAGCTGAGGGCGATGTCTCTTTTTCATCTATATGTAAAAGGCTCTAGTTTGAGCTAAGTACTTGGGCGTCAAATGTTATCAATCGTCAATTCCCTACAAAATTTCGAAAAACCATGCCCGGTGTCTTTATGTGTTGACCAGCTTGGAAACTGTGTTAACCCGGCGAAGAGTAATAATGCCTCAAGAAGAATTCCTTTCTAAAACCAATTGCGAATGATGAAGAGTAGACATATCCCTAATATTAAAAATTTCGCAGTCACCAAGTTGTTAAAAAAAATTCCGTAAAATTTTTAAACCTGATGTCGTTTTAAATATTCTAAGGCGACTTCTATACTTTTTCCTAAAATCAGCATTTATTTGTCGGACAATTAATAAAAAATCGCAAGGAGTGGTTCCTTCTAAGTTTAAGTCTTGTATTTTGTACAAAATTAAAAGCTATATTCGTATTCCGTTGCTCTGGGTTTGTATCAACTATTTTTGTGAATGCAATCTTTCGTATCATTTCGATCAAACCTTTTTCCTTTAAAAAATATGTTAAAATGCACCAGCAATATTTTGGAAACGTTACGTTTCTAATATCTTCCTTAAAATGTGAGTTCAACGGCTCCTGGATTTACAGTTTCCCCAGAAATTTGGACCTACAGTTTTCCCAGGAATTGGGACCTACGCTTTCCCCAGGAATTGGGACCTACGCTTTCCCCAGGAATTGGGACCTACGCTTTTCCCAGGAATTGGGACCTACGCTTTTCCCAGGAATTGGGACCTACGCTTTTCCTAGGAATTGGGACCTACGCTTTTCCTAGGAATTGGGACCTACGCTTTTCCTAGGAATTGGGACCTACGCTTTTCCTAGGAATTGGGATATTTTAAGACCTCGGGAACCAACTCTCGGACTACAATTGGCAATTAATCTGTGAGCTTGCTTTTTTCGGAACTAGCTATGGGTCAAATCGAGAATAGCGGCACGATAGGTGGAAGTGTTACCACTTAGTGTCCGAATTCCTTGAAATGAGAATATTCATAGCCTAAAGTAAATTTTAAGGACCCTGCTTTTTTATTTTAAAATTTATTTTTTTTTAATTAAAAGACTTTCGTTAGCGTTGGACATTTTAAAAGTCTTCCGCAATAATATATTAAATATCGTAAACGACGGTAAATTCATCCCTTGTTTTTTTATTACGCATGTAAAGCTCTTAAATTTCCTTCATTGATGTTGAGTTTTCAAATTTTTAATTTTCAAGGTTTTAATCGCAAGTGCTCGCAAGTTTAAATTATCTAAAATTTGTTTGTTTTCAAAAATCAATTTAGAAATTTAATTTCTATAACAAAGTAAAATATACTGAAAACTGCAAAGTAGAAATTTATATCGTCTTTCGAAACACAAATGTTCACATTTTATTTAATCATATTTATTTGTATTACTTAATTTTGTTTTCTTTTACATATGCTTCTTGACTAAATAAAGAAATGGTTTTGTAAATTTTCAAATTTTTGTGAAATGGAAGACGTTATTTTACTATAATAATGTATAGAATGTGGAAAGAAAACGTATTTCGATATATGGTCAATTTAAATCTGCCTGTATAATAAATAATTAATTCGTAGAAATTAATATAGTTTAGCTATACTATTTTAGCTATATTTTAGTTGCTTTTTATTTACAGAGAAGATACATTTGCCACAAATAAATAACAAACGCTTCTTTACTCCTAATTGAAGGAAATAAACAGTACCATATAATCATTCATTCCTTCCTTCCTTCCTTTCTTTATCGTAGCTATTTTCGTTCCCAGATTATCTCATGAAACCATAAGGCGAAGTTAGCGAACTAATCTTTTATTGATAACATTCGTTTTGGAAATGGGTTTCGGGTACGTTGTAAATAGTACCCACGCCTTTCTTATCTTTTTGTTCTTTGTTATGCAGCCTCGTACAAAAGTATTTATTTTGTCCTTCTGGCTAAAAAATAGTCTTTCCAACGGTGCTTGTGTTTTAACTAGGAGGGTCTCTAATTAGTTAAAGGTCTCTAAACAGAGATTGTAACTGTTTATTCACATGCAGACAAACCTCGGTTATTGTCGATTTCGATTTATTGCGGTTTGTAATTGGATACCCAATTCGAACATTGCGTTAATAAATTCGATCTATTTCAGTATTTGAAAGTGCCAAACCACGACAAGTAAAAAACGTTTTTAGATATATTTTATAGTTTTTAATTTTTAAATTAAAATTTAAGATTATTACTTTATTTAAAACTTAATGATATTAAATTAAAGCGCAGTTCAATATATTTTGTTGCTCAAACAAGAATTCTGACTTATACAAAGGAAATTTCCCGTTAACAGCTTTCAAGGGATGGGAAAAAACCATAGTTAAACCAATGCATTCATTAACTTGAATATATTTAATGCCATGCAGTAATTTTCAAAACCGAAAACATGGACACTGAAATAAGGAAACAGGTTTTAATTGGAAAGACGTTATGGAAAGAAATACTGTATTACAAATACTAAGTTTCTTTATCCACGCAGTCCGTATATTGACCCCGACTTTTTCAACATGCAAAGATTTTCTACGATTACGGTTTCTGCCCCGCAAACTTCCCCTTAAGAAAACACAAGATCTAAATTTCAAACTTGCTATGCACTAACTAAATTCTTTCGATGCCATCTTTCTAACTTACGACCATTTCTCTGTAATGGTGGAATTTTACGTCCCAAAAAATTCTTCCTAGAAGTATGCATATTAACGTCTTTTATACTATTAATGTCTTTTCTTGTTTAAAGGTATTCTTTTCTCCGTCCTCATGGAAATCGTTATAAGACGAGGCTTTTGAATTTTTAAGGAATATTTTTCAAAACTATTTTCAACCTGACAAGCAAACTATCAAGACATCAATGTTTATATAAACCTAGGACCAACACGTTTCCTGGTTGTGAGCTGCACTAAGTAGTCCAATTTTATAAAAATGTATTAAATATACGCTGATTGTACAGGGTGTTCAAAAAAGAAGTATACAACTTCAAATTTTATTTGCATTGAAACTATAATAAATAAGATCTTCATTCTTTTCTTAGTTACATTCCTAACACTGGATGTTTTTTTCTGAACAGTTTAAATATCTTCTGCATTCCGCTTTTTCCTACGACTGTGTGTAAACGGAAGTCTAGTTCCATCCACATTCGCTTCAAAATGTTGGGTGTTACACTGAGAAAGGCTTCGTTAGTTCTCTCAATATACTTGAAAAGCGCATTTACATTCATTTTGCAAAGAAAGAAGTGTTCTCTTGTATTAGTTTCTGAAATTACTTTGCACTTTTGCTAGTGATTTTGTCTGCTATAAACCATAGTGCACGAGCTGCCTCTTGATGTTTCGATACTATCATTGTCGTTTTAGGTGTCTGCTATGCTCTGTGAAGGTAACTTCACTTTTAATAATGCGGAGCATAACTCTGCTGAAGGAAGCTTTTCTGTTGTCACGTAGTTAAAAAGAATCAAGTTTCTAGTTTTTGTAGTTTCGACGCATATATAATTTGAAGTTGTACATTTATTTTATTAACACCCGGTACATTAGTTAACTAAACTAAACCTATTATTGGTGGCCGAGAGATGATAACTTTTGTGAAAGTTTCAAGTTTTTAAACATCTAAAAACAAGTAAGAAACTTGCATGTAACCCTAATCGTTTGCGCGGTAAAAAGTAGACTTTTTTGGCGATTTATTGCTTTTTTAAATAAAAGGGTGTGTGTGTGTGTTTTTTATAAATTTTTTTCAGCGATTCGCGTGTTTTTGCTTTGTAACAAATACATCTAAAACAATGAAATTTGGCTTAGGTTTCATAGCATCGGATTTTCTTTTTCTTTGCGAAAAGATAAATGTAATATCACGGATGCCTTTGAAAAACAGCAAATATGACGGACACTTTTTCCGATATTTTTCACAATAGCTCTGCTCTGTTATATACGGCGAGGAATTGTGGGGACACAGATAAAAAAAAAATATAACACCATTTTATATTTTCCTGTTGGTGTATCATAAAAATAAAAACCCTTTAAAATGTCTTTCTGCTAGTCGGGAGAGTGAGAAGAAATATCAACTTTTGGCCCCAATCTTAAACAGTCCTTCCGCTTCAATAATTCTGAATCCGAAAAGAACACGCCGTAAATGAAAGTCAAAAATGCAACCGCAGCAAGTTTTTAAAATCTCAGAGAACAAAATTATCTGCAGAAGTATCGAAAACAATTCCAAGAGAACGAAAACTGTCGGATTTTTACAACAAGTCTTGTTTGTTTGCTTGTTTTGTGGTTTTACGGCTCAAAGACTACAATGGTCATGCTGCGCCGGGACCTACTGTTTTCCGAGGAATCCGAACCTCTTAAGGCCTAGGGAACCAAACCCCGGACTACAGTGAGCAGTGCGATCTTTATGAGATCTCTGAGTAAGCGTTCTTTGCACTGCTGGGAGTCGAACCCGGATTAGCGGCGCACTAGGAGAACGCGTTACAACACGTTCTCCTAGTGCGTTAAGTACAATGGTACAAACCTGGTGCGTTTAGTACAATTCTAACGCAAAAAATCAGTAGAGATTCAAGAAGCAGATTCTCGTGCTGCAGTAAATATGAGGAAGTGCCTTAGGTAGCACATGGAAAAATACAGATAGCAGAATTAAAAGTAGGATATTGGCAAATTATTCGATGACGAAAAGAAATATGATACTCCTAAGTAAAAGTAAATTGCAAGGAGTTATCAAAGCAGAAGGTATTAAACAGATTAGGGTAAATAACATAAGGTTAAAGAAATAATGAACTATTGAAATAAAATGCGGAAATGAAAGTGACATACAAAAAGCTAAACACTTCTAAATTGGCAAATGTAACACCCAAGCTTCCGGACGAGTGAACAGCTGTCCTTCGACGGAAGTAACATTGATGTATTCCTACCTCTTTTTATGTAGGAAATTTTGGGAAACCCCGTATTCAAAGCCGTCTCACAGAATGGGAAACCCAATGGGGAAATCCGCACCATGGAGCACCGAATAGATGCAATATTTCGGACATAAAAAGAGGTAGAAACACCGTAGAGGCAAGGATGTTACTCCTGATGAATGACTGCTGCTGACGCGTTCGACCGCCTGGGTATTTTATTTACTGTTTTACACCAGTATCCAATCATTTGTGTGTATTTAAACAACTCGGTTATAGTAGGAAAACCAACCAGCTAACAGAGCGTTATCATAGAAATAAACAGTGAACAATATAGAATCAATCCGAAGTTAAATAATTAACACACAAACGCAATTAACACACAATGCGTAACAAGTAACGATCAGTAAACAATACATTACTTTTGCAAACATATAATATCTTAAAAGTCAATAGTGTTATCTTAAAATTTATTATAGGTATATTAGGGTTACGTAATACATTTCAAGACAAAAATTTTAATAACATAATTATTTGTACATTTACTGCAAAATATGCATATTTGAAATATATAGGCATATAATGGTTTCCAAAATTTTCATTGTGTTTTTCATACACACAATTTATAATTGATGAGTATGAGAAAGTATATATATTTTTGTTGCAGTAAGTCACAGCCTGAGGATATATTCTAAAATCAACGATATGTTTTCGAGATTTCACAAAAAATATTGTCCTGAAAGTTAATTTAATCTGCACGACAATTTATGCATAAATTTAAAATAATAAAATTGTCCGAAAAGGCACTAACTGGGTAAATATGTAAAGTAATAAATAAACAATGTTCCGTATAAAAGCATACAACTAGTTACAGTAAGCACATTCATTACAGTTCACCCCTTAGTTCATTCAATGACAGATGGTACAATCGTCATCAGTTGTTAGGGCCATTTCAGTCAGCTCCACGGTACTTGGTTCAACTCCCAATAAACTTGGCAGTTCGCTAATGTATTGCAGTTCGGAAGATGCCAAGCAATATCAGTTTCATTTAAGAGTCCTCAGCTTGATTCAGGGTCAGTGCTATGAGTTCATTCCTTTTATTTATAAATCTGTAGTTTGAGCTAATAACATGGGTGTCAAAAATCATGGCATATTAATTCCCTACAAAAAAATCCGAAAGAAATGCCCTGGTTGTTTTATGCGTTGACCAGTTTGATAAGTGTGTGAACCCTGTGACGGATAATATTCTATTAAAAAAAATCAAGGCTTCGTCAGATGCGCTTATAAAATACGCTGCTATTTATCAAAAGATTAGTGACAGGAACAAGCTTGGTCAATCGCCTACCAAAATGCCTCAGAGATAATTTTACAACTATGCCAACTTGGTAAAATATCTGTCCACACCAGATAATGAATGGTACTTTATGAGTGTGAGTGTTTTAATACATTGCACTTCAAAATATTTAAATTAAATGTCAAATTAAATATGCATAAATTTTAGTTGCATCTTTTAAGTATTTACCGATACACATTGGCGTAAAAATACACTGTACTCCCCAGATGACGGGTGAAGTAATAAATTGTGTTTTATTAACGAAATACTAAATAAATATATTTTTCTCACCTTAATTCCATATCGTCTCTTACGTATAAAAGAGTGGAAAATTACCAAGCGTTCTATTATTAATATACGATAATAGACTGCATTTGTAAGACTTATTGAACAATACACTGACACATGTACCATATCATACATCTAGTTAATTATCCCATTACTGACTTTCCAGGGAAGGAGAAAAACCGTCGTTAGACCAAAAAAAGACGTTAATCGGCATGTTTATTTCCATGAAGTATTTTCCGGGATCGGGAAATACCGTCGTTGAACAGAAAAGACGTTAATCGGAATATACGTGTTTCTATAAAGCATACGCCGGGATTGCAAAGTACCGTCGTTAGACAGAAAAGACGTTAATCGGAATAAGTATAATTGTATACGGCATTTTCAAAAACTGCAAAATACCATCGTTAAACAGAAAAGAACGTTAATCGGAACATTTAATCCTTTGACTAATTTGCCGGGACAGTGAAATACCATCGTTAGACATAAGACGTTAATCGCAAAGTGTGTAATCCTATGGTGCATTTCTAGAGACCATAAATTACCGTCGTTAGGCAGTAAAAGACATTAATCGGAATGTATAATTCGATGAAGCATTTGGCTGGACGCCAAAATACCGTCATTAAACAGAAAGCGTCGTTAATTAAAACGTCCTCATGAGAGTATTCTATATATATTGTCTAACAATGGTCTCTTTGGTCTATTATTCCATCCGCCATCTATTTATTCTCAGAAAAAAAAAATTTTGTTATAAATATGATGTTTTTCGAAATTCAAGGAAATTTTTCTTAGTTATGGTTAAAAATACGGTATTTACTGTCTCATGAAATAACGTTTCCCTAATGGATTTTAAATCGATGAATTGATCGTTTAATTATTGACGTTACTTGTCAATTTCTTCTTCCAAAACTTCACTCTCTTTTCATTGAAAACTGCAGAAGAAAAAATATCTAGTCCAAGACACGTTTAGAATTCTCCAGAAGCAACGCGTCATTTTTTTTTTGTTCGAGCCATTTTACATATGCAAAAATTTCCAATTTTTTTTCTGTTTCTGTTGAAGTTAAAGGCTATGTTATTTTTGTACTTCTATCAATAAACATCTAACATTTTTCAAATTCCTTTCCCATTTTTTTCATTTTTTTTCCCCAGAATGCAAAGTCTAAATCGATAAAGGCAACCCATGAATCATTATTCACTTTACTGGGCTTAAAAAAGATGAAAAATAAAGATTTTGAAAATAGATTTCATCCTAAACCTTTCTCCGAACCCCTTTTCACGTTAGCGGGGGTCGATACGTTCCCTTGATGAATCCGAACGTACGTTAATAGGAAATAAAGTAGAAAATAGGAAAAAGAAATCACATTTCTTGCGACTTTTTCTATGCGCGTAAAATAATAAAACCTATCGCGAAGGTAGCAACGTATATTTTGCCTCACATTTGAAAAATGACGCTTTTCTAATTATGCTGGAATACACTAAAATATATTATACACTAACTCAATAGTGGGTTTTAAATTTATAATGTAACCTAGTGGCAATTCCTAGCTTCTTCCACTCCTGGCTATTTAGCCAAAAGAATTCAAAGCCATATACAGAATGTCGCTCTAGCAGAGCCAGTGGAGTGCATTGGTGTAAAGTTATCAATTAGCTGGAGAGATTGGCTGGTTGTTTGCAGTTTTGGGACACAAGGATAGCAAGGGTTATTCTGTGCCAATCAAGGTGAGATTGTACACGCGGTATATTGACATTCAGGTAAAAAACCATTCACATACTGACCCGTAACCTAGAATATGCGCCTCGAAGTCTTGTAAGAAAGCACCATGTAGCATCTATCTACCAAAAGAACTACTCCAACTAATTAGTGATGGCCGCTGCAGGAGGGGTCGCACGTTTCTATTAAGGATAAGTTAGGTGGAAATTTGTATTTCGCGAATATAGGCGGCATTTCTGATATTCTTCTATTACTATTATTTAATAGATTCTTCTATTTAGATATTCTTCTATTACTATTATTTAATAGATTCTTCTATTTAGATATTCTTCTATTACTATTATTTAATAGATTCTTCTATTTAGATCTTCTATTACTATTATTTAATAGATTCTTCTATTTAGATCTTCTTCTATTACTATTATTTAATAGATTCTTCTATTTAGATCTTCTATTACTATTATTTAATAGATTCTTCTATTTAGATCTTCTTCTATTACTATTATTTAATAGATTCTTCTATTTAGATCTTCTTCTATTACTATTATTTAATAGATTCTTCTATTTAGATCTTCTTCTATTACTATTATTTAATAGATTCTTCTATTTAGATCTTCTTCTATTACTATTATTTAATAGATTCTTCTATTTAGATATTCTTCTATTACTATTATTTAATAGATTCTTCTATTTAGATATTCTTCTATTACTATTATTTAATAGATTCTTCTATTTAGATATTCTTCTATTACTATTATTTAATAGATTCTTCTATTTAGATATTCTTCTATTACTATTATTTAATAGATTCTTCTATTTAGATATTCTTCTATTACTATTATTTAATAGATTGATAGTGACATCATAAAGAGTATGCAAGGTGATTTGAAGTTGTACTACACAGTTTAGATTTATGAATAGAAGTCGACGATATTATAATGCTAAAAAGTTGGTTTCGACGTGCATTTCGGACGAATATTGTCCGTCTTTCCTCAGGAATACAAACAAATATTAGAACATTAAAGATATAGCTTTTGTGTAATTTTTCGCTTCCCAGTTGTGAAGAAAAAATGTAAAATTTTAAAAAGACACTTCCAAGCTTGGCTGAAAGCGGGAGTAGATTTATGTTCATTGATTATGTTCAAGTTCATCTGAAGCGAAAGTCGAAACCAACTTTTTAACTTTGCGCTTATGGCATTGACTTGCAAACCATAAAATTGATTTCATTCAAAACGGTAATCGAATGATATATATCGTCAATTTGTTTTTAAATGCACCGCTGCGCATTTATTGAAGCATTCTTGATTAAATTTGAACTTGTGACATCACCTCCCTCCGCTGATCTTTTACGGGATCAGGATATCTTTGATTGTTTTCCTTATTAATTTGTGTCTTTTGAGTTTAAGAGTTTTTATTGCATTCTGATTGACGATTTTGTAATTCGGTGTTTTGCTCCCAAAGTAAGGGTATCTCTGTAACCTGTTGAGTTTTACTAAATAATTATTATTCTTTATTAGAAATTGGCAATAGATATTTTCCACTGTAAAACAGAAGCATACATTTAGCGCCAGGAGGAGTTCTTGTGTTAGACAAATAGTATTTAAAATCTACCTCCATCGTAAATTCATTCATTTATTCGTGTTTGTGACTCACAGAAACTACATGTCATTATAAAAAGGTAAATTTAAACACGTTTCATCCTTATTAATTCCAGCACACAAAAACTATAAATATTGTTTTTAAAAAATATTGTTTTGATTGGTTGAATTTTTATCGCTGAAGAACAGCAAGAACCAAGCTGCGCGAACTGAGGCGATACAATACCTACGGTTTGAAAATAAATATAATTTGAGTATTCCCCGTATACCTTACATAAACCGGATAATCTAGTTAGAATAGGGAAAAAATTAAAATGTATGGGATTAAAAGAATTGAGAAAGAAAATTTTAGAAAGAGAACAGTGGTCGTCGATAACAAAAGAAGCCTAAGTCTTCCAGGGATTGTAGCTGTATAAGATATTATTACCCTCCACAGGTATAACACACTTGCCATGTAGACGTGAACACAAAAAAGCCTCCGGGGCGTGATTTTGTGCTTTATCGTGTGGAATAATTACACGTGAAAATTCCGACACTCACGTTTATAAGCCCATACTAAAGCTTTTTGTTTTAGGAGAAAAAGAGACGCCGTCCTCATCCTGGATTCGAACCATGGTCGCTCCGTTGGGCCCGGATTGTCTTAATCACTAGACGAACGAGGACAAGAACAACGCTCTCTTTCTCCGTATATAAGGATGTAAGATATTATTACCCTTCACAGGGATAACACAATTGCCACCTAGTGGTTAACACAGTGAAATTTCAAGGACGAGTTTTTAAGACAACTGTGGCTTTATAGCAAGAAGGGAAACAATATAGGCCACGTAAAATAAACATGCTGTTTTATTGGTGGATGTAGCAAGAGAATGCAAAAATAGGAACTACAGTAGTGGACAAAATTGTGGAAACCCTTTGAAAAAAGATTATTTTAGAGGTTTGATGGCTAATAACACCACTTTTTTTTGTACCAATACTATAAAATTATATATCATTGGAAAGGTAATTTAATCAAGATTGTAATGCAATAACATTTATGAATCGTATTTTAATAGAACAGCATTCATAAAGAAGAAAGGTGATATACATAGAAAAAATGAGATATACAAAAATGTTCACCATACCAGTTAATACTTAGTTGGGTAACCTTTAGCCTTAATTACGGCCTTACAACGCTTTCCCATGGAGTGAACCAAGTTCTTTAGTTCTGCAGCTGTTATAATATGAAACCAAGATTGAATTATTGCTTCTGTTAATTGTGTTTTATTGCTGGGTTGCTTCCGACTAACAAGCTTCTTTAGCCGGCTCCATAGATTTTCGATGGGGTTAAGGTCTGGGCTATTTCCAGGCCATTCCAGCAGTTGAATATGATGATCTTGAAACCATTTTTTGCACACACGAGCAACATGACATGGAGCTGAATCCTGTTGAAATATAAATGCTTCATTATCTTGGAAAAGATCACATGCAGAAGGCTGCAGCTTGGGCTCAAGTATTTCATTTATGTATCTTTGGGCATTTATATTCCCATTGATCACGCAAATTCTGCCCACACCTCTTGATGTTATACAACCCCAAATCATAACACTAACTGGGTGTTTCACGGTAGGTGTAATGCACTCAGGATGGAAATCTTCTCCAATTCTTCTCCATGCGTATTTTACGCCATCACTACCAAACAGTGAGATTTTGGTCTCATCACTCCAAATTACACTGTCCCATTGTTCCGTTGTCCAGTTAACATGGGTTTTAGCCCAGTTTAATCTTTTCAACCTCTGTTTGACAGACAAAAATGGCTTTTTTCGTGGAATTCTTGCATTTAGACCACATTCATGCAGTCTGCGCCGAACAGTCCTTGCACTTAACTTTACATTGCATTGCGCCATTTCACCTTGTATACACAGAGATGATTTTTTCCTGTCACCTAGGCACTGTCTTTTAATTCTTCTATCGTCACTTGCTGTTGTGCACCTTTTTCTGCCTTTACCAGTCTGGTTTTGTAATGACTGAGTCTCCTTATACTTCTTCAAAAATTTAGAAATGCCACCTTTTGTTAAGTTTCCCCCAATATTTCTTCTAATTTCTTCATAACTGTAGCCTGCATTTCTTTAATTTTATTACGTTTTTGGCGCTACTACTCAAATCAATATACAAAAAAACAACTAACTTGATAGCAATTACAGAACACACTGATAAATGTCCTGTAACCTGTTGGCCCATTACAGCCAAGAGAGAGAGAAAACATGATTGGCTCTAATACAAAACAAAATGATAATCTGATTGGCCTGTAAACATCATATACTTCCATTGGCCATGGCATTCAAATGAAGGAAAGCTACTTCTATATAAATGTAAGCAGTTTTGTGCTTTTTCTGGCTATTTGGCTTATCTTTGATAGAATATAATTGAACAACAGCATGTATCAATCTCTATTAAATTACCTTTCCTAATGATATATAATTTGGTAGCATTGGCATACAAAAAGTGGGTGTTATCTGCCATCAACCTCTAAAATAAACTTTTTCAAAAGGTTTCAATTTTGTCCACTACTGTACCTTTAAGCTGGAAATAAAATCAAGACAGAGATACGAAAGAAAGTTTTCTGACAGTACAAAAATATTCTGCTCAAACAGTTTACACTTTTCTTTCAAATGAAGTAAAATACTAAAACCGACATAAATGGGAAAGATAAAAAAGGAGAAGACTTCGTCCAAAGCTAAAATATTCTGTCACAAAGCAATTCGAAATAATGGAGTTTCTCCATATTCTCTGTGCTCTATTATTCAGAAGGAATATGAAAGCGCAGAATTTATTTTCGCATTTGCGAATACATTTGCCAGAACTTTCTTTATATCGAGCCCACTACGTGCTCTAGTTTGGGGAAAGCGGTTTCATTTCGCGGAGACGTGCAACAACGCTGCTGATTTGCACCGTTTAATAATTAACCAGTGGTAGATTGGTAGATTATGTTCAAATAAGATGGTGGTGTGCATTTTTTACTGATCCCTCTGTCACGCAAATGACAGTCGTTAAGATTTTCTATTTCTTTCGCAATTTTAAGTTGGGTCGCTTGAAAAATTCCAAGACTTTCTTTGGGGGCAAACTTTCTCTGAAATAAATTAATAATTTCATTACAACTCATTTCATTTGTGTGCGATGTATAGACTCGTAAAGATAGAGTTACATGGAAACGTGGAGTTCGAACCGCTCAGTAAATTAAAATAAATTGCAATATTTCATATATTATAGTGTATAAATATGTACAATTCATGTTTGCACCGCCTCCAATAATTTTAAAAATTACGGTGTGGCATAGATCAATCGTGTTCGGTGTTTACAAAACAACGGGCTCATAGTACTTAAAAGAAAATTTCTTCCCCATACACTTAGATTTCATTATAAAAGTAGATTCATTCATACTTAAAAGTGGATTTGTTCATACTTAAAAATAGATTTATTTATACTTAAAAGTATATTTATTCACGATCAAGTTACTTTATTTTAGAAAAAATATCCTCACTTCGAAATTTTTACGTGCATGTATGTTTATCAATGAATCCCATGCAATTTCAATTTTCTACATTTAATTTTAGTTTACTGTCAAATGCATACAACCCTCCAAACAACGATATGTAAAAAGGCATTATAACGATCACAACGATATTATAAAGGTATCCACAGGCCATAAATTGCTCAAATATGCTGCTAGCAATAAGAAATACCATAAAAGTATGATAACATATGGAAAAAGATGGATTTAGTAGATTACAATGTTATCTTAGTGTGTTATATTCTGAAATCCACAATTTCATAAAAATGTATTCACTGCAGTAAATGTCATTTTATTAAATTTCAAACGATCTCTAAGAATTTTTCAAATTCTTTTGACCTAATCAAAATATCAACTAAATAATATATAAATATCAACTAAATATTTGCGAATAATTTTGCAATGTTTTAAATATCTAAATTCCGTGTTGCATTTTTGGATGGAAAATATTTTTATATTAGTTGACACTGATTTATTCGAATGGTATTTTTGTCTTTCAGTCCATTGAAACGTTTAAGTTGATCTTTGACCCCAACGCACAGTTGCAGATAAATATGTGCTTGATTTTGATCGATCATTCCCCAATCATATATACCGCACATAAAGAAGCATAAGGGGAGTGGAAAATATATATTACACACAGTAGAACCATGCAAAAATTATTACAGATATTTACTAAAATATTAATTTATTTCTACTACCTGAAAGGCTCGTAATTTCGCTTTTTAAACATCACTGTCCACATTTAATAAGAAAACATTCAGCTCTACTTCATTTGCATATTTAGTAACCTCTTTCTGCACTGCTAACGAACCTCGTTTGTTTTTAGCTTCTTGCAAAAGCAGTTTCTTGATGAGAGATTATAATGACGTCGTTTTCCATCGCTGCTTCCTTATTCGGGTATATTAGACGTAAAGCAGAAAATGGGAATAATACCTCATTCTACTGTCTTCATTTGCTGTTTTCCCAGTGAGCATTTTTTTTGTGAGGTCACAGTCGAGCGGTAAGCCTCAAGAAGATGGATCAAACCATCTTCAGCTTGGACAGCGATTTCTTTTTTGCATGGCTTTGAGCACAAGCATATTTTTTCACATATGTCAAAGATTATCGCTTTAATAACACTTACGTAGCTTTAATGTAAATATTGTCTCTCACTCCCTCCCTTTAGATTCTCCTTTTCTCTCTCAATATTATATTTCAGGAAACTGGTATTATTCATAAACTGAACCTTGATTGACAACGACGAGGGCACAAGAAGTGTTGAGGCCTAGTTCAGCCAAGGTCTGCAATCTTCCAAGGTTCAGAAAATTGTTTCCTAAAGAACTAAACCTGAGTTGAGCTGAGAAAAAAAAGCACACGTTCTCAGTAATGTAGTAATTCAAAAATTTTGAGGGATCGATTAGGTTTAAAGACGATCATGCGATGAAATGTGAGAAAATATATTTTGATATTCAAGGGAGGGTTTGAGCCCGAAAGATCCTTGCCTGCGCCATTGGACGTCCCATGATGTCCCATTAGAATCAAGACGGGAATGGCTGTACGATAAACGACTAGACTACCACTCCTGTAACCTGGGACACTTCTGAAACTAGGTTAATATTTGTCCAAAGAACGGCGAGATGTAGAGCCATACCTAAGTAATTTGTTTTAATTTTTATGCATTTTAATGTGTTCAGTAGTCTGGAAACTGTGCTAATTATGAATTAGGTTTAACGCTAATTCATGATTACTGCTTCTTCAAACTAAGCTTCGGAAATCCGACCGGGAAACTGATTTAAAGCATCCGTTCCTATTAAGATTCAATTACCATTTATGTGACATAACAAAAGTTTAGAAATTGATTTTAAACTTAATGTGGTTTTTCTTGATTACAGTCCCTAAAATCCGCTTTTATATTATTATCCCTTCCTTTACTTAATGGCGCGTAAACGTTTATGTTAAAATTTGCTCTTTAAATATAAAGCTCGTCTTTTAAATTGAAGTTGACAACGCTAAGTCAACTCACAGTTGAATTAGGAGCATTTATAAAGAAATGCAATAAGTGCGGCTAAAGCAAATGCTTTTATTTAAATGAAAATTTCGCGGATGATTAGAATTGTAAAGATGCGTTGTTAACAAAGCTGAAAAATAGTCCATCTTCATCATAACAAAATGCGCTTTTTTTTACTTTAATATCGAATCATTCTGTTGCGGATTTTGATGTAACTAAAATACATGTTAAAACAAGGGAACTTTATAAATTAAACCATTTAATTTCATAGCACATCTTTAGATATAATTTTTAATTTCTGCAATTAGTCGTTAAAATTATAATTCATCATGCGTCTTATGAATATATCTTTTTCCAACACGACCACTTTTACATTAGCCAGAAAACAAAGGATAGTAATGGC
>QLNU02015359.1:73035484-73061364 GCA_006491805.2 Dysdera silvatica | reverse complement strand
ACTCCTAGACTGCAGTGTTCCGCTAGTCCATAAACCACCTCTCTCTTGCTATCGTTGGTTGGGCTTCGAAACTCTATTAATGGCATGGAATAACGGCACAGAATAATGGCATAGAATTGCGTCATAGAATTACAGTAAGCTGGGCGAACTCTGTTACAATGCCATCTAATGTAATTGTAATCCATCGCCATCTAATGTAATTGTAATTTAATGCCATCTAATGTAATTGTAATCTAATGCCATCTAATGTAATTGTAATCTAATGCCATCTAATGTAATTGTTAACTAATGCCTTATAATGTAATACAAAGGCCATCTAATGCAATTGCAAAACAGGCAATAATATTGCATTGTTGTCACATTAAAAGTAACTGATCTATTGTCGTAACGTTATAAAAATGCTGTAAGTTCTGAAAGAGATGTGCCAGGTAGAGGGTTAAAAGTAAAAAAGAAGCATACACTGATACGTTAAAAAACAATGGCTTTGTTCTGAAAAAAATTACGTTCTGAAGAATGTTGCAGAGACAAACCGAAATAGAGGGGAAAATGACAACTTTAGCACTACAAATGCATAAATAAACCGTTGGCTAATACTTTGTTCTCGTCACAAATCAAATTACTAGAATAATTGTTAAAATTGGGGAAAAATTTTAAATAATTCTAAACGTCTGTTTTTGGCCATGAAATATTTTAGTGGGTATATTTTAATTTTTAATCGCAAAATTATTACTTCTTTTATTGGGTCTCATGTAGTAAAATTTATTTTCTAACAAATACCTATTCCATAGAATAAATTGGTTAGCCATTTTCCAGCTGTGTACATTCTCCACTGGAATATTTCCCGAATTTTCAATTATTCCAAATAAATGCTTAAAAATTAAATCACAAGAATTCGATCTTTATCAAGTTTCACTCTGTATATCCAAACCTGTTATTTTTATAACAGTTTACCCACGAATATGGGAATCAAAAACCTTGTACACTGGTATTTTTTACATGATTTTAAATTAACACAGTTGAAGAAAACCATAGCTTCTATTTTTTAAACGTTTGCCGTTCAACTTTCGTATTTAAATTTTTTCAATTTCAATGTCGTGTATAAAAAGACTGCAGAAAAAATATGTATATACTTTTATATAAACTCGCCCTCCCAGGAATTAACCTTAGAAAAATATGCAATGGATATACCAGGCTTAAATTTTGAATATTATTATTAATATTTTATATAAGCTTGTAAATTTCCTACTTAAACCATGATATCCGTAAACTTCATTCATTTCAGAATGCATAAAGCATATCATGAAGTTTTGCGTAGTTTGAAAATTGACAGAAAAATAAGATCGATGGAATGGTAATTGAAAAAATAGAATGATCATCACAAAAATAGGTGAAACGATAATTGTAAAAATAGAAGAAATGGTTATTGCAGAAATAGATGGAACAATAATTGAAAAAAATAGAAGGAATGGTTAGTGAAAAGAAGGAACGATAATTGTAAAAAGAAAAGGAATGTTTATTACAAAAATTGGTGGAACGATAATTGTAAAAATAAAAGGAATGGTTATTGCAAAAATAGATGTAAAGGTAATTATAAAAGTAAATCGAATACTTATAGAAATAGATAAAAGGTTATAACTAAAATGGATGCTACGGATGATAGCCATTATTATTTCGACATTGGTATAAATTTTAAAACAAGACTTTCCTTAAACCAAATGCTCCCTTAGTTGGTTGGTCACATTGTGAGGCAAGGACCATTCTACACAATGACCCCTTTGTCAAGTAAAAGCTGGTTAAAAAGTGGGCGAAAACTAAGTTCATATACTCGTGCGTTGGGAATTCCCAAATGAGGAACACTCCAGAAAAGAATCTGTCTCCTTCTTCAATGATTCTTTTTTTTTAGCCACTGCCATGTGTACCTGTTCGTTCGATATTGACTTTTCATTTGGCACACCTATAGCTTTGGTGGTTGGCGTTAATTATATTTTTGAATTACTTTAGAAGGAATATTTTGCATTCACAGACGAAATTTGGACTTGCATGTATCAGTTGTTTTAGAATATATATGGTGCGGAATCTTGATTATTCATTTTGATCTCCGTATTCGTTTACCTAAATCAAATTATTTATCCGCAGATTTATATTACAATCCTTATAGCATTATTTCTTTTATTGTATGTTATACTTTCCATAGCAATCCACCAGCTCGTATTTTATTCATAATTGCTTACACTAATTATATCCAATTTTGAATAGCATGGGTTTTATCAGACCACACAGTATTTCCCCGTTGCTACCAAGGCAGATCAACTTCACTAATAAATTTTAAATTAATATCACTTCGTGTAAATAACCGTATCTGTATGAATAAAGAATTTGATTTTATTTCTATTTATCATATATCTATACTGAAAAATATAAAAGAGTGTGTTTTCAAAATGCAGGAAACGGAAATAGCTGAGACTTAGATTAAAACAACTGAAGAAGAAAATAAAACCCCGAGGAAACACACAACATTCAGGAATTAATATACAAAATATGAGATAATGACTTAATAGAATGAATTACATTTAATGAATGAGAATATTCTCTTTCTCTTCTAGAGAATTGTCCATTCTCCTCGTCGTTATCGCTCAACGAATGAGTGGCCAGGTACAATCGGATTCCTAAAGCATCTTTGGCTTGAAAAAATTTTCCCTGACGAATAAGAACGATTCTACATATTTCTACCAAAAAAAAAAAGAGATCCAAATTTGTAAACCCGGTACAGATATAAAATATTCAACAACTCTAAATTATTTGATGAAAATTAGTATAACATCTATCGGGCCACAATGATACAAGTCCCTTAAGATCATTGGTATAATTTGGGGTTAGTCCCTCTCATGTGAAAACGAAAGTTAAAACTGAATACTGTGTACAGATCATTGTGTTGGGGCAATTATATCCCTCCTCCCCAAGGACTAGATTGCATTGTTAACAACGCCAATACGGAAGATACTATACTTCCAGATCGGATTGCAAGCTACTTTAGCATTACATTATGTAGAAAGAATGTATTCCGTTCCAAGAAGGGACTTGCCTTGCATTTTAATACCTTACATTCAATAATGAATTTTTGACAGCAAATAATTACAGCATAATTTCCATTTCCTCCAAACTGAGAGTCTGTCAATGATTTAGTTTGCAATGGTAAACCGCTACAATTCCTTGGGCCGGTCAGTGAAAATGCTTTGATGCATCACTTCTACAGTATTCCACACGGATCCTGATAATGATTAATGCCCTACACTACCGCCGCATCGATTCACGATTAATCATATTCAGAATTCAGGGAGACACCAACTTTTAAAGTCGTGATGAATATATTTACAAATGAATTTGGGATTATGTAAAACACATGTTGACCAAGAGCATGCTGATTTCACATGGAATCGTATACCTAAGTAGGATGTGCAATGATGGCCATATATTATTCAAATACGGTTGATTTTACCATCCTTGTGTAACATTTATTCAGGATGTTTAGAGATAATTCACGCAAAATTATTCCTCCCTTACTGTAACATATTATTTCGTGGTGGATCCAAACTGTCTTGTTGAATAGATAATTTTACACTAGAGAGAAAAATCATAGATTTATAATGTATTTGCTTAAAGCTATAAAATGCCATTTTCCAAAAGAGGAGGAGTGCTGTGCGATTTAAACGGAGTTTTGTTCAATATCTGCCTAGTTTGTTTCCATTGCGCTATACATTTATGCTATGTATCACGCTATTATGTTATATCTCATAATATATATATAGTTTTCTGAATAAAACCCACTATATGCTAGAGAAGATTGCCTCTTAATGGAGAACATTATATTATAATGAAAGTATTATCTAATGTGTTTGTTCTTAATTTGAATTGAATTTCCAAATATTCATCAATTCGTTTAACTAAATATAACTTTAGTCGCTATTACTTGCCCATATATTGATGAGTACATTTTCAATATAATTGCTTATATGTATATTATAAAACAGTTATTGTCTGCTTTGATATGTGTATATAGTAACCTTTTTAACTGTTAATGACGGGACACAGACAAGTTAGTAATTTGTCTGGTTGATACGAAATTTTAATTGATTTTATAAGCAGGCAGTAAACTGCAAGTATTATAAAAAAAAGTAGATTGATTTAAAGTGATATAATAAAAATAGCTCATTTACATGCGATGGCTATGTGTTACATCTTGTACACAGATATACATATTTTAAAAACAAATTTTGTATATATACAATTTCGCTATTCCACGTAGTCATATAATTATTGTCATGTAATAAGCACAATTTATATTGTGCATATAACATATTAATATACCATATACGATCGAATAACTACAAATATTTGTTGTTTAAATGTATTTTCTCATATTAATTTGAAGTATTTTGTGATAACATTCCACAGAATACCCTATGAAATAAACCCTGAGTAAATACCTTTAAATGTATAAAAGGTCGTGAGCTTTCAGAGATTTCGTCTTCCCTAGATATCTTGCTTAACAATGTCCCCACCGTTTACATCAAATAGATTTCTCCTAATCTTTCTTTTAAATAAATGGATGTCTGTGTCCTTCATTTCTATTGGAAAAACATCCCACATTTAAACCTCTTTATAATTAACACTTATTTCCAACCTTTATTTTAGGTGAATAATGTAGACATTGTATTTCCTATTTCTATTCAATTTCTCTCTGTTGTCTTATTATTCTAGTACATTTTCCTTTATCCTCTCGAAAGACTTACTCAAATCACCGTAGCTAGGCATTTTGGTAATTGGTATTATTTTGTGTTTGGTTGCAAATATCTTAATATAATTGCTCATTCCCATTAATTTTGTTGCCTTTTTTGTATATTACTCAGTAGTTGCATTGTTTGTACGTAATTATGAAAAGACATATAGCAGAAAAACATACAAAAAATTAAAAGCAAAACTTAGGTAATGAACGAATGTTAAAGGTTAAAATATAAGCATTAGAGGAGTGCATAAGGAAAGGTTCATTAATAGAAAAAATCAGCAATTTTCGTTTATTTTTTAAAAGACATGTTTTTTTTTAGCATGTAGTTAGGATGACGGAAGTCAACAGGTTGAAGCGGCTACAAAATGAAGTGAAACAGATTAAGAAATAATTTAATATATTTTTGCGATACAAAACGAATGGAAATACCTTAAATCTTTAAATAAAAAGCGGTCTGGAAAAGGGCTGCTGAAGGAACGACGTATTAAACTTAGCTAGAGATCATTAGAAAGAAAGCTTTATCCTGAAGGAAAAAAAATGCCTTTTTGTCTGAAAAGAAAGTTCATCAACTAGTGCATATCACCAGTCTTCCTGTATGGATTACAGACATGGGATCAAACGAATACAGCAATACAGAAATTACAGACAACCCAAAGTGTCATGGAGAGGTACAAGGTTAAGGCAACTAGGAGGGATTGAAAAGAAATACTTGAGCGAGAGAGAAAACAGGAATAGTGGGCATCATCGTTAAAGTAAAAAGGCTGAAATCACAATGCGCTGGGCATCTCACAAAAACTGATCAATTTCAGATAATCGATATTTCGAACTGGATTCTAAATGACCACAAAAGACCTATGGAAACGTCCTCAATCTAGATGTGCTGGTTAAACAAGAAAACAGATTGAGGTGATATGGAATAAAATTGCTCAAAACAGACAGATGTGGAAAGAATTTGAAGTGATCTTCATCCATCAGTGGATAGATAATCGTTGAATACGATGATATATTTCGACGTAAATTTTATAAAACTTTTAAAAACATTGCAATCGAAAAAAGGCTAAGTGTCTGTTTTCTTGGCAAAATTTATTCGACAAATTTTGTCAACTAGTATATAAGTAAATGCTGAAATGAACGTACTAAATAGGTTTATACTCAGAGAAATTTTGTATTAGAAAAAAAAATTATTTCTTCAAAAATTAAAATAATTATGCATACTTTAAGAATTGATAAAAATTAAAAGCGTTTCAAATTTAAATGAAGTTTATAAGTTCGAATTTAATTGTCTTATCACTTGATAGTTTTAAAACAACCTGCATTTCAAATAATTAAAGTGTGGCACGTGATTCAATATAAATTTTGATTACCGAAGCATTTTTTTTAGCAAACTTCAATGCCTAGCCGTAATATTCCAAAATAAAATATCCTTAAATGCATTATTTATTATTATTTGAGTCCATTTTACATATTTCTAATTAATATTCTATAATCTCACGATAAATTTGCTGAAACAAACTCTAGAGGTGACAAAATCTTTTAAATACTCTCAATAATTTAATAACAGATTAAAATTATTTATTAAGTTGGCGAGTACACAAATGTATTTGCCATTCATTTGGAACTTAAATTATATAGTAGCTCATTGACACTACTCAAAATACTCACGTAAATTTTAATTTCTAGATTCATTACGTTCTTAAGAATTTGATACATTTGTTTTATTGATTTTTTTTTAATTATTGATATAGTTGAACCCCATAACTGTGAACACAGATAATGGCAACATCTTTATTCGGGTTAATGAAGGAAGTTCACCTTATCGAAGGGAGATAAAATTGTTCCTCGATTCTAAGTATATATGTTTATAACTGCGGTTTTCTTCGAAATACTTTTTTAAACTTTATATACGCCATCAGAAACATATTTTACCAAAAATCAAGAATTTTTAGCTTTAAAACCAAAAAGTATATTTGAGTTTAAAATTCACAAGCATTCAATTTGACCGTAGCCATGGTTCTAATGTTAACTGTGTTTAGAAATTTATTTATTTATTTATTAACATGAAATACATTGGCCAAACATGTCGAGTCTTACGTATTCTATTAAAAGAACATGAGGCGGACGTTCATAAATAAGAATTACACAAATCTGCGTTGGCAAAACATTCATGAGAAGCTGACCACGAATTTCTTTTTTCCAAAACACAGTTCATTGAAAAAGTCTCTTCAACGTTTGACTTCAACTTCTTTGAAACTTATCACAGCTTTACCAATGCAGTCAATACCGGGATTGACCAGCTCCCTTTCAATACGCTTTTACCAGTTTGGAAAAATTTTCTCCTTTCTACAGCAAGAGACGCCACCCCTAAACATACAACGTGTAAATACCTCCCAGTTTGCTAATTTGTGATCACTGCGTTGACAACGCTTCAGGCCCATATATGTAAACACAACCATAACTGTTCTGAGGATGTTACAAATCACCCACCGAAATAGCTATCAACAGCGTTATTAAATAATTTTAGCAGATAATTTGCTGTTCTTACTCGCTCTTTCATTTAAAGCATTACTGAACTTGGGCCAATACATCTTATAATTAAAAATTTGCTGCTATTTGAAAAGTTAAATGCTAATGTTGACAAAAAAGGATATCGAAGAAATTTAAATTTGAATGAATGAAAATCCATTATTTAATTTATATTGGGAGCAACATATTTACTGCTCGAACATATGTATACAGCATATGAAAAGACCTGGGGTAAGTGTACGTAAATATTTGGCTATAATACTTTAACAACATCACAGGCACTCTGTACGTGTTTATTACAAGTTAACTACGATAATATACACAAACCTGTAAAGTATATATCGGTTTTTATAGTAACATGCGGGATTTGGTTTATTATCATCAGCTGATTTCATCGGAGTTCTGAACATCCACATTCCTTTATTTTCATAGGTACGAAACACTGTTTGCAACAGAAAGCTAATAGTTTTCGTAAATAAGATTGCTTGCTTGTAAAATGATTGCTGATTTTCTTGACGGCACATCCCTATTCCCTCTTTACTTACACGCTTACGACTTTTATCAAAAATTCTGATCCTTTCGTGATATGGGACTTCGTTTCCTCATGTCAAGCCCATACTTTTTATTAGAATGAGTATTACGCGCAAGAGAAGTTATGAATTTTATTTTTGCTTTTGTCCACCTCAATCTGGTCTCTAGATCACATTTACATTCTGGAATAAATATTTTTCGAGCTCCGCATTGTAGATTCTAAGTTTAGGTTTTCAGAAAAAAAAAACTCCTTGCCCTTCGGGATCTGTTTCCTGATATTCTCAAATTTTTGAAGTCCTTGTAAAAATGGTACCTAAAAACGCCCCCACCTCTCTCAGCTTGTATTTTGATGCATTAAGTTTTCTATAATATAAAACGGGGTATGGTATCGAAATTATTCAGGATTTATGGATATAAAAAAATATATATCCATTGATATGAATGGATCGAAACCCGATGGACACATGCTTATGTATGCATATTCATATATTCTACTTTGCGGAAAAAAGTGTGTTACCTGTCCTCAGTATTATTTAAAATGGAAAATCGAATTTTAATTTCAAGTATAAATATGTAAAATACTGCGAAGTTTGAAAGGAATATTTTCTCCAGGAAGCATTGTTTTTCAATTTTCCTCGAAGATTAATAGATCGCTAGGGGAAAATAGATTGCGAGAATGACATACCGATTCTGAGATTGAGTTATGAGCCGTCATAAATACTCCGGCTTGCCAATTTTTGCGATAAATTTATGCATTTTTATAGCAAAAACGTAGAGCGTGAAGATCGAAATTAATCTTTCAAACGGGATTATTTTTTGGACTCATTTTAAAATGTCAAGATACAAGATGAATCACTATCCCTATAAATCGTTGATGTATAAATTTGGCCAGGCTTGACATTGTAATTTTATCTACATTATTTGAGAACAAGAAAACATGCGTTCCAACAAGCTTATTTCCAGTGCTTTTCACTTTGCAGACACTAACTTTGCAGAAAAGTCCCACAGCTTCATCTGAAGCTTAAGGAGATTGTTTATGCTGTATACAATCATGGTATTTCCCAATGGGGAAAAATGATTATTTGCTCAATTACCTTGGAACCATATAAATTTTGCTCATCCAAACCCATGTCATTTTCCGTCTATTTTGGATTAAGAATAACGCTTTTGTCAGCCAGTTCGAAGAATAGCTTAACGCTCATTAAACAAATCTTAACATAGCTTTATAAATTAATTATGGTTGCTTTTATTTTTATTGTACAAAGACCCCAAGTGTCATTCTACGCTAAACAACTTGAGGAAACACATGAAGTTCATCACTGAATCGTTGATAACGCCTTGTTACAAATTTAAACTATAATGGATAGTCCAAAGCTTGTATATTTCACATAGAAGATTCAAAAACCAGAATTCTGCAGTTGCAAGCGTATTTTTTGAGCTAAACGAACTGAATAAGCTCATGTAGAGAAAGTGGAAAAAGCGGTTTTGGGAGCAGTCTTCAACCACCGAGGTTCTAGCAACTGCTACATAGCTGAGAGCAAATCACAGCCTCAATGGCATAAGCGAGATTGAAAAAATATAGATTTTTTTGCAAATATTCTTCCATATAGAATATTGTAGATCTTTGTATTTTAAATAAGGGTTTATATCGTTCGAACTTCAAAATATGTTATGATAACAGGACAGATAACTTTATATTATTTATAAACTAAAATGCATTTTTATTTAAGTATAGCAGATTATCCCTATTGTTTTCCAATTGTACGTATGTCCTTGGTTACGTTATTATATTAATAAGAAGTCATTTTAACACACACATAAAACCAACTTTTTTCTGCGTTTTTGGAATTGCGCTAAATTATGATAATAGCAGTATTATGCAGCATGGTAGCTAATTTAAGAAGACTGAGTACAGGAAATTTAAAAATCGGTAAAATTAATTTAAATAATGCATATTTCTGGAAAACCAAACTTTTCAGGACATTTCACTACCTTTGAGAAAACATAATGTCCATTGCGAAAGACAATATATATACCAGATCAATTATCACTTTAGATAGAGTACATATTTTACACTTACATAAAACACTTACGCATTGAACACTTACATAAAAAAATTAAAGAATGACACTGATCACTTTCTATCGCTTACTAAGACGTTTTTACAAATTCTTGCGAGAGAAAAGCCATTAGTGTATGAAACCCTTCACCCTTTTCACACCTGCCGCGAGTTAGAGTTTAAAAACGTTTCTTTAATAAATATCTCGACGGTTGTAATTGCTTCAGCTAATTTATTATCACTGCTATTTACTGCTTCTACAGAAAAATTCGTTCCTTCTAACCATTAGCCATTTTGAAAATAGTTGATGAAAGAAAGATTGTACTCTTCATAGTTAAATTCTTTTAAGCGGAAGCGCGCATGCATTTAAATTAGCAAATTTGATATCACTTCCATTTTTTGAGCAAATGCTAACTAAAATAATGTATACGTACAAGATATAGGGCGCAAAACTTCGGATACATTTCTTGAATTTTTATGACGCAAGGATAAATGGGGTCATTTTGTGTCTAATAAACTTAGGATCCATGACTAGAGATATATATTTATAAGTAATACAACTGATGTTTTCTTAATAGTGCAGTTAATGAAATTAAGGTACAGGTGAGTTTCCATATTTCACAAGCTTAAATATGGAGTCTTTCCAATACCCTTTAAACCAGGGTTGTCTAACCTTTTTGTGCAGCGGGCCACTTAAAATTTTAAGTACTTCGCGGGCCAGCGATTTCGTAAAACAAAAACCCCACAGAATTTCTTATTTGTTTGTTTACTTACAATATGTTAAGGGGTCACCCATGCTCTTCTCGCGGCTTTTCTTTATTTTTGAAAAAACAAAATTATTCCAAATAAATGTGGGCAGGTCGGGTAGTGGCCCGGATGTTGAACACCCTAGTTCCAATGAGTCTATTACGCCCCCTACACTCCCAAATTTCTTGGCACACCCACAACTTTCTTTGCACACCCACAACTTTCTTAATACACACCCCTAAAACTCAAAGTTCATATGCCCGCTAAATATTCAAATTACAAGAAAGAAAACATTGCGCAAATTATTTTTCTATACTTTTTCTGCATAAGGAGTTTCAAGTATTACGTAAGCAATATTTTGGCCATTTTATACCCCACGGTAAGCAAAAATTAACATTAGCTAACATAGGAAAATAAACACAACAGCATCCCCCTTCCTCCAAAAGTACTTACGTAATACTTGAACACTTCCTGACGTAAATTGTAATAATCTTTTATATGCAACAATTTTTCGAAGAAAAATACGGGCAAGGATACTAAGTGGGAGAAAAGTACCGCATGAAATATTATCTTGCCATCTCGAAAATTATCAACTCTGTGAATGGGTTACATTATCTAAGAATCTTATGGATTATATATCTAAGAAGAAATACCTAAGAAGATATCTAAGAAGATTACATATCTAAGAAGATTACATATAATAAGAAGAAATTTTGTTTTCCAACGAATAAAGAAATTAACTTTTTTTGTAAATATGGACGAATTATTTCATTGCTACTGAATATTTTATGCTTTTTTCTGGTAAGTACATTTTATAAAAAAAATTAAAATTTTGAAGGTAAATTTGACACCCCCCAAACGAAGTTTGACACCCCCCCCCTTGAGCAAATACTCAAGTAGACACCCTACCTGCTCTAAGCGTATGTATTGTAAGTGAGGAAATCCTCTAAAGTTCGTACGTTTTGTAATAAAGAATTTACACCCAACAACAGGGTTATAAGTAATAACTTTCACACTAACGACGGTATTTTGAGGTTCCGAAAAAGGCTTTATAATGTTATATGCCCCCACTAACATTTTTTCTTGATTTAGCGTCGTTTTGTTTCCGCCGCTTAGAGGTAGTATACAGCATACAAATCACACATTAAAGTTATACTGTATACAGCATTCACACAAGTCACACATTAAAGTTGTATGAATGCTGTGTACAGTACAAGTCACACATTAAAGTTGTAGTATATACATCAAGATTATAATTAAGATTAAATTTATACTGTGTACATCATGCATACAAATCACACATTCAAGTTATACTATGTACATCATGCATACAAATCACACATTCAAGTTATACTATGTACATCATGCATACAAATCACACATTCAAGTTATACAGTATATAGCATACATACAAATCACACAAAGTTATACTGTATGCGTCATGCATACTAATCGAACATTTAAGTCCTTATATTTTTATGCGTGCATACATTCCTCTAAATATTGAAGACTGGGTGAGGTCTGAAAATTATGTTACAGAAGACAGACATTTGATTCAGTAGTCGAAAGTATGTCCACTCTGTATAATAAAAATCTCCTTCAAGTCCAGTTATGACGTCACAGAAGCAAAGTTCCTTTACTCAGGATGGTAAGAAAAGCTTATTATTTTCCTCATTATAATAATGTTCTCTAAAATGAGCCTATGAAATTCAGGCCAATTATCTTACGCATTGAAATTTTCGGTTATTTTCGGATTTTGCATATCACTAGACCATTTGCTTGAATTGACAGTTTAAAAATTTATCAGTGACGTTAACAAATGTATCTTATTAGTTTTATATGGTTTTTATTTGCAATATTATGTCATCATAAACGTCTTTTTGTCATTACTTTTTAAGACAACTTTTGGGAGCTTATTCTGTAACAGCGATGCAAGCATTTCAGAAGCTATACTATTACATATCATACATAGTGAATGTTATAGGAATTATGAATAAAAAATTGTATTTTCCAATAACTGGCTAAAGTTTAAGTTTTAATTGCAATTAATACAGAATACATTTTGTGCCTAATTATAATTTTTATTAATCATTTATATATAAATTCAAGAAGTAGGAAAAAATTGTTTAATTTTGGTACTAGGTTAACATGAATAATTATGGATTAAATGCCACCTATAGATATGGAGTTAGTAACCATAATAATTTATGACAAATTGTAATTTTTCACATAATATGTGCTGTACATAATATGTCATGTAATATGTGCTTGCCCTCCATCCTAACATTTTTGAATACTCCACATTAATAATACCACTACACATTTTACCAGTTTCTAGAGATCTGCTACTGTAAAGCTATAACCTTTCCTTGACTTATAGCTCTAATAAATAGAACTAATAAATGTGTTTTGGCTTAAAAGTTATTTTGCAGATGGACTCATAGTTCTCTCAAAGAAATCGATAAATAACTTGTTGGTGCATAATTAATTTTGCAAAATTAATTAATTTTATAACATCGTTTATCAATGACAGAACCACTATATCTCGTAATTGTTTTTTTTTCTTATAAAACTAGGGAAAACTCACATAGCAATACAAAACAAAGTGAAATTGATGGAAGACGGCATGGGTTTTAATGAGGCAACGCTTGTTTTGATTTTAACAACACAGTCAATGAGAACAACAAAAGGCCATTATTTCTAAGATTTTATCGCACAAGATAGTTTCTACGCCTAGTCGAAACTGCTCTAATGACTTCGAACAAACAAAATACAGAAAGGCAAAGCTTTTACCAATAGCTGTAAGGCACAAAATCATTTAGTCCTAATCCATTATATATTAGCTTCCATTTTTGTTAATCAAACCATCTTAATTGCCTGTATGATTCTTGGCATCTGCACGGTACATGCCATTGTGTGTGCATAATTCAATTATGAAGCTTTAATTATTAAAGGATGAGGCAAATCTAAGTATAGATAATCAATTTTAACGCTGCGCCTGAAAAGTTCGTTACATAAAAGGAAATGTATTTGGAGATTATGATGGGGAATAACATTTTCTAGCAATACGTAGCGCAGTAATGAATGTAACAAGAAAGATAAGATTTTTTTTTTAATTAATTTTCGAAAATTAAGTAAAAAACAAATTCCTCTACGAAAACTCACAAAAACTTGCCCTGGTGGTTTTTTGTATGTTGACCATTACATGGTAATTGTGTTATCCTTGCGAAGGGTGATAATATCTTACAAGAAAGCATTGATGATAATTTTACTTCTATTTAAAATATACATGAGCATTTTGGAATATTGCATGAATTGGAATATTTAAATTAACATCAAATAAGCAAATTAGAGGAAAGAGCGGAGTTGAATGGAATTCCCTATGCTCAAAACTAAATTTTATTTCATAGAAAAATTAATAAGTTATAAATAAGCATTAAATTTAAAATAAACGATTTCGACTTAATACCAAGTATTATTTAGAAACTGCCTTTGTCCCCAACTCCCAATAATGTTTTAGCCCGAAATATTTAATTTTGTATTGATTATTGGGCAAAATTTTCATTGTTTTGGATGGGCATGTGTCACTGTTATATGAATTTAAATTTAATAAATTATAGAATAGAGCATGGTTGTATCAATAAAGCATATGGTATGGTTGCATCGCTGTTTCTCTGTTGGGCCCTTCCGTGATTTCGGTATAGTCAGCGGTGATGGATGAACTTGTTTCTTAAACGTATCTGTCCTCTTCAGCGTAGGGAAATATTCTGGCTTTCGTGTTAATATCGACCATGCAAGGACGAGTTGTAGCAAATTACTCACGTCCCAAGCGTACTTTGAAGTCAACTACTTAAAATCAATCGATTATAATTTAAAGCTCCAGGAGGTATTCGAAAATTATTTACTTCAATAAACAACAGAAAGCTCCTTTCTTTGTTCCTTTTTCTGGCTTAAGGCATTTTAACGTTGTATCATTTAACTTTTTCGCTCCGGGAAGGCTACCGCGCAAAGAACGACGCGCATAGTAGAAAACTCGGTTTTCCTTATTTGCTCATAAACAAGCGAATCAAAAGGCGAGCCACAAAAATAAGGTGCGCAGAGAGTTCGATTTTTCTGAACGGTCTTTCTCGGTCATTAATTCTGGTTTTCTTTTGTAAAATGTTTGAAATAATTTGATTAAAAATGGATAAAACTTTTTTCAATTTTCAATTCCTTTTCAATTAATTGAGTATATAATTTTTTCCAACTATGGATGGATAAAATGCGCAAGTATTGATATTATAATTGAATTTTAAACTACAAAATGCGTAAAATAAACAACACCAAACTTTCACTTTATTGTGAGCAAAAATTAAGCTTTAGCCTTTCAATTGCGAACAAAAACACGGTTAACGAGAAATAAGTTCCCACTTTGGAGTGCCGCCTTCTGCTCCAAATGAGACAAAATTTGCACTACAGTTAATTGAAATGATGTGCTTAACGTTTATTAATTAAAAAAAAATTAGTACGAGAATCCGTCGGCAGGTGACGCTGGAGCACAAATATTGAATATGTTTACATATACAAATTTTTGATATGTAGCACTAAAATTGCTGAATGTCGCCCTTCATTTTTAACAACGTGTTCTCATCACAGAACCATATTTTCCACATCTGAACGTAATGAGTCTGCCGGAAAATCCAGAACATGGCACTGAATGCTGTCCTTCAGACCTGTCACTGATGCAGGTCTTCGATGGTAGTGGTTATCCTTCCGGAAACCAAATAATCTAAGTCGCACGAGTTGATATCCGGCGAGTGAGCTGGTCATACTTAAGGAAAATTGCGGCTGATAACCCGTACATCTCTGAAATGCTGTCTTAGCAATTGATGTACAGGACGAACAATGTGAGGAGGTGCGCCATTCTGCATGAAAATGATGTCTTATAGGCATTCGCATTGTTAAACTTGTAGGATTACTAAATTCCTCAGCATTTCATGGTACCGTATGCCACTGACAGAACAGGTTTACGTTTTATTTGTTATTATTTTTTCAAAATAAAGTTACGGGTCCAATGATAAAAGTGGCCGTAAAACCACACCATCCTGTTATTTGTTTAGGATGCAAGGGCTGTTCTTGGATAGCGTGAGGGCTTTTCACTGCCCAAATTCGACAATTGTGTGTGTGTGTTATCTTGGCACATTGAGGCAAAAGTGGACTGTGTCAGTACACAAAATGTTCCATGGCCAAGTGATGTCAACTACCATGCGAGCAAGGAACTAAAGTGCGAAAGTTTTACGAATCGCTGAGTTCCCTTCAGGCAATTGGTGCATATGCTTGATTTTGAATGTGGGGGAAGTGCAAAATCCACCGCATGATGGCTTGTACAGTGGAATGCGTCATATTCACAGCACAAGAAATAAGTGGCATACTCACCCTACCATGTGGCGATTGACCGCTGGCTTTCACGGCCGTTGTTAGTCATATCTTTCACGCAAGCACACTGAACCCACTTTCGTCTTCGACCCGGAAGAATTCCAAGTTACCCAGTTCTTTCAAATTTCTGTATCATCCTGCGTAGGGAACACCGAGACATTGGACCTCTTCGTATTTGTTACATACGGCGAAACACTTCAACGGCTGTATCTGTTGTTGGTTAGGGTAGAACTTTACCAGTAAAGTTTTTTCTTGCAACGTACTATGGTGGACAGACAGGCGTAGAGTTATATGCGCACGTTGGGCCCGATCCCTCCCAAATAATCCGAAATAAATTGTGATTTTACCTAACCTGTATTGTATAAACCTACACAAAATGTGCTTAGGCTCCCCCCCAATAATTTTGAGAACTGTACGATGATGTGAACAGATCAGTAACCAATGCTCGGGCACATTCCGCCGCTTTCTTACCAACCAATCATGCATATAGGCATGCGCTGTAACACGAATGGTGTTTCACTTGTTAAATTTATGCAAATAAGTACCATTCGTTCTCCAGCGCCACCTGTTAATGGGTTTTCGTACTAATTTTTTTTATTTGTTATTTAATAAATATCAAGCTCATAATTTGAATTTCCTGTAGAACAAATTTTGTCTCATTTGGAATAGTAGAACGCATTCAATATCTCTGACATATGAAACTTTTTTCTCCCAACCCTGTACGCGTATCGAGATGTCCATGTAATATGAACTTGAATAAGACAGCTTTGACCCCCCTCTTTGCGGGAGTAATTGTAGTCAACGGGCATATTGTTTTATGCAATTTTTAAATGTTTATTAAAATTTTATCAAGTTATTGGTTTGAAACCAATTGGTAATCATCTATTAATGCAACATTCATTTTAAAATTTATACGACTATATAAACAATAAAATATATTTATGAATTGCTGAACTTTTTTTCAATTTTACTTTCTTATACGATATTAATATTCATATGTTAATTTATAAACGAAATGCAAATATTCTGTAAAGTAATTTATTACACAGTACAGTATAATAGATGCATAAACTTCATGCGTAAATAAATAAAAAGCGCAATAAAACATCGACGCACACATTATAAAGAAAGCAGTTAAACACCTTTTTTTTAAATTGGTTTTTGATCTTCAAAGACCCGTTGACAAAACTAACGATTTTGCCCATTCTAACAGAAAGGATCCGACACTTTTGACAGAACGTGCCAGCACAACGGCAACAGCGAAAGGAAATTCATTGCAAAAAATAGAAAATTGATCAGATGCCAAAAATTTCGCACGGAAAAATAGCCCAATAACTTCAAACCATTACAAAAAGTAAAGAATTTAGAATATCATTGGTGCCTATAAATAATACAAAATTCTGAATAATTAGGACAATATCCAAAAACGGTGTAGAGTTGTGACTTGCTTATGCAAAGGGCAGGTGGTTATTAAGGGTCATAACACCCGCCCATTTCCGTGAAATATTATACTGAGTGGTTAAAATTAAACTTGGCCTATTTAGAGCATCATGGAACTAGAACCGTTCAGCAGATTTTCACATCAAAATTGGTATATAGACAACTCAAAGGATGCGGAAAAAGAATCTCTAAACAAACGTCAGCTAGGGTGCGTTTTTTAGCGCAATACTGCAAAAGCAACCCATGAAATGACTAACACGCAAGACAAATCACATTTTTAATGTTTACTAACATTTATTGCATCGAAACATTTCAAATGAACGTTGTGCGAGCAATAACACATCGGCATTGCGGACTTGCTACGGAAAGAAGATTTTTGACACGCAGATGGAGCGTAAAGAAATGCAGCTGTTAATCGTGTACTGTAAATCGTGTAGCTGTTAATCGTGATGTAATGGAGGTTGCTCAATGTGGCCGCTATCATTCACTTGTAAAAGTTTATGGCCCTGTCAAATGTTCTGTGACGGCCCTTCGGTGTTGTTAGTTGCTCCAGACATTTGTTTTGCTGCAACTACAGAAACGACAGTGCGTTACATCTACCATTTCAATGCAAGATGGTGCGCACCCACATGTTGCACTGTCCGCCAACTGTTTTTGCTTCAGCATTTCACCGATGATAGTATTATCAGTCGTTTACTAATCACTAGCACATGTTCGCCGGATCTCACTCCGTTCGACTTCTAGTTGTGGGATCATTTAAAGAATTTGGTTTATTGTGGAAGTGTTGCTATGTTAGCAGAATCCAAGAATTCCATAACGCTGCATATGTAAAGCCTCACGGAGGATTAGTTGCGATGCGCTGTTGAACACATTCTGCATTGGCTTGAATTGTTACAAATAAATGATGACGGCCACATTGAGGAACATCCATTACATCGTCCTGTACACGATTAACAGCTGCTTAAATGTCATATTTCTTTACGCACTATCTGCATGCACAAAATTTTTTTTTTCCACTTTACGCCCGCAGCGCCTGCGTACTGTTATTGCTCGCACAACGTTCATTTTAAAATGTTTCGATGCACTAAGTGTTACTAAATGTTAAAAATGTCATTCCTGTTGTGTGTTGGTCATTTCAGAGCTCGCTTTTGCAGTATTGCGCTAAAAAGCGCCCCATAGCGAACGTTTTTGAAGTAAATATTTTTGCAGATTCCTTTTCCGCATCCTTTGAATAGTTTATATGCCAATTTTGGTGCAAATCTACTAAACGGTTCAAGCTCCAGGGTGCTCTAAATAGGCCAAGTTTAATTATAACCACCTTGTACATGCTATGTGTATCTGAATATATTGAGTTTTAGTCCCTAAAACTCCTAATGTTGATGCTATACCCCCCCCACTTATGAATTTTCTGCACACACTAATGAGAGCACTACCCTTAAAGCATTAGGTATGTTGAATAGTGGAGTGTATACATACGTCATTTCTAACATCTGATAAAAATCGAAAAGAATGATAGCTGTATTTTATATAATTAAAACATACCATTATTAACATTAAACAATCATTACATGCCTTAGTTATGAAATTCACATGATCACTGCTAGGACGGTGGCTCATTGTATAAACCAGACAAAGGATGGAAAATGGAAAGCCTAAATTCACGTGCACTTGATTGAACGATATGAAGTAAATCATATGTGCACATGTTTCATGATACATAAACATAAATCAAAAATACAGATATTGTTTGAACAAGGTCAGTTAGAAACTCACTGACGGTGAGTCTGCAACTTTACAAGGAATTCAAATCCAAAATTCGGATAAATCTGAGCTGTAAAATTACAAGCTTCATAAATAGGGGAGTACAGAACTAGAACTCCATATATTCATATGCATACTAAATTTCATCCCAATAGCGGTTATAATCGGATCAACAACCCCTGCTTGCGCCAATGGCTATAGATAAAAGCCATACATCTAACCACTTTAGTTTTGCAGAAGGAGGGTTCCAAAACAGCAGTGTAGACATAATATTTCTGCTGAGCTATATTTTCTATTCTCCATTTTAAACTCAATAGCTGAAGAATATTTTATATTAATTTAAAGCAGAAAATTCATTAAGAGTTCACACTGCACATCCAGGCTGCAGGCGTCGTAAGTTCAAGAAATTTTATTGTTATTATAAAATCTCCGTAAGCCCGAAATTAAGGAAATTTAAAAATACTTTAGCATTCATATTATAAAATAATCCCATGCATAACTGTAGGAATGTAGAAAAGTTGGTTGTATATTTGTGGCGCAAGGACAACAAGGGCCATTTTGCGCCGGACAAGAATATAGCGAAGAATTCAATATTAATTGAAACTGTCAACATGTCGATTACGGTTTATCAACGTCGAATGACGGTTCGTTTTAGTAATACCGAGTGTTGTCTAATTTCCGGATCTGCGTGCTGCTCATAAATTTCTGAAGAATTAATTTTTTTGCATATGGATTTAACAACCATTATTTAATATCAATTTACCTTTAAATTTAATATTTAGATATATATGGCTTAATATATGATAGATAATTTCTTTCGGCGGAAATTAAGATTATTTTACTGTCACTATTCTAAATTTATAAATGTTCAATAATGAGTTTTATATCCACATTCCATTTACACAATCATTCAACGATTTTACATACGTCATGGACAACGAAAACAGCCTCAGAGAAGTACAAAATAAGTCTAACTAGAATTTCCAAACATTTAAACGGTTGTAGAAATTTTACGTGAGGTGGTGTTCCACCTCCAGTATATGCAGTTACGAGGAGGTAATTTGCAATTACTTGTGAAAGTTCTTACTTTGTGTTTGAAACGTACAATTTTCGTCTAACGCCCAAAAGCTATTAGGATGAGAAGGACTATATAGGTTGAAACGTGGCAGCTGTACTAATTTTGACACTTTGTATTCCGGCAAAGCAATATGTCTTAGAACTCACGCAGATATAACTGCTGTGAAGCATTTCACACGAAAGGAAGAAAATATTGTAGTAACCTTCTGAATCATACGGCTCTCAGAAATCAGAACCCGAAAAACTATTAGCGATAATGTTATTGATTACAACATTTGTTTCTTATTACAGAAAATATTGACTGCGGTATGGATTACCTTTCAAAAGAGATAATACAGTAATACCCAACGCAAAATGGACATTCACAACAAAAACAGCCAAATACCAAGACTTCAGACATAAAGGAGATGGGTTATATGGAAAGGGCAACAGTAATACCCAACGCAAAACGGACATTCACAACAAAAACAGCCAAATACCAAGACTTCAGACATAAAGGAAATGGGTTATATGGAAAGGGCAACAGTAATACCCAACGCAAAACGGACATTCACAACAAAAACAGCCAAATACCAAGACTTCAGACATAAGGGAAATGGGATATATGGAAAGGGTTGGCATTATATCCACAATTCTGTCAATCACAGACTTAACAACCATACCTCACAAAAGTCCGTAAATGTTTGAGATTGTGGATTTCTATAGCTCGATGGTAGCTATTATGCCGAACAGTTAAGAAGTTTCAATGAAACACCTTTATAATACATAAAGAAGGACTTTTTATGGTTCAAGAACAGCATAGATCATGCTGTACTAGGACCTAGAGTTTTGCTAGGAATCACTTAAGGGATAGAGAATCAATCTCTGGACTACAATGAACCTTTTCTACAGTAAGCCTTTTCGCGTTTGGCGTGGTTGGGAGTTGAACCCCGTGTCATGGCACGTTTAACGAAGGAGTTATCTCTGCACTACCAGTGGGCCAATAGAAAGGAAACTCGCGTACTTTGTTCTGCCCATCTCGCGCCAAGTGCGCGAACATACAGCAATAATGATGATAAAGGCTTACGTAGGCATCTGAAACAATACACTAAATATAACACTTTACCCATTTTCGGCCAACGTTGCTTTAACGTAACGTTATTTTCAAGATTTTTTTTTTCTATATACCAATTAGTTTCCCCTCAAACTTTGGCATATCACATATTCAGAAAGATTTGATCTCACTAAATATAATTTTTTGCAAATGGAAGCAAGTTAAATTTCCTGCTTTATAATTCTTTATTTTTAAGTGTTTTGAGGGACTTTCAAAGACCCATTTTTTGAAAAAGTATATTAATTGCTGATTGACGAATATCAACGTTCTTTTCTTTTAAACATAATCTTTCAGATGTCAACAGTTTGTGAAAAATGGAAATTACAAAAAATGATAATTATAAATACGCAATATTGAAGAAAGAAAATGCTGCGTTAAGGCAACGTTGGCCAGATACAGGGTCGGCTTATCGCTGTACCCTTTCTATACGACCTCAGGTTTGGTTTTGTTTCTCCAAATTCTTTCTTTGAATGTTTACTTTGACTAGCATTATCGACAGCTAACAATAGTGACAATGCAATCTAACTTTTGCTACTTTGTTTCCTTTGTTCTATAAACATTTATATATTTCAGAATTTGACGTTTTCCAAGATTTTTACACTGTAATTTTTTACGATTTGGAAAGGTAATAATTTATTAGAATCAATATCCATTATTTATTACGTTTATTGAGAAAGTAATATATATATATATATATAAAAGTTTTCCTCGCCCATTCTTGGCGGAAACAGGCTTTGGGACGGGCAGAGCGCCATGTTCCCAAGCCTCTTTTTACATCACTTCTTAATGTGCCATGTCTAGAAACTTCCTGACAATGTGACACGTGTTTAGGATTGTGGCTTTTTGTATTTCAATGTAGGTGTTTGGGTCAATGTTGAGTATCTCCAAATTCGTCGCAAGCGTTTTTGGTACTATCCCTGTTGCTGAGATGACTAACGGGATGATGAAGATCTTTTCCATACCCCATATATCTCGTACTTCATGTCTGAGATCTTGGTACTTGGTGATTTTCGTTGTGTAGGTTGTCTGTATGTTATTGGTGTTGGGTACTGCTATGTCGATTAAGTACGTGGTCTTATTCGATTTATCGACGAGGGTTATGTCAGGACGGTTATGTGGGACTGTCTTGTCTGTTATGATTGCTCTATCCCAGTAAAGCTTGTGTGTTTCGTTCTCATGCACGGTCTCTGGCTCATATTTGTAGTACGGGCATTTTTCTGTCAGAAAGCCAGCATTCGCTGCCAATTTCTGGTGGACTATTTTCGCTACTTGATCGTGTCTATGTTTGTAGTCTGACTGCGCAAGGATCTTGCATCCTGCCATCACGTGTTGGATTGTCTCCGATGCCGCATGACAGTGTCTGCATTTGTCGCTTTCTATGTCTTTTCTCTGGATGAATTTCTGATTGTTCCTTGTTGCGATCACTTGGTCTTGGATGGCTAGCATGAATCCTTCTGTCTCTGGCTGGAGAGTGCCTTTGGCCAGCCAAGAATTTGATGCCTTTTTGTCAACGTGTGGTTGTTGCAGGTCATTGTAGTGCCTGCCATGTAATGGTTTTCCGGCCCAAGTTCTCAGTTTCTGTTCGTTGGCTGTTTCGAGGACACGCTCTTCGGTACTACACAGGTTTAGTGGCGTGTAATTTGCATCTGCTTGTATTATGGCTTGGATGAGTGGCGATCGGGGACTCTTCAACTGGAAGTATTGCCTCATGCTCTGGATCTGCTTGTCATGTAAGTCTTTGAGGTCCGCTTGTCCGCGTCCTCCTTCTTCCCGGGGTAGTGTTTGCCGTTCAATTGCCGTTGCAGGGTGTAGTTGTCCGGCTCTTCTCTGGATGGTTCTCATTTTCCGCTGGAGTTGTTCTAGTTCAGTGTTGGACCATTTGATGATCCCGAAGGAGTAGGTGAGCACTGGTACCGCATATGCGTTAATTGCTTGCGTGGTGTTCTTCCCGCTCAGTTTCGTCTTCACAATGCTTCTAAGTCTTTCTTGGAATGCTTGCGTGAGCTGGACTTTGACTTTCTTGTGCTCCTGCTGCCGTTTTTGCATTATCCCTAGGTATTTGTAGGTTTCGCCCTCGTCCAAGGTCTTCAGTAGTCTCCCGTCTTCGAGTTCGATGCCTGGTAAATCTTCTTTGCTATTCTTCTGTATTTTGCACTTATCGAGGCCGAATTCCATTCCTATGTCCTTGGAGAATGTCTCTGTTATACTGATGAGTTGTCGGAGTTGGGTGATTGTTGGCGCGTATAGCTTGATGTCATCTACGTACATGAGGTGGGAGACTTTATGTAGGTTTCTCTTGTCTTTCTTCAGCATGTATCCGTATTTACTTGTGTTCAGCATCCTTGACAAGGGGTTTAACGCCAAGCAGAACCACTGGGGGCTTAGTGCGTCTCCTTGAAAGATTCCGCGGCGGATGGGGATCTCGGCCGTTTCTATTTTACTGTCTGGCGTGTTTAGCTGTAACCGGGTTCTCCATTGTTTCATGCTGCTCTGTAGGAATCGGATGATTGAGGGATGCACTTTGTATATGCTGAGTATTTCAAGGAGCCACGAGTGCGGAACAGAGTCGAAAGCCTTCTTGTAGTCTATGTATGCGGTGTTGAGTTTTCGCTTTTGTTTTCTTGCTTGTTCCAGGATAACTGAGTCGATGGTAAGCTGCTCTTTACATCCCAGAGTCCCTTTCTGGCATCCCTTTTGTTCTTCCGTCATTAAGTTGTTGCTTTCGCTGTGCCGGCTTATTTTTTCAGAGATGCACCCCGTGAGTATCTTGTACAGGGTGTTAAGGCACGTAATGGGTCGGTATTTCGCTGGGTTACTGGTATCCTGGTCCTTCGGTAGGAGGTAAGTTATTCCCTTGCAGAGGAATTCAGGCATTTTGCTGGGGTCTTCAATTATCGCCGTAAGTTCCTTGGCTAATGGGCCATGGGCGCTGGTAAATTTCTTGTACCAGAAGTTGTGTATGCCGTCAATACCGGGTGCTTTCCAGTTGTGCGTACGTTGGATTACCTGCTGGAGTTCCTCTATCGTGATGCCCGTGTACTCCATCTCCTCTATTCCTCTCGTAGCCTCCATTTCTTGCTGAATCCAGGGGGCGCTTTTGTGCTGTACTTCATTGGACCATAGTGTCTTCCAGAAGGTCTCTATTTCTGCTGGCTTTGGGGCTTCGTACTTGTCTTTGTTCGCTGGGGTCTCTCGAAGCTTCCTGTAGAAGGCCTTCTGGTTTGCTTGGAATTGCATGTTCTGTTGTTTTTTGTTGGTATAGTCTTTGTATCTTCGGAGTCTTCTGGCGTATACACCCAGTTTTTGTTTGAGGGTATCCAGATATTCGCTGATGTGTTTATTGGGCTCTTCGTGTCTTGTATGAATCCTATTTCTCTTAAGGGCCATCTTCACTTTCCTCACTAATTTCTTACCCCTATTTCCCTGCATGTACTGGGTTATTCGCCCTATGCTGCTGCGGAGCTCTTCTATTCTTTTCTCCAGTCTCACTTGCCATGGTGGTTGGGCTTTGTTTCCTCTGTTACTTCGGCCTTCGTTCCTTACTTCGTACCCATTGGCGCGTGATGCCGCTACTGCTGCACAGTATATGGCGGTGTGTATTTCCTGTAGGGAGTTGTGGTTCTGTAGGTGTAGTGGTAGAGTATGTTCATTGAGGATCTTGGTTGCTTTGCAGAGTTTCCAAGATGCCGGTTGGCGTGGTATTCTTGGCCTTGTTGCGGCATCCGAGCCTTCATATTCCGCCAGGGCACATTGGAAACCTTCTTCCATTTTCTCCACGTCCCTCCTCTCTTCTTCTTCTATGCTTGGTTGGAGCGGTTCTCTTGCGCTACTAGCTGGTGCTTCAGGGTTGGCCACACTGGTTGAAGTGTTTGCCAGGTCATTGGCGACTTCATCTCTTAACCTTTGTAGTATGGGCTCTGCTAAGAGATTTCTGGTTATTATGTTCCTGCGTTGGGTTGTTATCCTTTCTATACTGATGTCCAGGTGTGGGTACTGTTGTGCGAATTTGGCGTGAAGTGTGGGTCTGTAATTTGTCATGTCTGTTTCCAGCTTTGTAATCGTATAGTAGGTGCGCATGATGTAGGTGTTCATATCTATTGTCCATGACATGCGCTGGCGTGGTCTTTCAGCCCTAGTGGTTGCACCTATACTAGGCTGCAAAGCACTTTGGGCTGTGTTGGTTCTAGTAGCCGTACAGTTGGAGGCGCCGCTACAACCGCCGACACCTCCAAGGAGAGACTGTTGCATATTTTTCGAACTGGCCCCTCTGCTTAAAGTCCGAACGCGGTTCTGATTTAAGAGCGAGACAACCGATGCTCCATTCATATTTTCATTATGGTTCATATCATCAGAGTCTGAGATAGCCTTTTTCACGTCGCTGGGTTACCGATAGTTATCCCAACGGCGTTCCGGATGCTGGCATGTCGTCAGCAGGCTACAAATCCGGTTTT
>QLNU02015359.1:73022811-73035384 GCA_006491805.2 Dysdera silvatica | reverse complement strand
TTCAAGTTGGAATTAAAAAATCGCTTTTCTGCACTGGAAGGACTTATTGAAGAAGTTGACATCTCAGAAGCAAATGAAAACATTGTTAAGACAATAGTTGAAACTGCTGGGGAAATTGGTGGTGTAACCTGTAAAAAGCACAATAGCAAATTATCTGAGAAGACGAAACAGCTCATGAAAAGGCGAAGAGATATGAAGGTGGACAATCGAAATACCAGTTCCAGGATTGAGTACATAGAACTTTGTAAAACTCTGCGCAAAAGCATGAAAGAAGACATAAGAAAATTCAACTGTGAGTTAGTAAGGAAGGCCATTGAAAATAACAAGAGCCTTAGGGTTGTTAAAGGAAGTTTATCTGTTGGGAAGAAACACATCATTGCATTAAAAGGAGAGGATGGCACCGTAACAAGAAATAGGGAAGAAATACTTAGAAGAGTTGAAGAATTCTACAAAAAACTATATGAAAGTAACAGTGGATTAAACGAAGACACTGAAATAGTCGAAGGAACAGCTCCTAAAATCTTAAAAGAAGAAGTTTCATTTGCAATAAAAAGTATGAAGAAAGGAAGAGCCCCTGGCGATGATGGTATTACATTAGATATCCTAAAAGAAGCTGGAGAATATGTAGAAGACATACTTGCAAAATTCTTTACCAAATGTCTTAACAGCGGTAACATACCAAACCAATGGGATTCTGCAACAGTAATTCTTTTGCATAAAAAAGGTGATAAAGAGGATTTGAAAAATTACCGACCAATTAGCTTGTTACCTGCTATTTATAAAATCTTCACAAAAGTGCTAACACATCGCCTGCAGAAAAAATTAGATGCAGCTCAACCAAGAGAACAAGCTGGATTTCGAAGTGGATTCAGTACAGTGGACCATATTCAAGTATTAAGAGAATTAATTGAAAGAACACATGAATATGAACTTCCATTGTGTGTTGCATTTATTGACTATGAGAAGGCCTTTGACTCTATTAAAACATCAGCAGTCATCAACTCTTTAAGATCAACAGACATTGAGGATGTGTACATTGACATGGTGAAACGTGTGTATAAAAATGCAAGTGCAAAATTTCGGTTACATAAAGATACCAAAACTATCAAACTTGGCAAAGGGGTGAGGCAGGGAGATACCATTTCTCCAAAACTTTTTACTTCAGCTTTACAGATGATTTTTCAGCTGATAAATTGGAATAACAAGGGAATAAAAATAAATGGTGAATATTTAAATCATTTGCGGTTTGCTGATGACATTGTTATTTTTTCAACGAACCCATCAGAACTCCAAGACATGGTACAGGAGCTCTCAACTAGAAGTAAAGAAGTTGGACTCAAGATGAACCTACAAAAAACTAAGATCATGTTCAATAATTTTGTAGAGGAAACAAAAATACAAGTTGACAACATTGAGCTAGAAATTGCTGATTCATATATTTACCTTGGCCAGCTGATTTCAATGGATGGCAACATTATGAAAGAACTCAACAGACGTATTAAACTTGGCTGGAGTGCATTTGGAAGAAACAGTTTTATCCTGAAGGGGAAATTGCCTTTGTGTCTAAAAAGAAAGGTCTTCAACCAGTGTGTATTGGTTAGCCTTCTTATGGATTGGGAGATGGGAGCTCAACTGTTGAGCACATGAAAGGACAACAGTTAAAGGAGCATGGAGAGGTGCATGCTTGGAATAACTAGGAGAGATCGAAAAAGAAACACTTGGGTGAGAGAGCAAACTAGAGTAGAGGACATCATTGTTAAAGTAAAAGGGCTGAAATGGCGATGGGCTGGGCATATTGCAAGAAGAACTGATCAACGATGGACAACAGAAATTCTGAACTGGATTCCAAGAGACCACCGAAGACCTAGAAAACGTCCTCAAACTAGATGGGTGGATGAAATAAGAAAACAGGTTGGGGTGACGTGGAAACGAATGGCCCAGGATAGACTTGTGTGGAAAGCATTTGGAGAGACCTTCATCCAGCAGTGGATAGATAATGGTTGAATATGATGATGATGATGATGATATATGTATTTAACATCTTGACTCCCAGAACGTACGCTGCGTACGTCTTCACAATTCAGTAATCAGCGACCAGGACGTACACCCCGTACGTCCTTCACTCGACTCTGTAAAAAAAATACGCTGTTCTTGTAGTGAAAAGAAAGAATTTCTTTACAATCTATTGCATATTGAAAAGTGCAATGTCATGATGGGGTCTGTTGACCATGTTAACTAATTATTGCAGCCATATAATCCAGCTCGTAAATCGTACACACGATTTAAAAAGTTTGGTATTCACACGGCTCTTAGAGTGTTTTTGAATGGTCTCGTCATTCATAGACATGGTGATCAATACGTTAGGTCCAAAGATTTTATTATAAAATTTTCCCAAGAAATACTTATAAAGTTATGAATAAATGTTTTCTGGTGGTAATAGTAAAGGAGATGAAACTAAAAATATCCAACTTGTTCAGATTCCAAGCACAGATTCAAATACACGTTCCTAAAAGAGATGGCGTATTTGTACAACTAAACATGTCAGGAAATTTACTCAGCTAATGTTTCCTAATTGTGAAGATTTTCCAGGGCTGTGACATAGAAGTTATTTTGTTGAGTGTCGCAAATCTTTAGAATAAATTCCTGAGTTTTATGTATAAGTATGATGTATCATAAATTGTGCGTATTATGATATCGTAAATCGTTTTTGTACACTTTCCGCCGCACAGCCCCGTTTGCACACCTTATTCACGGCCCTGTTTCTATAGTTATGATACTTTCCGCTTTATCGTTATAGTATTTTTCCATTAGTCAAGACAAAATTACCCCCCTACCCTCCAAAAAAATGCTAATCTAATGGGAGTATAACTATTCATAGCATTCCTTGTCAGAGTGAGGGGTGGCTGCTTAGTAGGAATGATGTATAAGTTATTTATAAGCCTTTTTTTATTTGGTACTGGACATTTCGTGGCCATTTTGAGGTGGTGGGGAGCAGTCTTGAGAAGTTTCACTGTAAATTTACTATCGCATATAATTTTTATATTAATGAATAAGTTTTCACTAAACCTTTGATTAATAATGTATAAAAGATTCAGTAAGCTTTCAGGTTAGGGATAACATTCAGGTTCAAAACTTTTGAACATTTCCTTTTTATAATATGAAACTCAGGTGAATAAAATAAATTTGTACAATAGCAACGATATCTTTTTATATGCCTACACGATACCTTTTATATGCATACCTTTTGTGTTTACATGCATATATAATGCATCTTATATGCATACATAATACCTGTTATATGCATACGCAAGCTTTTTATATGCTTATAATACATTTTATGTACATAATGCCTCTTTATATGCATACATAATGCCTTTTTATATGCATACATACCTTTTTATATGCATACATATCACCTTTTTCAGGAAAATTAAAGATCTGAAATAAAACGCAGAATTACCATAACGTTTTTCCTCGAGGATTTGTCTATCCATAAATTACAATATTTTAAATTATTACTGAGGAATTTCCTTTCTAACAGTTTTGTGGGGAGTTCTCTACATCCAAATTTCTTGAAATAATCCGAAACATAACGGCATGCAACCTATAAAAAAAGCAGTGAAGAAACGCAACAGCAATTATTGGATAGCTGCGAGGATTATTCTCTGTAATATAGTGGTACTCGATAACCTAATTACTACGAAAGAGAATGATTTAGAAGGAAAAAGCGAGTTTGGCGAGAGCATACAACAAAAATGACATGTGTATCGATTCAATCCGCTATATAATTTAATTAAATGCGATATCATTATCGGCTAATCCGAAATTACTGACACTAAAAAATGCAAATAATGGAAACTAAACTGAAAAAGAAGTATTTCTAAAATTATTAATTCTACGCATTTTGTAATTTGCAAAAACGCATCATTGGCGATGTATTCCGATGCTTCGCTAGCGTTTTCCTTTTCGGAATACTTTATCCGTCGTATAAATGATTTTTTTTTTCAGCTGGTTCCGATTTTAACAGAGTAACATACCACCTTCCGGGGTTCAGTTAATGGGTTCAATTTTTATGGCGCAAGAACAACGCATTTTCCGGAACCCTTACTGTACACTTTATAAGATTCTTTACAATCGAAACTTAAATCTACGGATTTTAGGGTTCCAATGTATTTCAGTTTCTATTCGTTCAATTCGTAGTTAACATTGCCGTATGAGTTCTTGCTTTTTGTATACAGTCGAACCTCGTTAAGACCAACACGCTTAAGACGAATTACTTTTAATACGAACCGTTTTCTGAAGTCCCGTCAGATTGTATAACATACTACCCTTTCCGGATAAGACGAATTACTGTTAATATGAACAGATTTTCTGTTCCCTTTGGTGTTCGTCTTAACGAGGTTCGACTGTATTACGATTTGATTCTTACTGCGAAAGGACAAACAGAATCACACTGTGTTGTGATCTATTCTTGTCCTAAGAATCCAAATCTCTCAAAGCCTAGGAAACCAAACCCCTCAAAGCCTAGGAAACCAAACCCCTCAAAGCCTAGGAAACCAAACCTCTCAAAGCCTAGGAAACCAAACCTCTCAAAGCCTAGGAAACCAAACCTCTCAAAGCCTAGGAAACCAATCCCTTGATAACCTTGAGCAGCTAATCGGTAAGTGTTCTTTTTTGGCACATTCGCACCCGGGATAACCACACCATTGGTGAGCACGTCGCCTATGTGCCACGACAGTCATCTTGATATTATAGCAGACCTTGCAATGACGCAATGGTAACGCGTAGGCTAGGCTTGGAGTTAATTCGGATCACACTCTCGACGTTTGAAAAGTTTACCGGTGTCCCTGCGGTCCGTGAGTTGGTTCCCTAAGCCGCTCAGATTCTTCGGGGAAAACTTGGGTCCACCGCCATACGTTGGTCTTATGGCAACGCACTTTTCTTCGTGTCATTAATATGTATTCGATTCCCAATTACCTCGTAAAATACGTGTCGTTTTTCAGCCCAGGACCCAGTAATCCGTAGTTTAGTTCCCTCGGCAAGTTCGGATTGCCTGAAAGAATGTAGGTGTCGGCGCAACGTGTCTTTACTGTTCTGGCATCATAAAACAATTATAATGCTGACAAAATATTTTTTTTTCATAAATTGGGGTATCAGAAGTTTAAATAGTCGATTTCTTGAATAGACACACACACATAAAAAGCACAACAATTTCTACAACTCTTATAATAAATATAAACTACCTCATCAATTAAATTATATTAGAAATTCAACTTCTACGTTTGAGAAACTAAAGGAATTGGAGAATTCAACTCCCGCGTCGTTATCTGTTGACAGATGGGGAAAATATATCGGGTTCAAGGGCATAGCAGTTCAAACCTCATGGGGGAGGTTCAAGTAGTTTTAAAGAAGGTTATGTGATGTGGCATTAAAGAAATATGTTTTGATATCCAAAGGGGGCTTGAGCCCCCTTTGCCTACGTTGCGTGTGCATGTATTCAATCTTCACAATCTGCTGTATTATTACATTCAAGAAACCTAGTTGGGAATGGAAATTATTAGATAAATTCCATCTCAACAATACTTTCTCATAATTCAATACAACTAAACTCAGCAACCTCAAGGTACACGGTCAACGCAATTCTGTTTCCCAGCCATCGCTTTCGCTTTCTTTTTGGTTTTACGGCTCAAAGACTACAGTGGTCATGCTGCGCCGGGACCTACTATTTTCCGAGGAATCCGAACCTCTTAAGGCCCAGGGAACCAAACCCCGGACTACAGTGAGCAGTGCATTTCCCTGCCATCAATATTAAGTTCTATGCAATTTAGAGTGATTTACATTGTTCAGCAATTGCCCCCAGCTTTCAAAGTTTTTTAGCTTTACGTGCTTAATGTGTACTCATTTTATTTCCAAATTGCCTTTCTGAAGCCCGTCTTCATTACACATTTAATGATAATGAAATTGAATAAATAATTGTGGAAAAAAAGCAAGTCTGAATAATATGTGGCTATTCCTGGCCACTGAAGGATTCAGCAGAAACCATTTGACAAAATCACTAGGTACAAAGATCTACAATTCGAAGCCGATAGGTCACGGAAGAAAACAGATGTCATCCCCATAATATCAGGAACATGGGAGCAGTCCCATTAAATCTATAAAATCATTAACACAGTGAAACCCCTCAAATACGGTCACCCCGCTTTTACGGCCTGTTGAAAACTCCCGTCAGAAAGTGATTTACAAGAATGTATTTAAACACCTTCTTAGCGGTCACCCTCAGACACGGACGCGGACACTATTTTCATGATTCATTCCATTAGACTAATACCCTTGTACGGATAAAATACGAACAGAATTGAACTTTGACCTTCACAGCGTTTCTCACAACAGGAAACTAATGATAAACTGGATAAGAGCAGAATTTTTTTCTCTCATAAAAAAAGTGCGTCAATTAACGCTGAGTAGGCGATTCACATGACTATACTTAAAGGTTTTGATAATAAATAAATCATATAGTGATACACTGAACGAAAGAAACAATTATTAACACAAAACTCCCGGAGTTCAATTTACTATTGTTACCTCAACTGGCACTCGTGTTCTGTAAACATAACGACGGAAAATCAATGAGTTTAATATTGAAATCAAAAATCCATTTCGAAGGACGACAACTGGTGAGTAAAATCCACCAAAGAGCTATTTGTAATTTTTTTTCCAAGGTAAATAAATTATGATGTAAGATATTATTACCCTTCACAGGGATAACACAATTGCCAAATAATGATCAACACACAAAGCCACTGGGGCGAGTTTTTGTGAGTTTTCGTGGGGGAATTTATTTTTACTTAATAATTTTCGACACCCACGTAGAAACAAGCTCAAGCTAGAGCTGCATTTATTTAGAAAAAAAAGTTTTTTCTCCTAAACAAAAACAGCTCTAGTTTGAGTTTATTTCTACATGGGTGTCGAAAATTATTAAGTAGAAATAAATTTTAATATTTAACGCTTTGTTGTAAATCTACTTGTTACATTTAATAAATGCTTACGTTCGTTGTCTTAAACTTGTCTTACATGCTTAAAGATACATAAGTTTCAAAATGAAGAATTTAAATGATTGAAATGTAATATTTCAACTACTTCAGTATTACCACCCTCTTTATCCGTCACCTCTCTTTTATGGCCAAATTGTTCTGTCCGGCGAGTGACTGCTAATGAGAGGTTTCACTGTACATTAAGTACTCGACAAACCGGTATTGCACCAAATCCAAAAGACCGCTTTGCATTGAACGGCACATATCCTAAGAAAATGTCCTTCATCCCTAAGACCTTCGGGAGGTTATCTCTGATATTAATGATGGACTGTGCATAAGCATGATTTTATATATATATATATGAATTTTATATACTCCACTGCGTATAAGCGAAACCCTATTATATTAAAATTTTATGGGCATCTTTACAATTAAAAGGTTAGTAATCTTTTAAAGCTATACGAAAGTGAATAAATGAGAGTACATCAGAAAAATCTTTACATTCACGAATTATATAATTTTTTTTACAGCGCAGAATCGGTTGAGGAAGAGGTAATCCTTCATCAGTATATTAAATTTTCCGAAGAATCGTAACCTCTGTTACCAAGGGTAGCAAACTCTGGACTAGTGGCGATTCTAGGCAAAAAAAATGGAGGGCATAAATTCTTACCTATATGCTCAGTGACCATGTACATTGGTAGGATAATAAAATCCTGCTATGGCCCACGACCCTAGCCTAAAACCGCCACTGCCATGGACTCAGGTGAGTAGAAATACAGTACGTGTTTTGCGATATTCTTGTGAGTCGAACCCGGGTTGAGGGCACGATAAATGTTACCTTATCACTATGCCAACATAAGGATGTATGTTACATTTTTTGCAAGGTATACAAACCTATTAGGGACTATGAAACTAACCCCCGGTCTACAATGATCAGTTACTCGTGATTTTTTCCCTAACGGTAGAAATTAAACTTCGATCAACGACACGTTATTATATAACACATTACATATGATATTATATAATAAATTACATGTGTTACGATATAATGACACATTATATATAATAGTTCTCTATCGTATGCATACAAGGGTGGACCGGTCCACCGGTCCGAGGGCTGGGACGCCGACATGGGAGATAGGACTCACGCTTCCGAATAGGCAAGGTTTGCTTGTTTTTTTGGTTTTACGGCTCAAAGACTACAGTGGTCATGCTGCGCCGGGACCTACTGTTTTCCGAGGAATCCGAACCTCTTAAGGCCTGGGGAACCAAACCCCGGACTACAGTGAGCAGTGCGATCTTTTATGAGATCTCTGAGTAAGCGTTCTTTTTGCACTGCTGGGAGTCGAACCCGGATTAGCCGCGCAATAGGAGAACGCGTTACCACACTGCGCCACCGCAGGGCGAATAGGCAAGGACGCGCCCTCCGAAAATCCAAAGTGTGTGTGCCCTCTGAGGGGACCCAGTCCGCCCCTGTATGCATAGCATTCGAGATAGGGATTTTCCTTGTCTAGAGCACTTGGACGTCGAATATGAACATAGGTTGTAAGTTATAAATTTGTGGGTGTAATTTAGAAAGGGGATTTTCCTGCATTGTAATGGGGGAAGTAATTACATTCCAGTTTGAGGAGCATTACAAAACCATTAAAAACACATTTTAAAGTAATTCTTTCCGCCATTATCATGAAATGTAGGTTTTAAGCTTCGGATTTTGGTGAAATATAAGGATGGAAAATAATTTGTAGAATATATACCTGACCATTCTTCCCGAAATTAAATATTGAACGATGAGGTTATCACTCAATATATAAGTAATAATAAAATCCTTAAATCGATATTTCCCGAATTTGAATTAAATAAAAGGCAGGCTACTTATAATTCACAATGTTTTGTCGAATTCTAAGAAAATTTTGAATTCAAAATTCCGTAGTGTTATCCATACTCAATTTTATATTCAAGTACTAGTACTTGGGCTAGTAACGAGTACTAGTACTTCGACCAGTCATTTTGCTGATACTTAAGATTAAAAGCCATTCTATAAAACAGTACATTACTCACGGATCAACTGACGAAATCTAACACTGCAAATTAAATCATTTATTACTATATCTCCTCTCAAAATAATTTAAACTAAAATACAGTCCTTAGTACGAAAGGTGTATGATTTGCATGGATGAAAACGATAGTTTAAACAAGAAGTCCAAACCAATCGGCTAACGTCGATATATAAATTTAGAGATTTAAATTTAGAGGGTTCAATTAATGTTGAATCTGTTATTTTGCTTGGTCTCATCAAGAGAAATGTCAATTAGTGATTGCCGTCTTAGATATGCGATTTTCAACCAATGTGTCGCAAGAATTTTTGAGGCATTCAATATCTATTTACTCACGGGCACCAATTCCGTTTTTCTGAGGTTTACAAATGAAAAGTTGGCAACAGCCAACATATCTATAGCATGCAATAGAACGATAGTAATTATTTTGAAGAACACAAATGAGCAAACCAACTTCCCCACCAATCCAACATATTGTCTGCCGAGTCACTTCAAAATGCAGAGATGTGCTTATTATATAACGCATTGAGATATTTCTTATTTTGTAGATCAATCAAAATTACATATTTTTTTATTATTTTTTTATCAGATCGAAAAAAAATCGTATTTTGTTTTTGTTATCCCGTAAAATTTTAGGAATTAGTTTTGGTGTATTGCGAGATAAAAAAGATTGAAAACATGCCTTGGATATGTGCACACGTGTTTGCCCATCGACGTTCAGAGAGAAAGTCAGTGTTAACTCGCCAACTTTTGGCGAGTTGACAAATGAAAGTTAGCGAGTTGGAATTTGACGAGTTGCAGTTTACTTCCAAACTAACTCCCCAAATACCAATTCTCCACTCTTTCCACTTTTAATATTAATAGCCATCTTTATTGTATTTACGAAAAACCTCTACCTTACTCTTTTTATTGTCAATCGACAAACCAATAAAAACAGCGGGTTTAATATTCACCGAAACCCGCTAAAAATAAAATTCGACTAGTCTCAATGCTTGTATCCATCGCCTTCAGGCTCACTGAAATTGGGTTCCATGCCAACATGAGATCGGTTAAAGGTGAATGTATTGTAGAGTAAAATCAGTCGCCTATAGTCGTGCCCCTACATCAAAGGACTATAAAATATCCGCCTTCACCTTGTAATTTAAATCATCAAACACCAAAACCGACACCGAAAAATGGCTGGCGTTATGTAGGAAAAGAACTTCCTTGTGCATTTTCTAAAAACTTAATTCGGTATATGCTTATTCACTGCAAATATAAAACTCCAGCGACGATTTATTCTATACATCCTGAGTTCTGTTTGTTGGTTTTACATCGTCGTAAGAACAGTAAGGGCCATGTTTGGCCGGGTCACATTTTTCTGAGGAGGCATGGCCTTATGTCTTAGGGAACTAACCCACGTTCTACGGTGAGCTGATAGCGTTCTTTCCTTTGGAATCGTCGAGGGTCGAATACGGGATAAGAGTACAGTAAGCGAACGCTCTACAGCTGCAGGGCCTGTTCTAAACTAGTCGATTGGTCTAATTGTAAACCCAAGTCCTAACATCGCTAAGGAACTATCTATCGCGCCTGTAGTATAAGTGACTGAGATTTGAAATCGCATGGAAGATCATTATTAGATAAGCAATTCCAGCATGACTAATACAGAACGTGTATTCCTCTTGGACACGGAGCCCATGTATTGTACATCAGAATTGCTTATTCAGATCCATTAAGGTTTAGATATGATGAGTAGCTGCGGAATGGCGGAATCTTAAGTTCAACCTTAACACATGCTTCCATCTTGAGCCTCGTAACGTGTTCCTCAAACTACAAACGCGTCCATTGCTAATATCCATATTCGACTGATTTTCACTCTTACGGTATTTCTCACCACGGAGAGATTACCATTTATATCTGGTAGATGATTTTCAAATGCATTATTAATATGCTGTTTTCAAAGAGGATGGATATACGAATGTGCTTAAAATCATCAGTTATATTAAATAACACATTTTAACTTTAAATATGGATATTGACATTCAAATTGTATATAATCCTAAAGATTGGTATGTTTAACGTACTCCCTGTACGCATATGATCCTGATTCCACAACACTACAAAAACAAAGTTGATGGTATTTTTATAGAGTACATTTTGCTGTTCGTAGCGTAGTCTCTAATCGATGGTTGTAGTTTTATCGTAAGAGTAAAGGTCATTCAGCGCCAAACAAGGAGTTTCTAATCAGAGGTTTTTGCGAAATTGTATGGAAAAGACTGATTTCATTTTTACGAGGTGTGAGCAAGTAGTATCTACTGTCTGTTCACGAAAATAAGTGCGATGGTACAAGTAGAAATATCGAGAGGTGGTGCCACAAATCGGCTGAACGCTTACAGCAATGTAAAATTCCAAGTTCTACAATGGTTTTTAAGTTCTGAGATTGGAGCCTTATTCTGCTGTATGCGGCTAGCCAGTTTGTGAAATCACCTCATGTTATTTCTAACTCTACCATCCGACATTTTAGAAAACAGACTGGCTGATTGTACTCGTATAAGTTCGTAATTATGCGGCATAGCAACAAACGTCGTTAAGTAGAGAACACTTCAAAAATCGGATACGTTGTCGACTTTTCCAATATGGTGCAAGTACATGTTTTTAACGCGTCCGCCATGTTAAAAAGGCTAAGGGATAAAGTAAAATTGAAAACAAGTTGTGATGTTACTCGACGAGCCGCATTCTTAGGAGACTTTTCAAAAATGATAAACGCGCATACGTTTTGCACAACCCCTATATTGAAAAATTATGGCAGACTCCACTGTAGTATATTCGACTATGGGAAAACCCAAACAAAAATTGGTAAACGTGGCCGCGAAATATCATTCACGAGGGGAAAAATAAAAATGTATTTCTTTCAATGTTTTACAATAGTAATTGAAGCGCGCAGGGTGCCGTTGTGGCAATGTGGGAAGCTCAATGTCAGGAGTCTAAGGCCCGTTGACTCATGAAAAATACAAATTGATACACACAAAAATAATGTCTTTGCACACTCTCAGTCTTAAATTTATGTATTTTATTCTGTTCACATTTTCACATTTCGTAATAAATATCTTAAAAATGCTAGAGAATTTAAAGAACATGCAGTCTTTCCTCCAATGTGAAAATTAAAATCAATGGCGAAATTTCACTTTTCTAGCATGTATGGGTATTAGGGATAATTTTATTGATTTGCAGTGCAACAACGATTAACCAAATTTCAAATTATGACTCATTGAATTTTATTGTGTGTCGATAAAAACACATTCCCAGCAAACTGGCTGTATGCCTTGAAAATGTTACTATCAGGGAATACTATACTTCCGTCTACGCATAAGCGTACGCAGGAAGATTATAAGGGGGGGTTACAGGCTTATAATGGGGCGTTACAGAGCTACAACTCCATGGATTATGTGTATATATAAACTGGACTGATAAAAGTTAAAGACCCCTTCTCTGTGTGGTCCATCGATGAG
>QLNU02015359.1:72979959-73014741 GCA_006491805.2 Dysdera silvatica | reverse complement strand
TTTTATGTAACCTAAAAAATTATCACCTCTTTCATCAATGGGATTAACGTGGAATGCAGAACACCATCATTTAATCGTGTTTGGATGAGGTAGTAAAAATAACCAGAAATCCTTAAAAATCGATATGCCTGCGCAGAAATTGAGAAAAGTAAACTGGTAAATACTAAGATACCGGGAGAATACTGGTATGAAAACTTATTGCGCTTTAGTTTTAGCAATTGATGGGTTATGAAAGAAAGCATGAATTGTTTTTCAGGTATTTATTTGTTTAAACAATCAATGAACGTTATTATAGCAGTTAAACATTCTACAACAGGACTGCGGCTGTCATTGCTTGCCAGACGCTCTACACTCTGAACTACACAATGCAGTTTATTTACCTCATGTAATTTTAAAGGCAAAGAGTCTGAACCAACCTTTTTCAGTTCAGTTTTTGAAATAAGCACTAAAAGATTCAAATCTGTGTTAATAACAATTTACTTTATGATATGTGGAATTGGTAATAGACGGATATTCAATAATAATAAAGTTCCATCTTTATATACCAAAATCCACTCAGGAGATAATGAATCAGAATCAACTAACTTTTTATTTAGATCACCGACAGTTGTTAGTTTTATGGCGGCATTACGTTCTTCTGTAGACGTAACACTGGCCAATAATGCTTTCCTCAAGTTCTGCATATCTGTACTTTATCGCCTGGTTTTCGGAGACACTCGGGAATTTGTTTTCGAAGATAAATAAGTTGGGCAGCCTTGAAGACTAAATGGAACTGCTCCTGGCTTCCACCTTGGATACTTCAGGGGCTTTTATTAGAATCCCATTCTTCGCCTCATAACACTTAGTTTCTCGTAAAATTTGGTCTTTGGAAAAATGCTGTTCACAAACCTGCAAAAAAAATTCCAATTATGGTTAACGCACAAGTAATATACTGCACTTATAATGCCTGTTACATTCACCATTTAGTCACTAAATATAAAATTATTTTTTTGTATAATACAATCGAACCTCATTAAAACGAACACGCTTAAGACGAATTACTTTGGTGCTAGTACACAACATGTCCCCCAGCGACTTTTTAGTGGGAAGTGTTTCCAACACGCATGATGTCATATCAGAGTATGTAACGTCACAACGTGATCTAGTACAATTTAATACCGTTTCAAGAGGATAGAGTAAGAAGTGGGTTGCATCTCGTGCAGTTACACCGAAAATTTGTTTCCCACACTTTTAAATGCCACAAAAACCACACACATCCGATAAAGAAGACCAATAAAGGTCAGTGCTTTCTTTTCTTAACTACGTTGAATCGAGACATCCATGTTGTTAACATGACGTAAACAACATGGTGGCAAGTCAGTGTCACAATTGCCATGTGTGTTGGAAACATTTCCCAATAAAAACCATTAGGGCACCTGTTGTGTACTAGAGCCAATACTCCTAATAAAATACAGTAAAAAAATAAGCACATATATATATATATATATAATAGCAAAATGTGTATATGGCAACCAGGGAGAAGATAAATAATTTAGTAATACGATTCTCCCCAAACGTTACGGATAATACGAATTACTGTTAATACGAACAGATTTTCTGTTCTGCTTGCAGTTCGCCTTACCGACGAGGTTCGACTGTTCTGTTAAAATGTTAAAGTTTTAAAATATGTTTGCAGAAAAAACCCCCCCCCCCATCATACTCCATTTTCACAGTAGAACTTTATGCCATTTCCATGGCACTTGCGTATATTTCAACTCATAGCTTAATTCCTTGTATAATTTGTACCGATTCTCAGAGCTCTTTAAGAGCCCTGGAATCTTTTAAATATGCACCTCATCCTATTTTATCCAAAATCCATTCACAACTGCAGCACCTGCACAATCATTCCAATATTAAATTCTGCTGGATCCCTGCTCACATTGGTATCAAAGGGAATGAGGCTGCTGATGCAGCTGCAAGGGCAACGAACTCACCACTTGCTTCTAGCCAACTTCTTCCTTTCTCTGACCTGAAACCAATTATCAAGACCTGTGTGAATCAAAGGTGGCAAGAAGAATGGGATCATCAAACCAATAACAAATTGCATAATATTAAACATACAATTGGTAACTGGCCCTCCTCATACCGTAAAAATCGGAAAGAGGAGGTTCTCCTTGCTAGACTTCGCATTGGGCATTCCCATCTCACCCATAGACATCTGTTGGAAGGAAAACCAGCACCAATTTGCCAAGTGTGCAATGAACCCATAAGTGTTTTACACATTTTAACTCAATGCCCCTATTATAGACTTGCCCGCACTCTTACTTTTAACTCTTCATCACTGTCTGACATTTTAAATGACCATGCTGACCATACGCACGTTTTAAAATTTTTAAAAAGTACTGGCTTTTACTACAGTCTTTGATTTTACCATGTTTGGCGCAGTATAGCCCAGATGCTCTTGCGCCATAAAAAAGCCAAACAAACAAACATTTTAAGATATGTATGAGTGTAGTGCATGTATGCATGTGCATTCATTCATGCACGCATGCATTTCTTACTAGCCCAGGAATTAGAAGTTTTGAAATGCATCGCTGTCAACAGGGGTTTTAACCAAAATATCATCGATTGGGCGCTGACAGACGCTGAATAGACCACCCCCCATCACAACTCTATCCAACCACTTCATAACTGGCTTTCCCGGCTTCGTTACTCTCCCGTTTTTTCCGAAACTTAGATTTGCGGTGGCAAAATTTAAAAAAGCAAATTTTGGCGTCACATTGTCCCCGTGCAATAAAATTTCTACATCCAAAATCAAAGATTGCTGCTCCCTCACCGAACGTTGGGGAGTGTATCAAATATTTTGCCAATGTGGCTTTTCGTACATCGGCCAGACTAAAGTTACCTTGAAACATAGATTAAAGGAACAGCAAAACTACGTAAGAAACGCCGAATTCCAAAAGTCTTCCATCACGGTCCATTGTTGGGAAAATAACCACAAATTAAACTTTAACGAACTCACTTTAGTGTGTCAACTAAGGTCTCCATTCGAACTAGACTTTTTAGAAGCGCATTATATTAAAGTCATCTTTTCCAATATAGTAAATGACCATAAAATCCACGCCTTTTTTCAGCTGTCCTTGAACCACCTTGCTACCAGAGACGGCACCAACAACAGAGCCCTAGAAGAGTAACCGCAGCAATTTTTTAAAGTTTTTATTAGGAATTCTGTTCCAAAGGATGGCAACACGCCTCGTATTTACAATGTTGTTCATCTCCTGATGAAGACCAGCGGGTAACTTGTTGAAATGCAATTGTGTTCTTCTTTGAGATTTTGTTTAAATTATACGCAATAAATACGTTGAAAATTGCAATTTATTTTTAACACCTGGTTAATTTAACCCAGGATATGCACGTACGAGTTAATTGATACTGGAATCCGGCTCAGATGGTCGATGAACAGTTGGTGCGACCATTGGACCGCTGGCGGAGGGGGACAAGTGCAATCGAAACTTTGATATTTTATTTTATGATCTTTCAAAATTCCATGAAAACCTTTCTTGTTGCAGGCCTCTCCAAATGTATTCAATACATGTTTACTCTTCAATGTCTCTCTCTCCCTCTTTGCGGTTCCATCCATCCATTGATTTCAAAAATAAAATAGAAGACGACTTCCAGTTACAATCCAACTATTTCTTTTAGCTCTCCTCTCAACTGTTACAGCTCTACCAAGCAGCATTAATATGATGCCGTTGATAACCTTTAAGCTAGACCGGGCATTGTGAAGGACAAAAAATGTTGCAATTACTTCTATTCTAGGATATTCTGCTCACATCTCAACCAACCAATCAACCAAACCCTGCTTATAAGTTTTTTCTTTCGTTGCTTAACTTTTCTGACACTAACCACTTGTAACTTCCTTTTTATCTCCTTATCCTTCATATTTCTTTCTTTTGCAACTGCATTTTTTCTATGTCCATCTGTGAAACACCCATCTTCGTCCTTCCGCTCATTTCTATATTAAACTCTTAGTATTTCTTGCCATAAAGTATTTCCAATTTTCCTAACGCATAAAGACATATTGCTGTTCTTTACAATATTACACCATTTCTTAATTTCTTTATGCTTAATATCCATTTTCTGTATGTATATATATATATGTCTCTGCAAGCTAATTTCCTCTTATATTTCAACTTTGTTAAAAATCCAATGATCTTATTCTGGCTGTTGCTTTCGGTACAAACTTTCTCCAAAATAATTCAAAGTATTATTTCCATTTCATGCTGTGTACTATAATATTTAAGGCCCTACAGTATCTCAGTGGTAACGCGTTTGGCTAGTAAGCCATGGCCCAGGTTCGACGCCCAGTGGAGTAAGAAAATAACATTTTCTGTCTAACTGCTCCCTGTAGTCCGGGGATTGCTTCATTTGGCGATAAGAGGCAAGGATTCTTCAGAAAACTGTAGGTCCCGGCGCAGTAGTACCCTTGCTGCTCTTGTGCTGTATAACTCACAAGCTATAATATTCATTGTTTCATTCGCATATACACACCAGTGGCGTACGCAGGGGTTGACGGGTTTATAAACCTCAACTACGGTACAATTTTATACATACACATAAATCTGTAACGCCCTAAGGACCCTGTAACCCTCTTTATCAACTTCGTCAAGACGCTAGTAATTAGGGGCGGACTGGGTCCCCTCAGAGGGCGCATAACTTGGATTATCGGAGGGCGCGGGTCCTATCGTCCATGAGGGCGCATCAGCGGCCCACTCCGCCCCTGCTATTAATACATGCATACAATGTATGAATGCAAGCGATACTACGTGCCATGTAGGGCGTATATTTAGACTGTTATATTTTGCCATAATTATTTTTATTTAAATCTGGACACAACATCAGTGTTAAGCAACTGAATTATGTACGTCAGTAAAAGAATAATTTCTTATTAACAAATTGAGAAAGGGGGAGAAATAGAGACAGAGAAGGGGCTTCGATTGCACTTAAATCTTACAAAATTTATGACCCTACTTTTTCAAAAGAATATTGCTTTTTGTTCTAATTTTGAAATTGACACTCAAAAGTCAATTATCGCCGCTTGAAAATAAAGCTATCTGAGCACAATAATTCACTAATCCCATTAGTTATACTGGCTCACACTTTTGGCCACTTATTAATAATTAGATTTTGCTTTTACTGGGCGCTGGCATTCAAGACGGAAGGAGTGGGAGAATGAAAATGCATTAGGCAATATTTCACACGTAAGAGCAAGCATTGATAACTCTTTTAGTTCGACGAAACTATTTAGGCGAGTTTAAAGCCTCTTAAATTTTAATTAGGAGGCTTTGGTTAGTTGCTTTGTAATCCCTTGGCGTTATGGTTCTTGAGCAGTTTGGCACTTCCCCTACATATTAGTGAAGGATGAAAATTAGTGAAGGATTTTATTTTCGGACTGATAGTACTCATTTGACAATTTGATACTAGATTTTATTTTTTGAGCGTATCTGTTGCAGGGCGTAAACAATACGCAAGATATATATGTCCCTGGATAAGATTAGTGTTTAATGCAGTACCTCATTAATTTACGCAACTAAATTACGTAAAAGATTGCATAAAATTCGGCAAAATATTTCAATTTTAGTTTTAAATACGTCAGTAGTTATACTGGTTAATTAATGTGTAAACATATCTTTATTTGGTCATTTTCCAGCTCCTGAATTTTTAATTACTGTTATGTATGAGCTATATTTTGAAGTTAGAACATTTGGCGTTCGAACGCAGAGCTGTAGAACTGAGATGGGAACGCCGTAGGACGGATTTAACGTGACGTCTAAGCCGCCGTTCATTTACGCAAACCATCGCTATCGGGATTAATACTTAGCCTAGAGGGTTCGAAGACGGTGGACGCAACCAACTGGCTAGGAGGACATCATATTTTTGAGATAAACAATGAACTGAACAATATTGTGAATTTTACGGCTCAAGGACAACTGAAATCATGATTCACCAGTCTCCACACGTTTTCCAGGTATCAAAATCTCTTCCCTAACCATTAAGACGTTTGGATTTGTCGGAAAAACGTAGAGCCCGGCGCAGCATAATCTGATATCCTTCCGCCGTAAAACGTGAACAAATAGTCCAACACACTTTTGTGTAGCCCTGCGGTGGCGCAGTGTGGTAACGCGTTCTCCTAGTACGCCGTTAATCCGGGTTCGACTCCCAGCAGTGCAAAAAGAACGCTTACTCAGAGATCTCATAAAGATCGCACTGCTCACTGTAGTCCGGGGTTTGGTTCCCTAGGCCTTAAGAGGTTCGGATTCCTCGGAAAACAGTAGGTCCCGGCGCAGCATGACCACTGTAGTCTTTGAGCCGTAAAACCAAAAAACAAACAAACATGTTTGTGTGACGGTGACGCATTGGTTTATTGGTTTATCTTGTTTATGCAGGGTTCAATGCCTGACATTATCGTAGAGTGGATGACTGTTTTTCAGCACATCGTACTCTGGAGATTGATTGCCTTTGAAACAATGATTCGATTCCTGGAAAAACTTAAAATCCCGGCGTGGAATGACCGTTGCTGTTTTTGAGACTTCAAGAAAATAAAACTTTCCACAATTCCTTGCTTGATTCGAAAATACTGGCGTCTTAGTTATAAAGTCGTAATATATGCAACCTCTGGGCCCGCTAGGCCGGGTTCGATTCCAGAAAGTTTGGTTGTACATAAATGCATCCTGGCTCGGGCGTTACTTCAAGTCCGTCCAAAGATTGTCCCATCTCTGGTAATCTATAACTTTGCGCACATTCGAACATAAAATTGCAATTACCTAAACTGCAGTTGCTGGACAGCTGTTGTAGTTAGTAGCTAAACAATTCTCTTTCCTTGGCGCTGTTGGCAGTCGAATACGTATTAAGAGAACGCTAGGGTAACGTGTTACCACTGCGCCATCGCACAGTCAAATGTTGGTTGGTTGTATTTTTGTGGCGCAAGGATACCAAGGATTATTCTGCTCCGCGTCATAGAGTAGGTTGCATTGCCGAAACTATTATCGCACTGATTCTTTAATAATCATTTCCAACTTCTATTTACAGTTATTATTTTTTTCTTTGTGAATCAATTATATATTTAATTTAATCAATTATTTAAAATTAATCATTTAAAATCAGTTAATTGTCTGAAATTAATTCAATTAATCACTTAAAATTAATTCAATTAATCACTCTAAAATTAATTCAATTAACCACTTAAAATACATTAATTACTTAAAATTAATCTATTCTAAAATTAATTCAATTAATTTCTAAAATTAATTCAATTAATTACTTGAAACTTAATTACATTAATTACTTAAAATTAATTCAATTAATTACTTATTCAATTAATTACTTAAAATTAATTTAATTACTTAAAATTAATTTAATCACTTTTTTAAAATTAATTTAATAAATCAATTTTAAAATTAGTCTAATAAATTAATTTCGAATATTTTTCATTTCTAAAAATATAGCTGGATGTAAAAGTTTTTGACTATCACAAGAATTATATATACATCCAAACGTCAAAGTTTATATAACGCACAGCTGTGATTGTTCAAAGACCCGCTATACGCTAACCAATAATTCGCGCGTGCTCTCTTTAAGACGTATTGCCGAACATCACATTAATGATCTGCGGATTGCTATCATAGGATTGCTTTAGATTCGCTTCCTCCCGCAATGCAGGTAACAACGCGCTATGAGCCAGATGGCCATCAAACGATTCTGAAACAATAATAAGACAATAACGTCAGTATTTGGCTATTTATGAATGCAAAGAAAGTACTGCTGTAAGTAGTATCATATTCAACACAGCATGTTAATCTCTCTCAATACGTTTTTACCATTTTAGCTTTAATTTATTTTTATATTAAACTTCTGTGCACGTTTCCACCTTGTTTGGCGCAAAATGTCCCATAAAGATAACTAACCAAGCATGTTAATCTCATGACCAAAGGTAAGAATAAATTAGCTTGAGATGAATGAATCGGACCCACTCTCTCGTTTTCCTTTCGAAAATATCCTGCTTTCCGCTACTGAATCCCTGGTTTGTTGCGCTTTTGTCGACACATTTTAGGTTCTTAACAAGATGTGGCCCTTTCTTGGACCGAGAACACGTCTTGACCAAGCACGTTGTTCGCCTGCTTTGGTCAGCTAATACTGAATGGGGATTGTATTTTACCATTCAAAGTGAAATGCATGCCTTATCCAAAGTAGTTGTTATAGTAGTGTTAAAAATTGTGTAAGCTTCTGAAATGATATAAACTCCTTGAAATGCTTTTTTGTTTTTAAACATTCACTTACAATTACAATTTGTATAATTATACATAATCCCATGTTAATATCACATGTATTGAAGCATTTTATTCCATCCAGCAACTGTGTCAGATAATGACTGATGATGACACCATGTAATGCATTATAGTTTATAGAGCATATAAACCAGTACACAAATTGTTACACATTAGTATAATTTGTTGCTATAGTTTATTATATGCCAGCATATAAAATATGCTAGTATATAAAATATTATATGCTAGTATATAAAATATTATATGCTAGTATATAAAATATTATATGCTAGTATATAAAATATTATATGCTAGTATATAAAATGCTAAATTTAGCACCATGGTATCATTCTTTCATAAAATTTTTGATCTGTCAATTATGATAAAGCAAAAGCCATGAAAGATGAAGCAAAGTTTTCAATTAGAACCTAAGGGCTAATATGAAATTTTCCCATGTCCTAATGGAACAAGTAAAAGCCTCTGAGGCCTCAGATCCGATAAAACAAACCCATTGCAGGATTAGGCCGTGAGAGGAAAAGGGATTTCTATATTAACGGATTAAATACTTATTCTATTTCGCCATTTGTACATCATTGTTCTTAATAATAATTTTGATGTTAGGTTTGTTTAAGATATATTGCAGAAATGAGCATTACCTTTTTTTGGATTATTAAACGTAACATTCTATCAATGGATAGTTTAGATGTTATGGAAAATTAAATTGACTGTTATTTTAATTTCTAAAATATTCGTGAATTATTCCCCCTCGCTGTACTATCGTTAGCGGCATGAGCGCCTCGAGGGGTGCAAGGGGCGCACTTGCACTCCCTTGGCTTATGAAAAAAAAGGGGGGAAAGAACTGAACACAAGAACTATAGTCCAATAAAATTATTCAATTGGAATTGTTCGTGGATGCACTCCCCCTGCATATAATTCTGAGGTATCTATGGCTTGTGGGGGGGATATGCTAACAAGGGCAGCGCCAGTCATAGCATCTGGGAATCAGGACGAGTGATATGTCATTGGGAAGCTGTGAGTACATAGATTACGAATATGGAAAAAAAGTAACTGGAACGTGAGGGGGGCGGGGCGTTTTTTCAGAGATATTGGGACGAAAATGTCGAAACTTGTGCTTTGCGGGGAAAACAACCCACAGGTGAAACACTTCATTTTAAAGCTGAATATTATTTTCTCTTTCTTATTTTTCTTTTTTTTTTTGTCCCATGCTTCGAGTAGTAATTGTGGTTTAAGCCTGCCATAGCTTCATCAGTACAAGAGCATCACTCGAAGACCCTACAATGTGGGGGATAAATAGGTGAATATTCCCAGAGACATTACTTTTGTCATAGTGTGGAACGAAAGTGAGTGATAATTAAAAATTAAACGTAGACTGTATTGTGTGAAATTGAAAAAAGAAACAGTCAAAACAAAGAATAATCATGCATCTACTACATTTAGTGAATCTGTTATTGTCGAATCCTGCAACACAGAAGCCGAAACCACCAGTTGTAGAAAACGTAAAGCAAACTTGTTTCACATTTTTGAAACTTACTTTTTCATTAGTAAGGCCAGAAGAATAAAATGAATAAAGAATCATATTTTTAAATGCTGGTGCAGATAATTGATGATGAATGAGAGAATGCATGCAAATAATATTCTTCCTTTGGTATAGTCGGTTTTCTGGATGTAGTCCTTTCTGTTCTTCAAACACGGCTACATGATTTAACAAAGTTCGTGCAAAGTATTTCACTTGCCGATGGAATGTCGTACCTAAGGGCTGGCAGAATTTTGTGCAATGTTCTGGAATCATCTTCACCTTCACTGTGCATTTTAGCCTACTGATGCACATTTCTGATCATTCTTGATGCACATTTCATGGAAATGAGCATCATGAATTTCAGGTTTACTTTGACAATACTATGAATCAATCAAAAGAAGGAAATCTTCAGTTACGTACTTGCCTATTATGTCTTCAAGATACTGCTCGTATATGGCTGTTGAGAATTTCCCTGATGTACTGCAAGTTACGGTAACTTTTGGAGCAGTTGCTTCTTGCAAGCTCATAGTTAAAGCCGCATTGATCTGTATTTAGCACATATGTTTCCTTAAATACTGGCAATAGTTCTGTTACTTCTGTTTGTAGGTTTTGCACATCTTCCGTTATTTTTGCTTCACTGACAATTTCTGTTTTATTGGCAAAGCGACATATATTTCTGTGGGAGATACGTTTTTTCTTAAATCGAGTTGCCCATCGAAGAGAGGCTTTAAAATTTGTACCGCAGTCACCTATTTCACGTAATTTCTGCACTGCCCATTTCTGTAAATTAACAGTAGTGATAAATTTGTTCTTTCGTAGGGCACACTTAAATTTGTCGAACACATATTTGTCAATGACTTCGTGTTTTTCCGTTTTGAACATGCCACTTTAATATTCATTAGTCTATTTAGGCCAGTATCTCATATGTGCGGATGTTATCCAGATTAATCCTTTACGTTTAAAAGATTATATTCCCCAGTTCGGGTGTTTCAGATCAGCCTCAATTAGCTTCTTTTTTCTGTCTTTTGATATGGATGGTTTCTTACGTTTTCTATGGCAACCTTCATCACAGTAATCACTGTCATCATCGTAAGAAGTGGTACCTATAGCCTCTTGCATATCGTTGATATGATCCTTAAAATTCAGGATAATCCAGTACTTTCACTTCTGTTGGTATCAGCTAATCCATCAAATCCATGAATAGCTCTACGACTTTTGAGGCAATTTCATATTCATTACTTGTTGGTGTACCAGGTTCTTTGTTGAAAGATTTTGAAATTTGTTCAGTAGCCAGTTTGAACACTGTGGCTCCATTTATACTCTTCGTGTTAGCGATAGCATTGCAGCCTGACAACTCGCCGACGACATCTCCAGAACCGAGCCCGACTTCGCATGTCACAGGAGTGCGTGCCACCTCCCATGAACTAGCGCGCCTGGAAAGCGAGCCATGGGTATTTTTATAATTCACCATGGTTGAGCGCCTATAGGCCTTTCCCTGTTGGCCCCGCCCCTGCCTTCTTTTCGTCCCGTAGAACCAGGTGATGAGTTAGTTCCTGATATTCATAAGGATGATGTCCATAGGATCTGATTAAAAAAAAAAGCGTTTCACCTATGGGTTGCTTTCACCGCAAAGCACAAGTTCCGAATTTCTGTCCCAATATCTCTGGAGGAACCCCCAGTTCCAGTTACTTTTTTTCCATATTCGTAATCTATATTCTCATAGCTTTCCAATGACATATCACACGTCCTGATTACCGGATGCTACGACTGATGCTGTCCTTGTAAGTACCACTGTATAAGTGTTTAGCTTCATCTGGCTCTATGACGGAGAAGTGTTAACTTATTAATCTAGAATTCCCTTAAACCGTGTTTCACTCCCAATAGTGTCAAAAAATAAAAAAAGAACGATTACCATAATACCGCTCACTCTATAGTAGGGGGAGTTGGTTCACTGATCTTGTTCCCTGCGTGTTGGTAACTCATTCATCTATCGAACCATTAAAACGGGTTCGACTGCCAATTATATTTAGGAAAGCTGCCCTCTTCTGTTCACAGTAGTGAAGAGTTGAGTTAACTTTGCAGCGGCGATGCAGAATCCTCTGTTAACAGTAAGTCCGGCGACAGCATTGACTTTCCTGTCCCTTTGCAGGAAATACCACATGTGGTAACCGCTGTTGCTAGGCAGGTTAGTGAATAGGCATAATTTTCACGGAATCCGTACTTTTGTTTCTTAGGAAATTAAACCTAGGTATAGGGATTGGTAGGAATAACTTTAGGCGTTCGTTACCAGAAAAATGCAAACCTCAATTTCTTGCACGATGAAAAAATGCGTTAAATTTACAACACTGGACAGACGGACAGACAGACGGACGGACGGACGGACAGACGGACAGACGGACAGACTTTGAGGCCTCATGTATAGTATTATTGCGCCGTTCTTAGGGAAGACATTTCAATCCAATGCTTAGTAATTATTTTCTGTCTTAGTAATTGTTTTCTCTACCAGGCAAAACTTTTAATTAAAATTCGAGCTTTCAATAATTATTCCGTAACAACAATTTAAACGAAATAAAATTATAATTATTATTACCTTATTTGGGATTAAATTACTGTAAAATTTCTGAAAAGCAGGCATCTATGGATTTGAGTGCATATCCGTTATTAGGAGTGCGATTGGTATGATACACTGCGCAAAAATATTAGATAAATAAAACACAATACTGTCGAAGTTAGAAATTACACAATTTAATGTCGTGACAGCTGTTTCAGTAGCTTCTTGCTACATTTTTTCAAACGAAACATTTTTTCAAATGATGAATCAAAATTTTTTCACGAAATTTTTTCAAACACATACAAACCAAACAAACTGTTGATTGGTAATGCTGGTCACGGTTGCCGCTATAATCCTCATCAGTTTAATTTTGACTGCTTTTCTGAACATTACCGACGTCTCGTGGATCGGCGTTATATCCAGAGACGTTTCTCCTATCCCAGTGAAAAACGGTTATTTTTCTCCGAAGCATTACTTGTAACTCGTATAATGAAAACCGTGACCATCATTACCAATCAACAGTTTTTTTGGTTTGTATATTTTGTTTGAAAAAAGTATCAAGAAGCTACTGAAACAGCTGTCACGACATTAAATTATATAATTTGTAACTGCGACAGTATTGTGTTTCATATATCTATTATTATTAGGATGTTAAGGAATAACAGGCATTAAGATTGGGAATTACAAAATAGTTAACTAAATAAGGGTGTCCGCTATTTGGGAATGCACTTTAAGGAGATTTTACTGCATATAAGGTATACAATCGATACATAATAATAAAACAGAGAAAACTATTGTTCGTGTAATGGCGTTTAAGATTTAAAAGTAACTAAAATCTCAATACAGGCAGCGTGCTTCCTTCAGAAAAAATAGACTATTTATTTATTCTGAAGAAGCTCATTACGTTTTCTTGCGAGAAACGCAAGTATTTTTTAATTACTTTTAAATACTAATTTCAGTATATGCACTCAGAACGTTTGTCCTGTTTTATTATTAAATACAATGCACAGTGTTCACTGTGCAGGACTTCATCGACTCAGAAATAGTACTTAACAGTTTAATGAATATGCAAATATATTCTTAGGTATTAAGTATTCCAACCTTGAGTATGAAAGCCATGTCAAAACTTTTCTAAATTAAATTCTAAATTCTCAATATATAGTTAAGGAACTAGCAAAATAAACGAACCCCGCAAGCGCATGAAATTTCGTTAGATTCCTTCAGTTTTCTAACAGATTTTAAATATCAATATTTGGCTGATGAAGAGAAAGTCTTTGCAAACATGCCCGGCGCCGGAAAATATGTTGAGTTGACAAGTTCCGTAAATCCGTTGATATAAGAGAAGTTACTGGTTCGCTCTGTAATTACTTTGTCAGGTGCTGGTGATGCTGACGACGCTGTTATTGAAGCGACTTCAAGAACCCGCTTCAGCTAAGCAACGTCGTTCAAAAGCGATGAACAACTGATTGCAAAAGCGCCTTGGGAACGGTTCCCTTTTCAAGTTTGAGTATTGGTACAGAGCGGTTGCTGCAGTGTGTTCTTCATTTCAAAGCAATACATTTTCCGTCAGTTTGGACCTGTCATTTCTGGGTCTAATAGTTCATTTTTTTTTATTGAAACAGGATATTGGCTGTCAGCTACTTGCCTAGCTTCTTTTTTCTTTGCAGAGACTTAGATCAAATAATCTCTTCAAAAATATTAATTTTTTAATACTTTTTTTTAAAAAATATTCAATATTTCGTATGAAATATTGGAATGTATCAAATAAAACATATCTGCAGTTATAAAACAGGACTAGTTTCCCTTTATATGGTGCTTTAGTTCTTATAGGACCTTGGCGCCGTTAACTGTGGTTATATTTCAGAGTCCATGAGATCTGACGGAAAAACTCTTATCCAGAAATAAGGCTCCTAGAAAAGAGAGCTGGCGCATAACCGCCATTTTCCTGCCAGCGTATCACATGATCCCATTCATTGCTGTGTTGAAGTTGAGTGATTTACAAGCGTGTTATTTTTAATGAAATGAGATGAAATGAATTAGTGTTCGGCTGCAAATTGTTCTAATCATTCGAGGAATAAACATAGAATGTTTATAGTGTAAGTTTGTTTTGATTATTTGCATTATAATTTTACATTAATCGAAAACTAAGCTAGGGTTGCAAATTGTATTTATTGACAAATTTTATATTTTTAAATATTTACTGAAAGTTGCGCCAATGTTTACATTCGTCGGATAATTGCAGACTTTTGATTATTTTCACGCCAAAATAGTGATCATTGTTCCAAAGTTGAAAGCCGTTATCGCCAACGTAATCGAGACCGGAGGTATGCAGGAAAATGGGGGTTGATGCGCCGGCCTAGCTAGCTATTCTAGTGGCTCTAACCAGAAATAAAGAAGTTGGAATTGAACAAATCTACATATAACTAAAAGCAAAAATGAAGGTGGACATTGATCAAGAAATTACTGACTCATATAATTGCCTTGGCCAACAGATATGAATGAAAATTAGAGATATCCTTTTTGATCGTATCTTGACCCTTTTGAATGTAACCATTATTATAAAGATTCGAGTCTTTCAAGAACTACAGCACCAGGTGAAAAATTAGCATAATTTTTAACTGCCGATGCTTGTTATCTAAATCATTTATGAAGAATCTGAAAAAAATATATTAAACTTAGTTGGAGGCATTCGGAAAAAGAAAACCAACAGTTTTATTCCAAAATAAAACATGTAAGTTATATATGAAAAATAAGGGTTTCTACTAATGTGTGTTTCCAGTTTACTTTTATCAAGCAGAGGTATTCGAATGAGAAAAATAATCTTAAAATTGCAAACAACCTAAAGGAACGTTGACAAGTGTATGCTTGGAATAGTCTTGCGAAAAAAACCTTTGTGAATGAGCAAAGAAGTGTTAAGAATATCATTATTAAAGTGCTAGTATGGCAATGGGCTTGGTATGTCCCAAGAAAATCTAATTAACGACAGGAAAAGAATCACAACTGGATACTAAAAGACCATCAAGGATTCAGGAAACATCTTAGATCAGTGCATAAACTAAGAAAAGGAGATAAAATAAGAAAACATAGATCAGTGCATAAATTAAGAAAAGTGGAAAAATAAGAAAACATAGATCAGTGAATAATATAAAGAAAACTAGATGAGAGGACAAAATAAGGAAATCTAAATCATTGAATAAAACACAGAAACCTAGATCACTGGATAAAATAAGTAAATTTAATCAGTGGATGAAATATATAAACCTAGATCAGTGGTTAAAATATATAACCTAGATTATTATATAAAATATATAACCTAGATTACTATATAAAATATATAACCTAGACCATTGGATAAAATAAAGAAACTTGGATTAGTAAATAAAATAATGAAACATACTCAGATTATGTGGAAACAAATATACGAATCAGGCAGTTGCTGAAGACGAAAAGATGTTGAGCATAAATGAATGGAAATATGTAAATAACCTATAATTATTGTAATCTAGCATTTAAGCATCTCTGTGTGTAGATACGAGCAATTATTAATATTAGCATTGAAGGTATCTGTAAATACAAAGACTGTGTTATGGAATTTTCGAAACCTATCTAGAATTGTCTATTTTCCACCCACAAAGGATGTTGGGAGGCGCATGTTTCATACGGTGCTATGTTCTAATGATAAGATCTTATAGAAATAGGAAAACGTGTGTGTGTATGTGTGTGTATGTGCATATACTGTAGTCAGGATGCACATAAAAGCGGACGGAGAGGCTAAGAAAATTTTGGCCGTACTGGAGATGGATACCGAAATGCTGGCCGTTACGTTTCCCTTAAACTAAAAAAAAAAATACTGCTTAAGCATGATGGTCATAAGCTGGCGAATATCGCGGCAATAAAGAACACTGGACGGAAATTTTCTGGTTATTTTTGTGAGGTTTAGTCAGTGAAGATGAACGATGCTGTTAAAGGTTTTTTCCAGTTAGCTGGGCGATGACGTCGGATTAGTTCCATCATTAAGGCCCTCTCACAGGGAAAAGATGACCATATACTTCCCGTGAGATGTGTCATCAGATCCCCTTACCAGAAGTTATGCCACGTGGTAGTACCGTGTCTGTGACTTCATGCCACAGGAGTGAGCTCGCTTAAGTACCGTGGATACTAAATTGAGATTGACTTTGTTGCCTGATGTGGAGAGCGAATTAGTAACTCTTGGCATCGATCGACCAACCAAAGTGCGTCTTTTGCTTTCGATTTCCAAAACACTGATTGAACTGTAGTGCAGAAAGTAGCACAAGGAAAGTAGAAGGTAACTAACTACAGAATTGAAATTGTTTGTTTGTTTGAATTTTTTATGGCGCAAGAGCATCTAGGCTATACTGCGCCAGAGTTACATTTACACTCTGAACTGTACTCGCATATCGTAGTGCTTTGGGTATATATTCTCATTAAGCATTAAGAGTGGAGTACATTTAGGGTGTTAGGAATAATTTATTTGTTTATGCATTGGGTGATTAGATAATTTCGTGTACGAGTAATGAATGGTTCTGCAATAATTTGTTTGAAAACAAGCCTGGTAAATTTAATAGAGATTGCTAGCAAAGAATTTTATCCTCTTGTTTATTGTAACAAAATGGTATGGAGAGGATACATGTGTATGAATTGTGATTATTTTATTGATATTTTAATTGTGATAAAAGACTAATATGTTTCTTTGAATCCTATACAAATCAGATATCGACTACCATGAAAATTGCTGCCAAAAACGTTAACAGCGCCAATTCTCTTCAATTGTATATAATATTCAATTAGATATATTTAGGTTACTACACAACATAACTTGAGTATTTGGCGATGTAACCTAAAAGAATATTGTTTTGCAACCATGCTCCTCAACCTCATTAATGCTTTTGTTTTCATACATTAATTATTAATGCCAGGTTGATTGACCAATCAATTGATTTGATCAACAATTATAGTTTCATCCTCCATACTTTACCTCCAAAACGATTTTTATAGATAAAATTTTTATCTCATTAACTTTCGTATTTATTTAAGTTTGTGGATTTTCTCACAATATTAATATTTTTTTCAACACGTTTTTAAGGCCATTTTTAAAGTTATAGGGATGATATGATTTTCGAATAGTTAACTATATGTTTTCACGGCATGAAGGAAGCAAGTTATTTTTGATAGTTTAAAGTCATATTTCGCAATGAAGTTTATCAACATTCTGCAATTTGCCTGACATAAACTTTGTATAAGGTCACATTGCGCAGGGACATACATTTTTTTTAGTAACATACATTTTTTTTTAGTAACATACATTTTTTTTAGTAACAGACATGTTTTTTAGTAAGGTAAACCTTTTAACACCCAGGAAACTAGCTTCCACAACTGCAGTTATTCGGCTTTTTTTTAACCCTTGGTTATTAATCGCGAATTAACCACATACTAGCCGAACGCGTTACGACTGCGCTACCGGAGGCCGTGTATGTCAATGTAACACTTGCTGAAATTATCAACGTAGAATTTTCAAAATTATATTGCGGGGAGTTTCCAAGCACACACTGTGTACATTTATGCCTTCCAATATATGTAAAATTGCAATTTAATTAAAATTTTTGGAATTGGGGGCTTGGGCCTCACTGGCCCATATAACTTTATATTTATGGCTAAAATTATTTTGTCCTCCATAAATCCAAAAATCATTTGTCCAATTTTGAATAATTTAATAATATTAATATATTAACATACATCAACATATAATTTTGAATCGACTTAAACATAAGTTGAACGAAATAACTTTCTCCATTTCGTATTTTGCGAGATTTTGACTGGAGCATTCTACAGTTCGAATAATTTGACACATTTCTTGAAACTTTGTTAGAAATTTAATATTTTTGCGGAACAAAATGTTACGGAATTTAATACTCAGCGATAATAATGACGCTGTACGAGTGGTTCACGCCCAAAGTCCCGTTTCAGCAAAAAATGAACTAATCTCCGGAAATTACATGTCCAAAACGACGGAAAATTTATTACCTTGAAAAAGAAACGATGTTCAAAGTTTTACCGGGACGCCAACTTGCGAGGAAAACTGCTCCCAAAGGCGCTTTCAGAATCATTTGTCCATCGCCTTAGAACAACGTTGTTCAATTGAAGAGGGTTTCTGACGCTGCTTCAATAACAGCGTCGTTGGCATCACCAGCACCTGACAAAGTAATTACGCAGAAAACAAGTTGGTCCTCTTATATCAGAAGGTTTGCGGTGCTTGTCAACTCGACATATTTTCCGGCGTTGGACATGTTTGCTAAGACTTTACTGATCATCATTTAAATATTGCTATTTGGTATCTGTTTGCAACTGTAAAAATTTGACAACAGTTTACATGCTTGCGGGGCTTGTTTATTTTGTAATTTCCTTGAATGTCGAACTGGGATTTCATTTAAAAGAGTTGTAACATAGTTTTTTCACAAAAGGTTGAAGTAATGCAGTAAAAGAAGATACTGAACAAATTGTTATATATTATCTGTGAACGGATTATTTATAAAATATCTTTCGTTTCTCGATTGGAATTATTGTAGCCATATATAAATTATTCGATTGAGATCATAAAATATTACGATTATATTCTTATGTATTGTATTTTCAAATTTAAAAATATTCAGAATTCATCTGAATTTCCCTTCATTTAAAGAATGTATAACTAACCTTATTAAATATCTTCATATAATTTGCAAGGGATTAATATGGATAATATCTATTTTTTGCAGTATATTCCAAATTGCATGCTATATATTGAAACACACACAGAGTTAAATAAGCGCGCAGCAACATTTTAAGATCATGGGACTATAAATCCCACAGAAGAAGAACATCGAATACGAAGAAATCGTATTATTCAAGGTGAAATCATTAAAATATTTTTTGAAATTTATAACAAATTTACAAAACTTTTGTGTACATATGTCTTACGTTGTTAGGTAACAATGGTCTTAAGAAGCCCCATAACTAGTAAAAAGGAAATTTAGAAATTACTAAACGCTATAATCAAACAGCAAATATGACAGCTTCCTTCGGTTAGAAATTAGCAGTGAAATTTTGTTCTTTTAATAATCTCTGGAGAGTAAAGAGTGCAATTGCATGATTCCTTTTACGGATGCACTGAAACCTGGTAAAGTGACCACCTTCATAACGTGACAAGTTTTTATAAGAGAGGGGGGACTGAGAGAAAGAAATAATAGTAGGGACTTAGCCATGCTTATAATAAAGTTTTTCGTGCATAGTGTCTACCTGTCGTCTATGGTAATCAATGCAGTCCAGTCTCATGTGTGGTCACCTTAGGTAGGTTCCATTATACTAGTTCTACTCTACTTTCTGACACATGGCTTTCTTGATAATTATCGACTGCTCTCGAATATAGAAAAATGTATAAATAATATATTATAAACATAATATATCATAGATAACAATATTTTCTATACAGACGTTTCTTAATTCAAACAAGAACTTCTTTGTATAGTAGAAAAATAGATACCGCCCTGGTAAGGTGTCAAACCGGGGACCCTCCTTATGAACCGGAGTGCTTTGACTTGCTCGGACACAATACAGTAGAACCTGCCTAAAGTGGCCACCTTTGGGACTTGACTGCAATGGTCACCATAGACAGGAGGTTTCTATATATGGCAGACCTTCGTATAGGCATGGCTGAGTTCCTACCATATTTTCTTATAAAAAGTGGTCATCTTATTCAGGTGGTCACATTACAAGGTTTCACACTATATCATGTTAAACGTTAGGCAACACCGCGACTCCCTTAATCGAAACCAGGGAAAATCCAAGGAGCCGTAACTCAGTTTGAAAACCCCTCATATATATACCGAATGTACATTTTTAATATATCGTTATTGAAATTCTAAACCTACGTAAATCGGAAAAATATTTTTTCTCATGCGTATATGAAAATACAATAAATAAATAAATAAATAAATAAATAAATAAATAAATAATAAGTAGCCAATTTAAAAAAAAAGACGCAATTGAAAGTGAATGTTTTAAACATTTCGGATTTTTTTTCCGTTACGTGGTTTATCTAGTTAAATGTTATCTAATTTTCTTTGTATTTTTATAAAAAAAATTACTCAAGTATTTTCACGTTTTCAATGACAATGGTTCTATCTTAATATATATTTAAAAAAGTTAGGCAAAAAAAAATAACTTTCTTATTTTTTTCTACAAAAATCTGTGTCGAATCTTCTCATAAGTATGCAAACAAAATTTTATAGCTCTTGAAAAAATCGTTTATTTTTAATAAAGATTTATGTATATGAATTTTAATTATGGACCTAATGTATATAAAGTTCTTAAACTAAATTTAGTCACTGTTATATGAAACAGATATAGACTAGCAATCAGATTCCTATCAAATCATTATTTAAAGTTTAGATTCTTTTTTCCGTAATTTTTCTCGTTTGAACTTTTGTGAATTGTAGTATCCTTTAATATGATTAACAAATTAAGATATCTATATGAACACGCTTTGATGTCAAAAAAATGAAATAACATGAATGAATGATGTTTGCCGACTACCTCTCACTCTAGAGTCCGTGCGTTGATACTCTATTTTAACCCGCGAGCAGGCGTGGGGTGTGTTTCACATCCCACAACTTACAATTTGTGAAAAAAACCGTCCGCCCTTGCTTCTGAAACTGGCCAAACTCTTTCCTGTTGCCTTCAAAGTCACAATCTTTGGGGTAGGGTGACAAAGTGAAAATTCCAGTTACTGTTCCCCGTAAAATTGGACGTTTTTAATGAAATAATGCTATATAATCAGATGGGGTGCAAATCACCCCGCGCGCGTTCTTTTGTTCCTCTAATTCGCGCGCCTGCTTGCAGGTTATGAGACTCGCATTTCTCATAGAAATATGGGTCCACATCGATAGATATTCTTTAGGGAGAACGCTGGCGGCTACTTTCAGAGAAGGACGTAAGCTTATTTTCTGTTAGATTCGCACCGTCTGAGCATTGAATAACCCCCCGGGCCAATAAGGGCCGTGTTAGGACTTGATTAACTCTTCTGGAAGCGGTTGCTTCCATGTAAAACTAATTACAAGAACACATTGTTGCCCTTTATATGTTTATGAGATAGCCGTGGAGATTATAACGTTGCTACGAGGCGTGTCCGTGTCTTCATCGTTATACTCACAAACGTCTCACACACTCTGTCTGAACACCTGAGATTAGACCCGAAAGCAAACGCCTCATAGCGACGTTAGGTTTGTAGTTAAAGTGCATATGGTGGCAGCATACTTCTTCACTTCAACGCCAACATGGAGAAAGGTTCACCCACACTCCAATTTCCACTGCATTTAATTTCCTTGGATAATTTTAGCTCCCAGTGTAGCATGAATTATGCCTTTGACGCGTAAAAGCACCATGAAAATCACGCCTTGCCTACCCGTTGCAGCAGGTGTGAAACAGTAATTGTAGGCAAACAATATTTCGGACTAACTTGTAAAATCTACAAGGTTTAGTTTAAACTAGAGAACATTTATATCCTGTGTTAGTGTTTTCTTTTATTTTACCTTTATCTTATATATAGTCAAATAAAAAAGACGGTTACATGTTTCGTGTAAATTCCATCACAACGAAAATTTGTAATTGTATCAAATCAACACTTTTTCTTTAATAAATTATCTTGCGTTATTCTTACACGAAACGATTGGCTTGTTAAGGCAGCTTTTTCCTTGGGAAAGCTAAAACCTTATATATATTTAAAATCGAATCTTTTGTGGTTGATGAATCGCGGCTAATCAGACTAGTCGAAGAAAAAGAAACGTATTAAATCGGGGGTAGGAAAACTTTTTATGGTGGAAGGCATTATAGTAGTTATAGTCGGCGAAGGCCGCATTCGGGAAATTTTAATGAAATACAGGGATGTAACATTTCAAAAATTATGAAGAGGTTAAAGTAGTTTTTTAAAAGACCATGTGGTTTAGTGTTAAACGGAACAATGTATTTTGTAACCCAATTGTGGACTTGGGGTCCCCCCTTTATTTACGCCCCTGATTAGATATATAGCAGAATCTCGATTATTCGAACTTCGTTTAACCGAAATGAGCAGCTATATTTATTACCACTTTAGTAGCTACTTTTTCAATGCATTTGGTAAAAACTTTCATATTTGCGTTCTAATATACTCCTGCTTTAAAAGAGAAACCACAATAAACATGGTAGACGTTGGACACATAAAAATAGCCCTTCTTATTTACGAATTCTTCAATTGTGGTAGTCAGTTCATGAGGATCATTTCGTTGATACGTCCTTTATATTTTGTATTTTAAATACGTTAATTTAAGTTAATAATCAAAATTAAGTAAATAAATAAAAAGTAAGATTAGCAAAATAATATTAATGAAAGTAAAAGGATTTGGTTTTCAAAATTTGGATTCATTCAAAACGTTGCAATTACGGGTTCGAAAGGCTGCATGTTTCCCACGAACTTTTGAATCAAAGTGAGTTTCAGACAATTTGTTTTTTCAGATCAGATGAATAACTGGTGTTGACCTTTCTCCGTTTCAAAAATATGATGGAAAAAAAAAAACTTTTAAAAAACAAAAACTTTTCTTTAAGAATGGAAAAAAAATTTCAAATGTTTACAGCACAAATACGGATTTCGAGATTTTAAATGCTCCAACATGGGGGGGGGTGTTCAAGTATTACGTAAGCAATATTTTGGCCATTTCACCCCCACCTCAGAAAGCAAAAATTAACATTGGCTAACATAGGAAAATAAGACCAACGGCAACCCCTCCCCAAAGGTTCTTACGTAATACTTGAAAACTCCCATGGATTAAACTAGTTTCAAATTAAATGGACAACAAAAAAATTTCTTAATCTTATTAAGTAGATGTGCGTAGGCAACGCTTGTTTAAGTTGTATGGCGAATGTATGGCAATGATTACACTGTATAGACAGAACTGTATAAACAGAACTGTATAAACAGAACTGTATAAACAGAACTGTATAAACAGAACTGTATAAACAGAAGATATACTGGTATATAACAATACGCCAGAGTGAAAGAATATACAAGTACGCAAATAAACAATCATCCTGCAAAAAAGACTAGAAGTAGTGTGTTCGTCCACTAGCGTAGCAATTGAAAACACGTGGGGGTTTGGGGGCTCAAATGTCTTTAAACAAGGATATGTGATGTGGCTTTAGAGAAAGTAATTTGTTTTGATATCCAATTGGTGGGCTTGAGCCCACTTTTCTACCTCACTGTGTTCGTTTAACGTGCTGTTAACCCAGGTTAGATTCTAATGATATCGTAGACCTTCTATCTCATATTTTCCACAGTCGTAGGATGGTTTCCTAAGCAATAGGGAGTCGGGTTCCTCGTAAATTTGTGGGTTCCAACGCAGTATGAGCTTAACTACCGTGGAACACTACAACAAAAACAATGGCGTATTCATTGATTTGACATGTTTTGCTATAAGAGGGTGTTTAATTCATGTAGGGGTTATCTCAAATGTGTGCAAATCCCCATTTGAGAATCCACATGCGAAAAGAAAATTGCAAAAGTGCGATAATTTAAACTGCGTTGAAATTAAAAGTAGGGAAGGGTCCAGCGATAAGCCGACCCCGTATTCGGCCAATGTTGCGCTAACGCAATATTATATTCTTTTTTCAATATCGCATATTTATAATTGTTACTTTTGTAATTTCCCATTTTTACAAACTGCTGACATCTGAAGGATTACGTTTAAAAAAACGGAATGTTGACATTCGTTAACCAGTAAATACTATATTTTTTCAAAAATGGGTCTTTGAAAATCCCTCAAAACACATAAAATGAAGAATTATAAAGCAGGAAATTTAACTTGCTTCCATTTACAAAAAATTATATTTAGTAAGATCAAATGTTTCTGAATATGATATGCTAAAATTTGAGGGAAAAAATTAATTAGAGTATAGAAAAAAATCCCGAAAATAATGTTGCGTTAACGCAACGTTGGCCGAAAATGAGTTAATCGTGAACAAATCTCTAATAATTTCGTTTTACTTGCCACTTTTTTATAATAAATGTATAGGAAATCGTAAGTTATAATATCTCATCAGTTATAGAATGAACCTGAACGCGACTAGATGAAACAAGTGCGAAAAATTAATGTCTTTTTCAAGAAATTTGGGCTTCCGTTGGAAATAATGAGCCAGAGATGGAATTTAAAGTGCTCACGATTCAATCAATAACTAGAAAAACGTGAAATGACTAAATAGGAATAATAAAGTGCAGAAAGAAAAGAAGAGTTATGATATTCCAAATCCGATTCGCTTTTTTTTTCTGAATATGAAAAATATGCTTTTCTGTGTCTTTGCTCTTTTGCCGTTTAATATTAAAATCCATTCCATCTGATTAAGACTTCTATTTCTTTCTTCCTCTTCAAAAGTGAAAAATTATTCTTTTAATGAAGTGGATTTACAAAAACCTATTTATTTTTCGTAAGAGTTCCAGGCCATTAATTCATTTGGAAATATTGAATTTCTAAAGTGCTTTCTTCGTTTGAATAATAACCATATATTTTCTTAATAGCTTAGCGACACTTAATGCTTATTTTTCACATTGTCGCTTTGGATTACCGATGTTATTTTGTTTCTTTCTCTTCCGTGAAATGTATTTAGACTGGTTTGAAAATTGACGCAAAAATTTGTTTGGAGACTTTACTTCCAACGTCTTGAAACATAATCTTCGCGAATAATGGACTTACAAAAGGAACAAAGGCTTAGAAATTTAAAAAGATACCTGAAACGTAAATTAATATCTTTCAAGAAATATGCATTAAAGAAGAAATACAGCAATTCTCTCCAGTTGGAATATTATTTAAGGAGAGACAGAAGTATTGAACTTTAAAGGAAATTATTTGCTTGTTTTATTAATTAGACATTTCTGAACATTTTAATATCAAAATTATAAATATCTATCCAGTTGTTTAAAAGCTATTGTCACAACAGCGGCAGACCAGCACGTGTATGAATGTCGACTTTTTAACTTTAAATGCGTTTATTTCCGTTCAACCTTATTGAAGATTATCCGTAAGCAAATAAGAAAAGTTTTCAATCGATTTCCATAACTTTTGCACCTAAATAAAATAAGTTTATATTATTTCATTCATATTTATTATTTTTAATATAAATATACGAAATATTCGTTCGGTTTTCATTTTTTATTTCTTCTAAAATTAACCGATCAACTTTTCATTAAGCTGTTAATTCACTTTATAGAACAGCTTCTAGGATTCACTTCAAAGTATAAACTACGTTTCTAAGTGAATTTTTTATGAAACTATCTTACAAATGCGCAGAGAACTGATTTTGGGAAAACATAGTATTTAAAAAAAAATGTATAATGCCCAGAAAGAATTATTGACTATATTTTAATTGTACTAAGTGATATTATGTGCTGCAAAATTCTCATTAATTTCCAGGAAATAAAATCCCAAAAAATGAATTTTGGAAACGGTATTAATTTCAAAGAATTTCAGTCACTTAAAAGTCCTGTCACCACTTAATACTTTAAATGGTTAGAATGATTCATTAATACATGTCAAAAAAATTAATTAAATACAACGTTAAAAGAATTTAGTACGCCTTTTTGACGAAGCTTCCAAGAATGACCGGTGCACACTTTGATGGAAATCGGAAGACTGGTTATTATTTTAGAATTCGAAACGCAGTTACAAATATCGTTGCCAAATATAGAAAGTGAAAATATAATTATACAATGTTTGAAAAATATGAAATAAAAGCACACGATTTGGCATGGTGTCAATTTTAGAAATTGAACTTTTTAAGTTTATTTTCTTGCTTTTCTAAGTGGCAACAGTTAAGAAAGCCTGCGAAGCGAACATTTATATTGTGGGAGCTCACACTTTACATAGAAAACATGCATTTAAACTCTAGTTTAATGAGATTATAGAAAAGTAAATAGTTTTCTCAGCGCTAACTGATTAAAAACTTACAAAAGACTTGCAGAATTTTGTGGTCATTAACTTTTGTTGATATATACTAATCATCGATAGCGTATCTACGCTCTAAAATTACGCAAAATAGAACCTCGATTTTGTCTGAAATAGAGGGGCCAAATTCGATTCCGTATAAGAAAAATATCGGATAATCCGTAATTCTAATTTTCTGTGTAAGAGTGAGAAAAAACTAAGATTTATCCAAAATATTAATGACTTGTTATTAAACTACTATGTTGACAGTGCAAATGCCTTGAAGTTTATGTATCAGTTATTTAAGATATTAACAGTTTTCGGAATAGGCCGATATTGTTGTATATGTCCTATATAGCATCAAAATATAGGCATATTTTTGCATATGTCCATATATGCCATTCGCATTGGCTTCTTTCTTAAAGTTAAAGTACACTAGTAAGCATTTCTATCAAAAACATTGAAGCCACTCTTAAATAATAATAATAACGACTAAGTGTAGAAGGCCATTTCGGTTCTATGGAAATAATTTTATATCTTAATTAGTATTTTTTAGAAAATGGAAGAGGAATGAGGGGATGATTATAAAAATTACTAATAGTGTTTTATGCAATTGAAGCTAAAAATACCGCTTTGAATTTTAGTCAGGGGTTAAATGTGGTAAATACTTTCTAACAAGTGCGAGCCTTTCATTATGTATAAATTAATGATATCCATATAATATGCAGCACATTCAAATTATGTGTACTAAATATGTACTAAATATTATTTAAGCACTTAAATAATATATTAATTACAACTGCATACATAGAAAATATTTTTTAATATACGAGAAACAAATGCATTAACCTTAGGTTAATTTGCATATGAATGGCGAGAAATATTCACAGTCGCCTACTTCAGGGAAAAGGTGGCTAGTTCATCAGAAAATCAATACTGCAGCATCCTTCAGATGCAACCTTTATAAATTACCTTTAGAATTTTGCGGAAAATGGATGCTTTGTGAACTGTCTTTTAATTATTCGGCCTATTTAAAATTATCTGATTTAAAATTTCAATCAAGATTTACCAAAGTAACTGACCATAACGTATTTTCCAATGAAATATAAAGGATTATGAGTAGCAGGTTCATTCCATACACGAATACTTTTCATTCTCTACTCTGTACACTGTAATCTCCATTCTTTACTCTCCAGTTCTTACTCTCCATTCTCTACTCTGCATTCTATACTCTGCATTTTCTACTCTCCAGTCCTTATCCCCATTCCCATACTTCAGATCCTCAGTTTCGTTTGCGATTGATATGTTCTTAAAAGCGAATGATTTCATTTTAATATTTTACGGCTCAGGAAAACCTAAGATCCAATTACGCCGGAACCTGCGAATTTCCAAGGAACTTAAACTAGGTTGCTTAGAAACCAAACCTCGATCTATGGTGGCCAGAAAAATGGTACGTCTTCTACGGCAAACTTAACATAGACGAATGCGTTATTATTACGCCAACGTATGTCCTAAAGTCAATGTGGCTTTAAGGCTAAATTTAAAATCAATATTCATTGGGACTTTGATTCTTCTTTTCTATTTGGAGTCAGAGACGTAACAGTGACACTTCCATTATTTCCTATCTAGAGTGACATTTGTTGTCAAACCAAGACAAACACATGCTTAAAGGCCTTCACGCGAAACTACGTAGGCGAGTCAAGAAGTTCTAGTAAAAAACCAATAAAGCTAGTTATAGAGAACGTAAATTCAAATCATAGAATACACTCATAAAGTATACATTTGGCAATACCCTAACAAACTTGCGCCTTACTAGTATTTAGGATGCATGCACATTAAATGAAAGCAAATGGCGGCGACTATAGGAGGCCTGCCATACATTGAGAAACGTTCCATTGTAAACTTTCCAACCAAAGAAAGCGTAAAATCTATGGAAATTATATCAAGCTTATAAGTATAGTAATAAATACATGAGTAAATTTAGATTTCATAGCATGATAAATTTAAATCGAGACATGTAGGTGCTTTCGACGCCCAGCACTGCATTAGTCCATCTGGAAAAGTTTTATTAATATTTTTGGAACTCAAAAAAATAATAATAATAATATACATTGAGTGTTTAGAAGGAAGACGCACAATAAATTCAAAATACTATTTCAACTAGCTTAAGGGGTCTCACGACTTTTAAGCAAGCGAAAATTGACTATTTTGAAGGGAAATTCAAACCTCTGTAGAACACTTACAACTAATTTTGGCATAAAAATTTATATTCTAATATTATATGAATTTCTGGCTTTATGAATATATTACTATACATAGAATATCTAAATTGGTTATTTAAAAAATAAATTTTTTTTAATATTAAGTATTTACACTTTTTTCAATTCATGTAAGTTTTGCGCGCATGATTAAAAAAACTATTTTCGCCAAAACTAATAAATTTCTATAGCAAAATAATAGTTATATACATAGATTTGTTTTGTTCTAGGATCTTTAAAAAATATTAAATAGAAATATTTTTTAATCGAAAATGTTTGTCGCAATTTGAACTTATCATAATTTTTACACATAAAAAAATTTGTTTTTCATAAATAATGCTCAGATGTTGATTACTTAAGTTAAGAATGTGCAGTTGGGTCCACACAATATTTGTGAAAAATTTTATACTAATTGAACAAGTAGTTCTTTCTTTATGTTGCGCGCAAGTCCCAAAATTTCGTTTTGAGAAAAACACGTTTAAAGTTTAAATTATAGATTTTTTTAATTAAAAATGTTTTCCTTTATTCAAAACACATCAGCAGCAAATGATGTACCTTCCTAGTCTTTAAGTGCCTCGTTATCAGCTTTTACTTGTCTTTCGTTTTGTCCTCCGTGCCTCTAAACTGGACGCAGCACTTCGTTTTTCCGTTGTAATTCGATGATAGTCGCCATTTAAAACGCCTCTTTTAATAGTACATTTAAATATCGCGCATCACGTAGAAATTCATATCTTCGTAAAAAATTGAAATATCTTAACAAATTTAGTACCAAAATATTAAGAAATATTTATTCTTTCTTAAAAAAAATAACCCCCAAAATCGAATTTTTGAAGCTCTAAGGGTCGTGAGACCTCTTAAAGATCCAGTATGTGAAGCTAAAGGTTTTAGAAGACCAGGAAAGCTGAAACATGGTGTCATTTTCCTTCATGACAATGCTCATCCTCACATGACCAAACATGCTATGGAAATATTAACTAAAACTTGGTTGGGAACTTTTAGCATATCTTGCCTATAGTCCTGATCTAGCTCTATGCGACTTTTATCCGTTTAAGCACCTTTACAATTCTCTACGAATTTGGAGGGGAATTTTGTCAAAATTTATGAAGATAAATCGCCTTTTCAGAGATTTTACAACCTCGTAAAAGACGGGTTAAATGCATTGAAAAGGATGGTGATTATATATAAAAATAAAAATGTAAGTTTATACTCCTTATAATGACTAAAGATTATTATTTTTTATTAATTATTTCCTAAAACTTATAGTCTCACCCTCGCAACTACGATTTGTGGCTTCCATAATTAAAAGTTATTTTACTTATGACACTACTAACTTTTGTTATTAAACTTGTTGAAATGCGACGCAAACGTCTAAAATATTGTATTTATAGATAACAAATGAACAATGACTATTTTATTATAATTATATTCACCAATTTATATACAATTTAATTGACCATAGTCTACTCAATCCAAGAATCTTAGTGCTCTATTTTTAATTATAAGAGATAGAAAAAAAATATAAGCCTTAATACTAGATAATATACAGTGGGCTTTCAATTTTACGGACACAGAGACCGCCAAAAAAAGTAAAAAAAAAGAGTTCTTATGTTCGTAAATAAGGATTCAGGATTTTTCTATGACATATTTTTCGAAACCAATACAATATTTCATAAAAACGTTAAGTTCGTAAAAACGTGAGTAAAGTCTATTTTATATTTGAACTCTAAACTATACTCTGCATTTGATTATTTATTGACTTTCAAGTTTGGGATAGGTTGCCCTGCCCCAAAATAATAATATTTTTGGGCCAAAAATGAACCGCTTAAAATTAGCGCCCTTTGTTCAAATTTCAGATCTTCTACAATCTATTCTATTGAAATAACTATGCTATACTTATACCATTAGGCATATTTGATTATGAGTTTTGTGAAGTTTTTGAATCACCTTGACGTTGATGATGATGTATACGATGCATAATTAGATTTAGTCTTTTTCAGAGGACTTCTTAAAACGTGGTAATTTAATTTCCTTATCATTTACTTCCAGTTTAAAACGATCGCGTTTTTGTCACTGTTTTTTCAAGGAAACTTTCAATTTGTACTTCTCCGCAAATTCATTATGAATACTTATTCGCAAACATATTTTTATGTCACGCATGAGTAATTGAAAATGAAATAATTAATACCTCTCTTAGAAATAAACAACATTTTCAAAACAGTTACATACCGTGATTTAAAGTGCGCCTTTTAAGTTTTTTGAACCAATTTAATTAATTTAATCATGTTTGCCTTTTTTCGATTAACTCTATGTTGGAATTCTACCGTTTAGATTTATACAGGGTGTCTAGGAAAGTTCGAACGTGGCACATAACTTTTAAACTAAGACAGATATTGCAACAAAAGTTAGATATTGGTATAGTAAAATGACTATGCACTATCAGATGAGATGAACAGCAGCGCCCCTGGTGGCGAATCGATGAAGTTAAATTTTTTTTTCTCGAAAAATAATAAAGATAGAGAAATATTTTCAATTAGAAAGTTGTAGAGCATCCTTCAGTTAGTAAAAAAAGAAATACGGCTCACATTCCGTATGTGCACGTACTGTCACAAAGTGAGGTGTTCCGGATGTTTCAATGCATAGCTTTCAGTTAATGCTTTCTAGAGCTTTAGAGGTTGGGTTGAAATTCTTAAAGAAAAGAAACGATGATCTCTCTCCTGTAAGTACTTCAGCTTAAATTTTAAATCATTAAAAACATTAACTGAAATTGATGCATTGAAATTTTCGCAACACCTTACTTTGTGGCAGTACATGTATATACTGAATGTTCGTTGCATATCTTTTCATACTAAATGTAGGACGCTCTACAACTTTCTAATTGAAAATATTTTCCTGTCTTCCTTATTTTTCGAAATAAAATTTTTAACTTCCTCAATTCGCCATCAGGAGCGCTGCTGTTCATCTCGTCTGATAGTACATAGTCATTTTATTAACTAATATCTAACTTTCTTTGCAATATCTGTCTTGGTTCAAAAGTTATTGGCCGCATCCGGTCTTTCCTAGGAACCCTGTATAAACTTTATGAAGTAAAATATATTATTTATTATATATAATATTATGTAGCAGAATAATTTATGGTCATAGACCATTTCTTATTTATTGGAGCGTTGAACAAGATATGGATGTTTTCTAATGCTCAAGTAATATGACAACTCTTACGTTCAAAATTGTCAGTTTTAATAGTAAGTAATATTTAATGTTTAATGATGGACAATACGATATATTACCTACTACAGAGTTCTATAGTTAATCATAAATATATAAATGCTTCCTCCAATAACATAACTTTATTACATAATATATATATGTCTTTAATTTAGGACACGTGGATGGCTTGTTACTGATGTAAGATGAAAGTTTAAAATTTGACAAATAAGTGAACAATTAAATCCATTTGGGCTGTTCGTGGTATTCTTGTTGATATCCAGTTAAGAGAAAAACCGGATGGGCCCTGGCTCGTGCCCAATCTGGGTTATCGCATTTTTCCTTTTCTCTTTTATTATTCATCAAATAAACCATCAATTTGAGCTAAAATTCGAAACTTAGAAATTAATCCTTTCGGTATGTTATGAGACATGCGTTCTTTACTTTTCAACTGCATACCTTACTAACAACAAAGTTAGAAAATATATATATAAATATTAAAATTTATTATTGTAGAAAGTTGAAATACATTCTATAACAAAAAAAAATCGACGCACCAAGGAGGAGTTGTCCGATTGCGATAAAAATTGGTGGATGTGAAGAACATACATAGAAAAAGAAAGGATTAAAATTTCAGAATAATTGAATGATTCATTGAGGAGTTTGACCGTTACAAATTGAGAAAATTTGAAGTTATTGGTTACCAGTAAGGATGGAGAGGACCATTGGAATATTGGTAGCGATAACCTATTATCGATGTTGCTATACTAGTTTCCGCAGGTGACTAACGTTATCGTAAAAGATATGCTGAAAATGGCTAATCGATAGATTATGATGAAACGAAGTACAATATTAAACAACTTCATTGGCACAGGATAACTTCGCAATATAGTAGAGATTACATAGTGAATAGAAATTGCGACGCTAAGCAGTGAACCGGAGTAGGTCTGAGTAGTTTGGAGTCTAGTATCAGAACTATCTCGAAAACTTGAGAACAGATACGTTTTTGGAGGGGCTAGCCGGTTGTCGGCAGAATGTGATTGGTTAAAAATCGCTAAGTAATTGTGACGTACGGCGTTCTTGCCCTGAGGTAGTACAAGGCAATAAAACTTAATTAGAAAGGCGCCAACGAGGCGGGAAAAACGAAGAGGACTTCGCGTGGGATACTTCTGTCAAAGAACCTGTTTTGAAAAAGAATAATTTATACGGAAATAGGACTTTTAATTTATTATAAATTTATGTTGTGCCAAGTTGATTTTGTCGCTAATTAATATAAATTAGCCGCAGATACTTCCCTTTTTGAAAAAAATAGACGTAATTATCTATAATGAAGTCTATTTGGAAATGTTGTCTTTCTACGGGACCTGGTAGTAATTTTACTTTCACTAGTATCCGATTGTGGGGAATAAGAATTCATTTGCTTAAGAATAATTTTAGGGCTCATAACATGGCTTTTCAAATCCTGTGTGGAAGTTCGGCTTGTGGGTTTCAAACTGGTTTGTTGTTTTGCGCTAGGAGCGGCATTAGTGTGGGCGTATTCATTGCTTTGAACAACAGTAGTTGTTTCGATGAAATTGGCGGGTAGGAATGCTGGTTAATTGAAACAGCTTTTTGTTTGCTGCTTACTTGAAGAGTGAAAACTTGGTCAGTCCTGTTCAATATTGTAAAGGGTCCCTGATAAATTTTTGCAACGACATATGAACAGTATCGTCTCTTATAAACACATGTAAACGTTCAGACAGTTCCTTATGCATAAAAATTTTGTGTTTAACATGGTGAGTTGTAAAAACGGGTTTTATGCATTCAAAATTGCTTTAGAAACTCAGATGCATTTATGCCCACTTCGGATGTCTCAAAAAATTCGCCTGGTAATTTTAAATTAGTGCCATAAATTAACTCAGCAACTGAGTAAACTAACTCTTCTCTGAAAGCGTTTCTAAAGCCTAATAGCATTAGTGGCAAGGTATTTACCCAGTTATGGATATCATAACATCTTAGCGCTGATTTTAAAGGGCGGTGTAAATTATCAATTAGACCATTAGCTTTACAATTACATGCAGTGGTTCTGAACTTTTTTATACAGAACAATCTTGATAAAGAGCGAAATAAATTGCTTTCAAATTGTGTAACACGATCAGTGGTTAAATAGTTGAAAATTCCGAATCTAGGAGCAACGCTTCTGCAACTGTTTCGGCTGAAATATCCTTCAATGGCATAACTTCAACCCAAAGAGCATATCTGTCAATAATTTTTAATACGTATTTATAACCATTGGGCTCAGTAAGTGGGCCAATCAAGTCGATATTGATATGTGTAAATTATTTTTGATCAGCGCATCAATAAGGCGTTGGTCCACCTCTGGCCTGGATGCAAGCTGTCACTCGGCGTGGCATAGACTGATAAAGATCCCGGATGGTGTCCTGCGGAATTTCTTGCCAAATTGTCTCCAACTGTCGGGCTAAATCGTCAACATTCCGGGATGGTTGCAATCGCCTTCCCATAGCGTCCCAAATGTGCTCTATGGGAGAGAGATCAGGAGATCTAGCTTGCCAAGGAAGTGTTGGGCAAGCTTGAAGACAATTCATAGCAACACGTGCCGTGTGCGGCCGGGCATTGTCTTGTTGAAACGTAAGTCCAGGGTGTCGCAAAAGGAACGGTAAGTAGAGAAGTAAAAAACCCGGGAATATTGAAACGCGGGAAAAAACCTGGGAATTTTCGGGAATAAACTGGGAAACTTTGATGGGAAGAAACTACCTTGACAATGTTTACGTTTAGTTGCACAACGCCAGTTAACAAGCACTTAAAATAAACCCGAAATATTTCAATAAACCTTTTCTTACCTATATTTTTACCCTTTCCTCTTTCAACAGAAATTATTATTAGATGACGAAATTACATTCCATTAGAAATTTTCCTAAGTTCAAATTAAATAATG
>QLNU02015359.1:72955599-72979859 GCA_006491805.2 Dysdera silvatica | reverse complement strand
AAGCGCCTGTTTGTTGCCACTTTGTTATGGCGAACTCAATAATATTAGTTGCATGAAGAAGTATCAATTGTTATCAAGTCATTTATGTTTAATTTATTTCTTTTAAATTGATTGTCATGTGCTCTGAAAGTACGTAATTCAGGAGGTCGGGTTCTCTGTTAATTTATTAGTTTTTCATTCAAGCTGAGTTCTGGCTTGGCGTTTTCTATTCAGTTAAATTTGATGTTACTCATTACAAATTTGTCACAAATAAATAAAAATTGTTTTTTGTTGTTGTTGTTAAAATTATTTGTTAGTAACCAATAAATTTATTGGCCGTTACGCTTGGATCTTTTGATGTTATACTTAATGATATTCGTAGTAAAATTAATTCATACAGTCCGCTAGTAATTTAACTAATTCACTGAGCTGTTTCTCGCAACTATTCTCCATTTGGTCAAGTTGACCGCAGTGTAAACCAGCGACCAATAGATAAGCTTATAAGTTTAAATCTCCATTGAGGTTTTCTTAAGAGCAAACTATCGAAATTGTAACTATTTCAAAGGGAATTCGAACAAACTCCAGAATCATGTGTAGAAATTCAGGTGAAAATAAAGAACTGTGATGTATGTGCTCTTACGGAAATTTGGTGAAAAAAGAAATTCGTACTTTGATTTGCTAGAAACGATAGATGTAACTGATTTCGATGACGAAATTCAGCAATTGGAAAGCCGGCTAGAACAGCTAGAGGTAAGCTTAAATATATGCTTACTAATCTAAATGAAAATTCAAGTGAGATCGATCCTCCAAGTGAAACTATAACGGTAAATATCAAACTACCTGAAATTCATCTGCCTCAATTCGATGGCAGGTATGAGGATTAAAACAGTTTCAAAGACCAATTTGTAAATTTAGTAGCTAATAATGTGACTATTATCAATACTCCAAAGTCAATATACTTACACAGCTCATTAAAATCGGATGCAAAGAAAATTGAGACGAACGATGATATGTTCGATTCATTTCAGTCATTGAATGTACGCATGGAAATATATGAAAATGAAAGGGGCATTGTTGACACACATATCAATGCAATAATTAATTATGAAGAAATACATCACGAATCTGCTAAGGAATTGCGCTCTTTATTTGACAGTGTTAGGAAAACTTAAGAGCTCTGAAGGTATTAGACTTTGATGGAAACAATCTAACAGATATCTTATTAGTTAAAATTTTATTGCAAAAGTTAGACAGAGTTTCAAGTATGCAATTCGAATCCTATTGAAAACGACAGATGTACCTAATTTTGATGAATTTTGGAATTCTAGACAAACTAAATATAACGTTGGAAAGTATTAATCGAAATTCAGTTTAAAAAATTAATAAGAATGTAACGCTTCAGCCTAGCAAAGCTAGAAGTTTTATTATTAATTCAAACGACAAAGTAAAATACTTGGATGCTCATTATTTAGGCAAATGCCCTTCTTTACAAAAATGGGATATTTCAAGAAGAGTGGAATTTGTGCGAATTCATAAACTGTGCACAATTTGTTTAAATTAAAATTCTAGACATGAGTCATCTCAATGAAGAACCCGATTTTCGTGTTTAAAATGCAAGGGAAAAAATCATTCCCTTCTCCACTGAAATGACATTGAAGGGGCATCTGGAAACTTCCCTGCAAAAAGTAAAAGGGATGAACAAATTAAACAAGGGGGAAGGGATTTGAAGACCAATACTAATGACCTCGCCATGAGAAGAAATGAAACTGATCCATAATTAATGTCCTCTTTTCAAAATCTGGGTAATACTGTAAGGAAAGAAAAATCTGTTTTGTTAAGTACAGCCTGCATCTATATTAACAATACGTAAGGAGAAAGACATGAGTTTAGAGCAATATTAGATTGCGCCAGTCAAGTTAATTTAATATCTAAAGAGTGTGCCAACATTTTGGGGTTAAGGAAGAAAACAGCTTATACGTCTGTATCAGGCATTAATGCAGAGGCGAATTATGCCTATTGAGGGCCCCTGGCGGTAAAAATTTAAACAAAAAAAATTGTGTAAGGAACTGAGGATTTTTTTCGGAAATATTTCAGTATTAGATTTACAGTGAGTTCCTTAAACCGGCAATATGTAGCTAATAATAAACTCAACGTTTCAAGAAAAACCATACATTTATTCAAAAAATTTAATAGTAAGTTACCTCAGTGCTTAAAAAATGTTTTGTATATAAATTTGTGTCTTGATTTTTCTTTTCTTTGACAGATTCATCAATTACTTTTTGCAATATCTATTTCATCCAAAATTTTTTGTTCTAGGTATAATATGGCCATGTTGTTCAATCTGTCTTCTCCTATCGTACTCCTTAAATAGTTTGAAAGCGTTTTAAAACTGAAAGAGATCTTTCACCTGTTGCATTTGATATTGGCATTGTTAAAAATATTTTCGAAATAATATCTACATTAGGAAAAGTTCCACTGTTTTTATACACTTCGAACTATTATTCAATAGCACTTCTGGCTATTTATTTATCAGCTTCTTACGTTCTTATTATTTCTCATGTTTTAATAACATATATTAATATTCTTTTGTAAATGTTCTTGAAAACTTCCTTTATCATTTATAACTTTTTAATATCACTTGAGATATTATATCACACTTCATAAAGAACTAGTGACAGTCGTGGTGAAAATTGCAATTTAAATGTGATTCCCAAAGACTTTTAAACATTGTTATCCTATTTTCATCGGTGAGGTTAGGCTTCTTGACATAATTAGAAATATCTGCAGTCAGAATTTCCAATTCAACTGTTTTAGTCTACCTTTACCTCCTGGAAAGCATTTGAAGACAGCCCTAGCCACTGCTGTTGCTTACCTCAACAGCAGTCTCATCAATGTCACAGAGTTCAGGGAAATGTTGCTGGGATCGTCATTACTTTCAATTTTACTACTTTCAAAAAAAGAATTTCAGTGTCTGTTGGCGTAATAATTTTTTGCTTTGTTAGCCCAAGGGGGGCCCGGGACCCCTATGTAGGTGCGCCAGTGCACGTTTGAACTAATATGATTTTTAGTTAGCTTTAGTACAAGAACTTTCTGTACTTATATATAAAATACGTGAATAATATTAAGTATTGCATCTTTCGCTTTTTGTGTTGTGGTAGTTTTTAACTGGAAATCTCTCGAGCTCGGGGCCCCTTGAGATTCGGGGGCTCCCTGAAGCCGCCAGTTCCGCCAGCCGCACCCCCCCCCCACTTCTTAAATGGAAATGTAACCACAACTAAGACAAATGTGCGTGGTATGATTTCAAATGCAAAGGGGAATTTTAAAAAGGAATTAGAATTCCTAGTAATTCCGATGATAACGGGTATGACACCTCATGCTAATTTAGATATTTCAGCTATTGAACTACCAACTTTTATCGAACTGGCAAATTCAGAATTTCACAAGCCAGGTAAAATTCGCTTACTGTTAGGAGCTGAATCATTGTATAAAATTCTAAATTTAAAAAAAAAATCACAATTAATAATACCATACTTTTGCAAGATTCGGTATTTGGATACAAAATTTCAGGAAACTTGCCTTGCACCCAATCCGTAAATCATTGGTTTTTGTCAAGAAAACACAATTTAGAACAAACGGTTACACAGTTTTGGGAGTTGGAACCTGTGAAAGAATCACCTACTAGAAATGAAGGTGAATTGTTTTGTGAAAATCATTTCAAAACAACGCATGTAATAGTTAAGACAGGCCGCTGTATTGTTCAGATGCCTTTTAGAGAAGCCCCCAAGATGTTGAGCTATTCAAAGGAAATGGCTCGGAGAAGATTATCTCTTTGGAATAGGCTCTCTAAAAACTCAGAGCTTCAGTTATTGTATCAAAACTTTATGCAGGAATATGAAGAATTGGGGCATATGCAGAAAGTGTAAGAAGAAGATGAACCAGAGACTGCGTACCATAGTCCCCATCACAATATTTATCGCCCTGAAAAAATCACGGCTAAATTAAGAGTTACTTTTAACGCGTCTGGTCCATCATCAAATGGAACTTCTCTTAATTTTTACAAGTGGATGGAGGCGTTGATCAAGACCTTTCTTCCATAATTCCGAAATTCAGAAGACATCGTATTGCTCTTACTGCAGACATAAGAAAACTGTATCAGATGATCTTGATTCATCCAATTCAAAGAGATTTTCAACGAATTTTATAGAAAAATAACCAAAATGATAAGGTGACCGCATACAGATTGAACACAGTTACTTATGGAACTACCAGTGCTTCACACCTAGCAACTGTAACTCTTAAACAGTTAGTGATTGATGAAGGTGTTAAGTTTCCATTAGCTATATCAGCATACAGATTTTTACGTCGGTGACTAGGTATCTGGAGCACAGGACATTGAGTTGGTATTGGAGTTGCAAGGGCAACTAATGAACTTGTTCGACCTTGGAAGGATCAAGCTTTACAAGCGGTCATCAAACGAAAGATGTCTATTGCAAAACATACCACATGGGGAGCAGGAATATTGTTTTGACAAGGATAAAGAAAGCATTAAAACTCTTGGTATAATTTGGAATCCTAACAGTGATACTTTTGAATTTTCAGTTGCTAATACCGTTAATACAACTATATGTACTAAGCGGTTAGTGAACTCCAATATTGCAAAATTATTTGACCCCCTGAGGATAGTAGTGCCAATGATCTTCATGGCTAAGCTCTTCATACAAAAACTTTGCATGTTCAAGATTGACTGGAATCAACCACTTCTAAATAAAGAAGTAAGGGAATGGAGAAAATTTGGGCACTCATTACAAGCCATTGAACAGGTGAAGGTTAAATGTTACGTATTAAGTGAAGATGATGCAATGGTACAACTCCGTGGATTTTCAGATGCTTATGATGCAGCAGTTTAACTGCACAATTCCCTTTAATAGTAAGTTGAAGGGTTTGGATCCTTTTATAGATGAAAGTGGGTTAATTCGAGTTGGGGGTAGGTTGGCCAATTCATCAATTTGCTATGATCGTAAACATCCAATTTTGCTTCCTTCTAAGGGAAGGTTAACTCTCATGATAATCCAATATTATCATGTAAGGTACTTGCATTCCAGCTCGCAAAATTTACTTTACCAATTGGGATAGAAATATTGGCCTCTGAATGAACGGAATTTATCTAGGAAATTAGCGCATGAGTGCATGCAATGTTTTAAGGCAAAGCCAAGGTTGTATTGCCAAAAAATTAGTGATCGACTTAGGGAACGAGTAAATCCCGATTTTGTCTTTAATTCAGCAGGGATTGACCTGTATGGTCCCTTTTATTTAAAGAATAAAAACCACAGAAAGGGACCCCTAACAAAAAATTTATGTCTGTATATTCGTTTGCCTTGTAACAAAGGCTACACATTTAGAAATAGTTTCCGATTTGACATCAGAATCCCTAATATCTACTTTGAAACGATGTATAGCTAGAAGATTAAAATGTGCACGAATTCTTTCAGATAACGCTACCAAGTTTATTGGAGCAAGTAGTGATTTAAAAAAAAAATACATACTGGTGAACAAACAAGAAGACGTGCTTGTAAGGTTCCTAGCAGAAGAGAGTAGTGAGTGGACACTTATGTGTATGGAAGTATTTCAAGAATTTTAGTGTATGGAAAAGCAGTATAAAAATATTTAAATATCATTTAAAACCTACTACTGGTAGCTCCAAATATACGTATGAGGAATTTCTGACAATTATTGTTCAAGTTTAATCAAAGCTGAACTCTAGTCCCCTAACCCCACTTTCCTCAGGAATTGAAGATTTAGTTCTGATTCCTGCCCATTTTTTAATAGGTGAATCTTTTATTTCTATAGTCGAACCATTGCCTGAAAATATTAAATGAAATAGACTTACACTTTGGCAAAAATCTACTAGAGTAGTTCAAACAATTTGGAAAAAATGGAGTAAATGCTACCTTAATAGCCCATAACACAGAACAAATGGAGGTTTGAGAAGCAGAATGTAAAAGTTGGAGATATGGTTTTGATAAAGGAAGACCATTTACCAAGTTGTAGATGATTGTAAGGACATATTACAAAAACCTTCTTGGGAAAGAATAACAAAATTCGTGTTACAGAAATCAGAACAAAGTCTGGTGTTGTTAAAAGGGCAATCACGAAGTTATGCATATTGCCTTAGAAACTGTATAATTCATGTTTGCTTTTCTTTACTGTTGTTGGATTTTTAAAAAAAGTGTTGTTACATAATATATTATTTTGAAATAATTATTTCAAAGGGCTCGGCATGTTTGTTGCCACTTTGCTATGATGCACTCAATAATATTAGTTGCATGCAGAAATATCAATTGCTCTCAAGTCATTTATGTTTATTTCTTTTAATTTGATTGCCATGTGCTCCCAAAGCACGTAATGCGAGAGGTCGTGTTCTCTGTTAATTTATTAGTTTTTCATTCGTGTTCAAGTTGATTTCTCACTTGGCGTTTTCTATTCGGACAAATTTGATGTTATTCATTAGTGATCAATAAATTTATTGGTTGATATGCTGGGATCCTCTGATGTTATTCTTGATGTCATTTGTAGTGAAATTCATTCATACAGTCCGCTAGTAATTCAAGTAATTCACTGAACTGTTCATCGCCACTATTCGCCAGGGCCTTCAAACTTGGCTTCGAACGCGGATGACAGAAGAGAACTTTTAATACACATCCATAGAGACATTCATATTGATGTAAATAAAGTGATTGACAAATTTTCAAAGAAACCAAGATGGCTTGATTTTGCACTATAAACTTCAAGTTTTTTAAAAAGTTGCTTGTTATAAAAAAAGTAAAATAATTACGATGTTTTTGTAGTTTAAATTTAAACTTGTTCTATTAATTACATTGTAAATTATCGTTTTTGGTTATTGTATATGTCTCCTTTACTAGCTTATCCTTCTGTCATACTTGACTATAATATGCCTTAAACCATATAGTTTAATTAAAGAAAAGCCCAGCTTTAATTCATTGTCTTAAATTAAAGAGGGCCCCCAAAACTGCCTCCTCATGATGATAAAATCATGGATCCACCCTTCAATCAAACTTTTCTTTTGCATAGTTAGAATTTCTTCATTTACTCTCCCTTATTCCCTTTGGTAATGTGTAAACGGAAGTCTGCTCCATACACGTTCTCTGCAAAATATCGGGTGTTACACAGAGGAGGACTTCGTTAATGCGCAGTTTAAGCATATCAAGAGAAGTTACATTCATTTTGTAAATAAAGAGGAAAGGAGTCCTCTTCTACACGTTTCTGAAATTCCGTTCCACTTGTGTTACTGATTTTGTCTCCATGAATCCTATTGCACAAGAAGCCTCCTCCAGTGTCGATGTCATCACTGTTGTTTTCTGGGAATTTTACGTTTGATGAATGCACTTGCACTGTCTGTAACGTAGAGACATTCTAACTATGAAGAAAAATATATTAACTGTTGGATACGTAAATAAAAATTAAGCTTATAACTGTTGCGGTATCTATGCAAATAAAATTCGAAATTGTATACTTCTTTTATAAACACCCTGTATATACTGATATTGCTTTCTTTCTCGTGTTTTATTTTCCCCAGCCTATAAATACATATTCCCAACATTATTTAACTAAGCACTGACTTGATATTATTAAATAAAATTTTCAGTATCATCGTAGTTAAATTTTTACAAAACGAAGTTAAATATTTCATTAAAGTAAAAATAATTTAATATCGAAAATTTTTTTTAAAAAAAAAAAACAGTGAGATTTAACGCGAAATTTGGCATTAAAACACGATGAAATAGCATAAAAACTGTAAAACTGTTACTAAAAGATGTGATGAAAAAATGTTAATGAAAACACAACATTAAGAATAAAAGTTATCAAAAAGTGTGATGATCCTAACGGGTTCATGCTCAATGAAATGTTTTCAATGTCGAAAACTTTAAATACTGGGGTGGTCTAAATGCGGGGTTATATATCAGAAACAGCAAGTATGAATTCAGTGGTATCTAGAAATTTTTCTTCACTTGCAAAATGTTTTATTTCGGTACAATTTTAAAAACAAAATCCTACCCCACGGTATTTGAACTACCTCATGTAGTTGCCTTTTAAATGAGACTCATGTTGGTTCATATCCAGCCGTTAAGCAGAAGCCATGTAGCCAAAAGCATTAGCCCTATGCATGAGATTAAAATTGGGAAATCTATGGGCCGCTTATGAGGAATTAAATGCTGAAAGATGCAGGTAAAATTTCGTCGATACGGCTCTTCAAATGCCCTAGAAAATCATTTAGTATATGGGGCTAATAAATACTATACGTGCATTATTAAGTAAAATAACGATATTTTTACGAATGATTTTAAGTTATTTGACAACGAAATATTTACTTCCACATTTGTTATCAGTTATTTGATGGGATCTTTCGGACTTTCAAGTGGGGACATTGCTAGGGAATAAGCTTTCGATGGGAGGAAGAATCGACAGAATCCTACGGATTAAAATAGATTGCAATTTAAAAAAATACGAATCTGCCGCCTTTTAAAATTTTACGCCTTGTGCACTTACCTATACATAAATCCAAGCTTCTCCCTCCTCTTCCAAATGCTACGAAAAATTACACAAAATGTAAGGGACACTTAATAGTAATTTTCTGCTATAAAAGAAATAAGATATCCGTTGATCCACAAACTTAAATTGGACAGGAAATTGCGGAAGAAGTGGGATGTGGGTTTGATTACCATATGTGGATTATTATAATATAACGATATTTTTATGAATAATTTTTTTATATGCCCATGAAATTTTGCACCTTTTTTTCCGTGAGGGGGGAGGGAAGGCTTTCCTGGTGAGAACGAATCGACGGGATTCTACGATAGATCGTAACTAAAAAAATCTCTCGACTTTTGGAATTTTGTCCTCCTAAAATTTTAGCGCCTCGGGCATTTACACAACGCGCCTATTTATAAATGCGTGTTTAACCGCACATTATGACTGTTTAAAATATTCTGTGCATGTGGACACTTCATCAAAGAAATTCTACTACTGATTTCGCTGTGCGTAGATTTCGTGATCCAAAATTGATAGCAAACTTAATCTTAATATATATCTATATAAAATATATCCGTATATAATATACCTTTATATAATGATCTTAAATATTGGGAATGAGATAGAAACCAAATAATATCACTAAGCCTAAACTATATCTAAACAGGAAAAGGCTATGTTGAGACACCAGTAAAACTCTATTGGAGAGAACTGAGGGTATCATAGTTGGCTACGTCCCACAAGAGTGCTTGTTTGTTTGTTTGGCTTTTTTATGGCGCAAGAGCATCTGGGCTATACTGCGCCAAGCACAAGAGTGCCGGCCCTGGGTTTCACCTTAACAAGAGCATTAAAGGATTGTGATCTGGCGACATGAGCCGGTGAGATTAGTAAAAGGAAGAATAAAGGATTGAGTGGTCGAAATTTGCGTCATACAAGCAATAAAAATTTAAAAATTATGCACCAAAATTTGCAACTTGGTCTAAAATCTTGGTCGTCAAAACAAAATTTATAGGTGCAAAATGCGACTTAGGCCCCCTAATTTCGTAACCTGTCTGCACGTCATCCGAAGCTTTGAAGATGTAGTACCCTACAGGGAATATAAAACTTCTTGCCGATGTGAAAGGGCAGGACAGTATCGTCAAAAAATTAGGTGGGTAGAACGATGGGCCTTGAGTTTTATTTATTTATTCTTTGTTTTTTTATTGCATACTTGAATTTTATATTTTCGTGGTTGCATAATTTACGATCTGATATATACCAGCGAGGAAACATCCAATAACTAAATTGAATTCCCGCATAGAGGAATTGATTAAACAATGGTATGCATATATATGATTTGAATAAGGCGTTATAACCCTATAAAACTCTATGGTTATATTGTCAGTGGCGTATTTCCCAACAGACTATTCTAGGCTATATTCTAGGATGGGAAAATGTTATGTATTGGGTCTGATATAACAAAATAAATATCACACGATGATATAATCAGATGTTTTGCCGAGAAGAAAGATAGACATCATGCTTTCCATTTAAATACCAGTGTTCGATGTGCTTTTATTTTTTTGCTAAAATTAAAATTTATTTCGATAAAATTGAATTTGATTTATTATATATCAAAAAGGAATAATACTTCAATATAGGTTATTAATAAGTGTTTCAATTTATGTTTGTTTTTCAACATATTTACTGACAATACAACATTTTTTGGAGTGTATTGAATGCAATAATTTTATGCCCCTGCCATTGTTTGGAGGGGCGACAGGTAGGAAGGGACAGCAGAAAAGTAGCCTTGGGGCGGCAAAAAAAATTAGCCTAAAGGCGATAAAACTGTAAATCCGCCCATATACACTGTTTAAGTCATAAATGTATTAAACATGAATTATGTACAATTTTAGAGTTTGGTATATAATAAAGAAAAGAATTGGCATAAAACGTCTTGACTTGATTTCTTTCATCAGGGTTATTTCTTTTCACAGAGACTGGATTTGCTGTTTTTACAACTCATTAACCTCACATTTTAAAATGTATTTTATTTGTTTGTTTAGTATGGTAATTTGCCGGGCCGAATTAATTAGTTCTTTAACTAGTTAAGCCTGTTTAAAAAGCTTGTAATTAGTTTGCGAGTTACTCGCTAAAAGAAAACAAATAAATCATTATCTTTTTTCTGAAAGGGTGCGGTGTAACGAAACTGCTTTTGGAATCCCAAACTTTTTCCTGTTTTGTAGAATTTAAAGTAATTTTTTCACTGCTTCCATTAAAATTGAAAAAAAAGGAAACGCTGATAGATGTCCCTGAACAAAAATTTATTTCTTCTAGTTCGGCTAATATAATGCTTTCAAAGATCTTTTAGTGATATCTTTCACTTGTTTCTTATCTCCTGATAAGAGTTTCGCTGGCAAAAAAAAAAAAATGTTTCTTTTTGGATCTAAAAGACAACTACTGTTGTGCATTTGTAATTCCTTATCGACGGGAAGAATGCCAAATTTGCTACAAGGCCGTGTACCCATCCTTTATTTCCTGACACCCACGTGCACACACACACACCCTCCTTCCCTCCTTTTGAATAAGACCCCTTTGTGCATTATGATCACATTCTGCAAAAAGCTGCAATTTTAATGCCTTGCGTTGTTCTCGTTGCAGCTGTGCCGGAACAATATGCAGTGGCGGGACGTAGTGTTTCATTACCGTGTAACTTCTCCGATCCCTCTTCTTCCATCCAAGATTCGATCACGCTTGTATTATGGTATAAGGGAGCGGTGAAAATCCCCATCTACACGTTGGACGCGAGAAAAGGCCCGTTAAACAAGGCAAGACACTTTCCTGGGACAGAATATGGGAACAGGGCTCACTTCGATGTGGCAGTGACTCCTCCAACGCTTGTTATCGACCCAGTGAGGGCCGAGGACCAGGGACTCTACAAGTGCAGAACAGAATTTAAAAGATCACGAACCATGACACAATTAATTCAGCTACACATTACCGGTAAGTCTTGCCTAAGCTAAAAATCTTCGCCCATTCCTTCACTATTCATTATTTTGTAAGAAATTTCATCTATGATATACTTACTTCTAGTCAGATCCATTCTTGTGTGTAATAAATTTTTTGTGATAACAATTTCCATAAAATTCTGCATATTACCTTTTTGGCTGAGAAAATCTCTATTTGGAATAGAGGGTATTTCATATTAGATTTCCAGTAGATTTTCCATAGATATCAATGTCATATTTTTCTCTAAATTTATCATTTTTTTATTATCTAAATTTTCAAATTTCTTTAATTCTATACCTGTAGCTCTAAAAATTGTTTAGCTATTGCAAGCTAGAAATCTTTCCTTCAATAATATTAAATACCCGACCTTAGTTTTCTGAAATATAACTCTAGTAGTATTAGATGTCTTTTGTACAATAACATTTATCAAAATTTTACAACTACATTTAGAGCATGGAAATTTATAATGGGCGTTTGATATTTTGTAAACAATCTTACTGTTCTCTCTTATCTCGAATATATATACATAAAGAGAGAGAGAGAGGAGAAAATCTGATATAATCAGATTCAAAATTTTATTTAAATATAATTTGCAATTTATTACAGAACCTTTGCTCTTCAGTTATCGCATCGTAGTCAATCTAATGTAAATTCGATGCATCGGGTTAGAAGCAGATGCTGCGAAATTACATATAAATTTAGCGGACGTCTTTTATGTTTATAAGGCTAAAACAATCAATGTTATGCTTCATTACTCCTTTTATTATTGTATTTTTAAATTTACTGATAAAATAATTTAAGATACGAGATTGTGTGTTATCTTTCATTGGATATTGATGTTCTAGTAGTTTCATTGCAAAATTTTCCTCCAGTATTCAAAATGCAGTTGTGTCATGAAATAGTAAGACAAATTTTCCTATTAATTAATAAATATCGAATAAGAAATATAATTTATACTCTCCTAATAATGCATATATGTATGTATAGTATTCATAGCTTTGCTACATGAAATGGATTTTCATATGTACAGTAGTGGACAAAATTGTGGAAACCCTTTGAAAAAAGATTATTTTAGAGGTTTGATGGCTAATAACACCACTTTTTTTTGTACCAATACTATAAAATTATATATCATTGGAAAGGTAATTTAATCAAGATTGTAATGCAATAACATTTATGAATCGTATTTTAATAGAACAGCATTCATAAAGAAGAAAGGTGATATACATAGAAAAAATGAGATATACAAAAATGTTCACCATACCAGTTAATACTTAGTTGGGTAACCTTTAGCCTTAATTACGGCCTTACAACGCTTTCCCATGGAGTGAACCAAGTTCTTTAGTTCTGCAGCTGTTATAATATGAAACCAAGATTGAATTATTGCTTCTGTTAATTGTGTTTTATTGCTGGGTTGCTTCCGACTAACAAGCTTCTTTAGCCGGCTCCATAGATTTTCGATGGGGTTAAGGTCTGGGCTATTTCCAGGCCATTCCAGCAGTTGAATATGATGATCTTGAAACCATTTTTTGCACACACGAGCAACATGACATGGAGCTGAATCCTGTTGAAATATAAATGCTTCATTATCTTGGAAAAGATCACATGCAGAAGGCTGCAGCTTGGGCTCAAGTATTTCATTTATGTATCTTTGGGCATTTATATTCCCATTGATCACGCAAATTCTGCCCACACCTCTTGATGTTATACAACCCCAAATCATAACACTAACTGGGTGTTTCACGGTAGGTGTAATGCACTCAGGATGGAAATCTTCTCCAATTCTTCTCCATACGTATTTTACGCCATCACTACCAAACAGTGAGATTTTGGTCTCATCACTCCAAATTACACTGTCCCATTGTTCCGTTGTCCAGTTAACATGGGTTTTAGCCCAGTTTAATCTTTTCAACCTCTGTTTGACAGACAAAAATGGCTTTTTTCGTGGAATTCTTGCATTTAGACCACATTCATGCAGTCTGCGCCGAACAGTCCTTGCACTTAACTTCACATTGCATTGCGCCATTTCACCTTGTATACACAGAGATGATTTTTTCCTGTCACCTAGGCACTGTCTTTTAATTCTTCTATCATCACTTGCTGTTGTGCACCTTTTTCTGCCTTTACCAGTCTGGTTTTGTAATGACTGAGTCTCCTTATACTTCTTCAAAAATTTAGAAATGCCACCTTTAGTTAAGTTTCCCCCAATATTTCTTCTAATTTCTTCATAACTGTAGCCTTGTTCACTTAATATTACTATTTTACATCGCTTCCTAGGTGACCAGTCAACTCTTTGCGCCATTTCTTTAATTTTATTACGTTTTACAAGCACACTAAATCAAAGAGCACAAAAAAAAAACAACCAACTTGATAGCAATTACAGAACACACTGATAAATGTCCTGTAACCTGTTGGCTCATTGCCAAAACAAGAGAAAACATGATTGGCTCATTGCCAAAACAAGATGACACCTGATTGGCTCTGTAAACACTCATGCTCATTGGCCACATTCAAATGAAGGAAAGCTACTTCATATAAATGTAAGCAAGCTGTGCTTCTTTTTTCTGGTTATTTGGCTATAACTTTTGATAGAATACAGATAATTGAACAAATGTTATTGCATTACAATCTTTATTAAATTACCTTTCTAATGATATATAATTTTATAGTATTGGTACAAAAAAAAGTGGTGTTATTAGCCATCAAACCTCTAAAATAAACTTTTTTCAAAAGGTTTCCACAATTTTGTCCACTACTGCCTTTAGGATCGAGCGCTTTCTCAGACGCAGGTCTACAAATGAAAATAAAATTTGCAACATATTTACTGCTTATAAAACGAAAGAAAAAAACTCAATGGCGTTTAGAAAAATCAGAGACCGGTCTTCATCAGAAGATATAACATTGTGAATACGAGGCGTGTTGTCATCTTTCAGAACTGTTATTTTACGAACTGATGCGGTCAGTGTTCTGATGACCTGCCTCTGGTGCACTATCGGAGACCCTCTGGTACTGCTGGAGACCACAGTAGGGACAGATCCTCAGAACACTGACCGCAGTAGTTAGTAAAATAACAGTCCCGAAAGATGACAACACGCCTCGTGTTTACAGTGTTTTATCTCCTGATGACGACCAGCACCTGACTGGTCGAAATGCCATTGAGTGGGTTTTTGTTTCGTTCATACTCAGTGAATGTTTTAAATTGCATTTTTAATTATAAGTTTAATTTTGCATAGTAAGTCCATAATTATATTTGCATGTAAGTGTCTTTATCCACTATTTCCCGGGAAAATTATTTCATATTTGCTGCATACAAGTAAGAAATGAAATGTAGTTACGCCAAAATTAAAGCTACTAATACAGTTTATATGTATTCCATTTAGTCACTTAAGTAATAAATAATGGTGCGGAGTTTAGTATTCAAGTCCAGTTGTCCGTAATTTAATATTTTCTAAAACAGGCTTAACACAAGAAATTCATAAAGAGTTTTTCACATTTCATTGGAAATATTAAAAACAAAGTGTAAAAATAGGTTTAAGCGGGCACATACCCCTTAAGTGTTACGAAATGCCTTCTGATAGGCTGAAGTTCAACATTCTATAACTTTTAAAATAACACATATCCAAAAATAAAAATTTGCACATAGGATTATTGTATTATGAGCTTACTAAAATCATTAACAAAATGTATTTATGTATTGTTATTTTTTTATAATAAATTAAAATATTATACCAGATTTTGCCCGTTAAAATTTTTAATACCATCTTGCGCGCACAAATATAATTGGTTGTTATTATCTAATTACCAAAAGTAATATTGTTAAATGATAAATAATGAGTACAGCTTTCAATTAACGAAAAATCTTGAGAAAATAATGATATTTAATATTTTTTAAAACAATAAAAATAAAAAATTAAAAATTTGCCATTTTTTCAATATTAAAATGCATCTAGATAAAAATATTATTACTTAATCTCTTATTTTTTTCGTCATTTTATTAATTATGCATGGCTACAAGAGTGTGCCAATTTTTATTATACTAGTGTAAAAAGTTTTTTCAATATCTTGCGCGCAAGGCTAAAATTTACTGTTTTGAGAAAACGCGTTTAAAGAAAAATATTTGTCAACATTGGAGTTATTATCTATTTGCATCAACCTACCTTCATAAACTTGTTTAGAATACAACAGACGAGTATGTAGAACCTTCCTTGGATGTTATAGTTTTAAGTTTTTTGCAACTTCTGTTAGCTTTCCACCTATTGAAAAGTTTCCGCAGCAGTCTTGGAACGGTGATCAAAATGCGATATTTGCTTTTTATCCATTATTTTTTTAATATATATAAAATGTTTAATTTCTTGCAATTTTTACCATGTATTATTACAAGAGCATGACAAATTTCATTACAGCAGCACAAATGAAGTTGTAAATATCTTGGGCACAAGGCTGAAATATACAGTCTTGAGAGAAACACGTAGGGAGCACATATCCCTGGCCTCAAAAATGTCCAAAAATAGCCCAGATTTCAACAATTTATATTAAAATAACACAAACTCAGGTATGAAAAATTGCATGCAACATCATTATACAGTTTCCCTTCATAAAATGCTAGCAAAATATATCTGTTGCCATTTGTTTTAAATCAATGACAACGTCATCACCCATTCATCAATTCAAAATGCTATATTAATTCCTTGCGCGCATGATAAAATTGATTATTGTTGCTAAAAAACTAAAAGCAAAGTTTTGTATTACAAACCTGTTTTGATGAAGCTTCTTCAAAAAGCACCAGACAAGTATGAGGGTCCTTCGGCATGCTTCACAGCTTCAGCTGCACCTAATTTTTGGCGTCTTTCACTTGACATCGGCTTTTGGTGGCATTGGTTGCACGACGTAGGGAGTGTGATAGTCGTCGTTCATCAGCTTTTATTAAAATACCTTGGTATACAAATTTAGATGCTAGTCCACTGGTAATTAATTCACTGATGGTAATGCTGCAACCACATACCTTGCAAGAAAGGAATTGTTCCAGGGCCTCAAACATCAGACCCTTATCCAATATTCGGTACCCTTCAAAAGTTTGATCTACAGGAGAATCTTCTTCAAAGCGCAGCTTTAATTTTTTGCTCGATGTGCTTTCGTCCAGCATTTTATGATTTCGTGTATGTACATTTCCAGTAAATTTTCTTTTTTTTTGGCCGTATTCCGGATGCACGTTTTTTAGTGGGAATAACATTCGCCATAACACTGATAATATATAGATAATATATAGAGTAAGAGAAACGACAAAATATAAATATATGTATTAAAAAAGAAAGAAAATAGGAATTCAAAACCTGGATCGCAAAAACGAGATCAAAAAACCAAATGTGGAACAAGCAGCAGGCAATCGCAAAAATGTGGTTTGTTTTAGGGAACACTGGTTTGTTTACAAACATAAAGTGCGTAGAGTAGTTTACTTCATTTGTCCTGCATCTGTTGATAAAATAAGAAAGTATGTATGTAGACACGTCTCCTACAATGCGCATAAAATTCTTAAACGAATATATGAATACGAAAACATCGAAACTAAATGTAAACAAACTCTGCGTCAATTTAAAATGGCATCTTTGAAGATTCAGTACTCTTTAGATTCTTTTTCATAACTCAACTTCTAATGTGGATATTTTTAAACGGTTAGAGTCAAAATGTTCAAAAATATTTGGGCCTTCTGATAAAAAAATAAAAAAAGTGAATTTATGAAACTTTATGGGGTATGTGCCCCCTTAACTATCGCAAAGTGAAATTATGCATCTTCGCAATTTTCAGTATTGTGAGTGAACTAATAGGTATTTTTTCATGCAGTTTTTTGCTATATGATCTTAAGAATCCTTAAAGATCAAAAGAAATCAATAATAAAAAATCGAGTTTTTTCAAAAATTCAAAGATTTTGTCCCCCTTAATTGTATCAAAAACTAACTGTTTCTGGTCAACTAATATGTCATGTGAAATTCCTTTTCGTCAAAGGTATTCTTTAAATAAACATATTTTTGTAAGAAATATTTTTCAAATAATATTTTTAAATGACACCTTTTAAAACAAGATTAGTCAGAAATCGTGTTTTCGTTTAATAATCGGAGAAACCTCAGTTGATGCCAAAAAGTATTACGTTCGTTCAGGATATATGATTACCATATTACTGAAAACCACAACTTGTCTAGTGTAAAATTGGAATGAATATAAGTAATTCGTGTACATTATGTCGTTGTTTTGAAAATTTTCATGAAATCGTAGAAACATTTTTAACTAAACGTAAATTATCCCAAATTTAAGATTTAATTTGTTTCAGAATTTGATATTTTTTTAACTAACAGCTTTATGCTAATACCCATTTTGTACGATTATACCATACACAACTGCTAGAAGTATAACCTTTTTGATAAATTGCAAAAGTTGTTACTGAAAAAAAAAAAAAATTATATATATATATCATCATCATCATCATATTCAACCATTATCTATCCACTGCTGGATGAAGGTCTCTCCAAATGCTTTCCACACAAGTCTATCCTGAGCAATTCGCTTCCACGTCACCCCAACCTGTTTTCTTATTTCATCCACCCATCTAGTTTGAGGACGTTTTCTAGGTCTTCGGTGGTCTCTTGGAATCCAGTTCAGAATTTCTGTTGTCCATCGTTGATCAGTTCTTCTTGCAATATGCCCAGCCCATCGCCATTTCAGCCCTTTTACTTTAACAATGATGTCCTCTACTCTAGTTTGCTCTCTCACCCAAGTGTTTCTTTTTCGATCTCTCCTAGTTATTCCAAGCATGCACCTCTCCATGCTCCTTTGCGTTGTCTGTAACTTTCGTATTGCTCCAACTGTTAGATAAAAGTTCCAAATGCACTCCAGCCAAGTTTAATACGTCTGTTGAGTTCTTTCATAATGTTGCCATCCATTGAAATCAGCTGGCCAAGGTAAATATATGAATCAGCAATTTCTAGCTCAATGTTGTCAACTTGTATTTTTGTTTCCTCTACAAAATTATTGAACATGATCTTAGTTTTTTGTAGGTTCATCTTGAGTCCAACTTCATATATATATTCTTCTTGTTTCTTCTTCAATACATATATATATATATATATATATATATATATATATATATATGAGCGATTAATCATATACCTTGAAATTTGATATCATTTGAATCAATCAGTTTCTCAGTATCTATTTCCAAACTAAAGTTGCTAAAAATTCCATGCGCATCTATGTCAATAATACAGAGAAATCTAAATCAATATTTTATTTATTATGTCTTTATTCTCAGCCATAGATTTTCAGGTTTCGAATATTGAGCGCATCTGCCAGCTGAAAAATATTTAGAAAAATTTCAAACTTTTATTAAGGACCTTTTAGAATTTTGTTAACAAAATACTGCTTAATGTTTTGAATCATTGCGTTTTTACAAGTTTTAAAAAGAAATACGATTTAAGCTTTAGATAAAAGTATGTCAAAAAATTATTATACATATCATCGGCTCACTGTTTACGTACTCATATAACAGTACCTGCTTTCCTACTTCTTCAAGCATATTTAAAATGTATTACACTAATCACTCTTTAAAATACAAAATTATTATATGGCATTAATGCATAGTGGAACACTTAACAAGGCAAGTAAATTATTTTCCTTCCTTACTTTCTAAGATGCAAATCTATGTATATGCACATGTAGATTACACTAATATAAGTTCCATTTATTACAAATTTTAATCTTACTCAGTTAAGATCTTTTCATCCCTTGACAAATAATTCATTTATCAACCAAATTTGAGAATTGTTTACAAGTATTTTTCAAAATGGAAAACTAGAAATATATATTTCAAAATATAGCTTATGTTTAGTAATTCATTTGTTAGTTAGATGACACTTATGACTAGCTGCTTCTTTTCTTCAATTAAACGAATTCTCCTTCTATCTGATAAAGGAGTAATCGTTTTCAGAGGAACATTACCGTAAATATCACGCCCTGGTTAATATGAGGATTATCATATAATTTACTCTTGAAAATGTATATTGCTTTATTTTAAAATACAAGGGATGTAATTTGCTTCAAAACGGATGCAATTTTTCATATGCAAAGATTTTTATTGGATATATTAAACTCCGTTGAGAATACATTTTATAAAATATTTGTTGTGCGAGGATAAAAATTTTTACATAAATATCTTTATATTCGTTACGCAAATAATATTCTGAATCCATATCAAAAACCAAAAATAATTCGATAGCTTAAAAATGTAGTTTTAAAATAGACTAATATAAACTAGGTTTGGATTGCTGTTTTGAAATTCCTCAGTACCTCCGGAAGTGAATTGAGAGGGGAAGGGTTTCTGTATGAAGAAGGTATGCTTAAGGACAACGAAGAAATAAGCTATTAAAGTGAACTTTTCAAGATTCAGAGCACTACAGGGTGATATTTCCACTTGAAGAAAAGTTCTGCTTCTCTTTTAAATCGCTTCCTATTGGTTTTCGAGACCTCATCTAAAATATCTTTCGGGTTCATTTCGCATCCGGCAGATAAATCCATTCGATTCGCTTTTTTTCAATTCTATTCGTAAAATAAAGATCGATGGTTTCGATATATCTTTTAAACAGGTTTTATCTTCCGATGTCAGATTCCTTATTTCAGGATGAGAGTAAACGCCCTTTGATTATTTTTACGGAGAATGTGTTTTTGTGTGGAGAGAATGCGATTAGGAGCTTTAAAAAAACTCAAATTTAATCTCTATGGTACAAGTCCTAATTTATATATACGATAAAATTAAAATGAATATGCTGTAAATCGTTTTTAAGGGACACACGCGAATAGAAAACTTTCATTTTTAATGGACACTTTTTCCAAGTTCCAATGTTTCCTTTTAATTAATAATCCCGAATAGCGAAAACCTGTGAATAGGGAAAAACGAATTCCAAGGTGTCTCATATTCAAAGGTTTTTTTAATATTTTTACAGATTGACGCAATCTTGAAGCACTGTTTTCATTTCCGAAAATGTGTTCAATTTTTATTACAAATCATAAATGTAAAAACATTATTAACATGTGTTTCTGTGTGATAGATGTGCATATATATACTTTGCTATTAAGAGTAGATTATTCCTTTTAAAATGGTGCATGTTTGTAGTTTTCGTCTACTTGTTTTAAACCACTATTATGTAATAGAAGAACATTTTATTTTCATTTCGTTTCTCAACAAGTTTTGAAATTGTGTTTATTGACAATTCGTCATCCATTCGAGAAAGGTGTCATAAAAATGTAACAGAGCTGTTCAAAACGGTTAAGTTTACTAAAAGTTTCGAATAAACAAGTAACTTTTAACAAATTGAACCTACAGGCAATATATTGCAACTAATTCTATATTAAACGGGTGATCTAAACCAACAATTTTGTGTTCTCTTGCCAATTCTGATAATTTCTGAAAATTCTTAAAATGTTTTTCTCAAAACCTGACATTTTTTTACAAAACCTGACATTTTTTTACAAAACCTGAAAATTTTCTACATCAAACACAGTCCATTCTCTGAAACCAAAGGCATCAATTTCTTTACCCTATCTTCCTTGTTCCTCACTTATAAAGGAAATCACAAAAATGCTTGACATTGACGAAAATTATGTCATCCAAATCTAACTTAATCAATCGTATGATAAATTTTCGAATAGATTTGAACTACATTGTTTAGTTTTTAATTTATATTTTATACTTATTTTAACAAAATAAATTTCCTTGGTTGGTTGTATATTATTTATTAAAGTTTTTACTTTTGTTACTTAACCGATTTTTCCTTTATTCTTGAAAGAATTTCTTTCCAAATAATATTTATGCTTACCTTAGGTGTTTCGTTTTCTCTTCTGAGCAAAATTAATCATAAATTAAAAAAGCATCTTAACGTTTTACGAAGTTTCTAATTAATCATGTACTCAGAACAATGAGTTTTAACTAATTTGGCAATCAATATAAAATTATTACCACCCTTTTCTCTCACGGTCCAACAAAACTTTACATACTTGGTTTTTTATTTGAGAAAAAATTATTTTCTTATAAATATAAATTATATGGAGTCTCTTTGTATAGAAACTAGTTTCAATCTATTTTTTCAGCTCGAACATTCTCCCGAACATCTATGAATAAAACTCTAATACGAGGAAATCATAATAGACCATCAACATTTAAATCGCAATTATCTATAAACTGAATGAAAATTTTTATATTTGCTTATTGAGAAGTGCAAAAATTATGCAAATTTGTTAATCTTCTTGGTGATTTATTGCTCCAAATTTTGTACTCGGTACAAAAAATATTGTAAATTGGACTTAAAAAGCTTATGATATTAAAATAATATTGGCTTGAAATAAAATGGGCCAAAGTAAATTTTACTATAAAATGGTGCCCAATTTGGAAACACCTGTTTTAATGCTTTTCACAAGGCATTAGTTTTTCAAATATGCATTCATTCATGAAACAATCATCTAATATATATATACATAAATTTTGCATAGAACAAATATGTGATGAATAATGGGAAATATTTCTTCACTTAATTAATAAAGAGTAGTTGTAAAAATACTAGGAATCCAAGTAAATTCCTGAAAAAAAAATTTAAATGTCATTTAAAAATATGCAACACTCAAAATGTGAAAGTTTTACGACTGATGGCTGAAAGGAACTGTAGTTCTTTTTATATTTTAAGTATATATATATATTAAGTGTATATTTTATATTTTTATACGAAATACAGAAAATATAGAAGGTTATGAAGTATATAATTATGAAGTATATCCTAAGTTTATAAATTATTTATAAATTAGATTTCAATTTTTTTAATTTTTCTTCCAAAAGATGCCATAAAGAAGGCGAAATTCATTGCCCTTAGATGTAGACAGAGCAGCGATGTTATTTATTCTCCAAATTTTGCTCACGCAAAGATGAAATTTTTAGTTTTTATAAAATAATAACGGATTATTACGATTATAAGCATGGGAATAAAAATAAGTTTTGGAGGATGTCATCAGTTGAATAATTTCTTTAAATTTCGTTTCAAGTTGACATAATAATATTTTTGCTTCGTGCTATTATTAAAAAATGTTTTTATTAATTTCTTTACACCATCTCTGAGAACGAAATAGAATCCACACCTTTTTTGGATAATATCACGGATCGGTATTTTACTACAAAATTTATATTAAACTCAGTATTACTTTGTATTACTTGTAAATATAAAGCTTCAGTCGGGTATTTTTTTTACTCCTTACTCTGAAGCTTTAATTTAATTGAAGTAAATACAGTAAGCTCGCATTATTGCAATCTGCAAGTGATCCGTGTTGCATGGACTTTATATTAAAAGTGATCGCTATGTTGAACATATGCTGACATCTTGCTTCTAGGAAAACTAGGATCTTTTTAATAATCGTAATATTGCATTAAGTAGTGTCACTAAAAATCGCTATTGTCTACTGCTATTATTATATAACTTTTATAACGTGTTTTATATGAATAAATTAAGCATAAAAGCGACTTAACGTTTGCAAAATTCAATAGGCATTATCATGAACGTTCCAGAAGTAGCTTTTGATGTTGGATGTAACGAACGGATGCATATTAGATATATATCGCTGTCTTTCATCAGGAGTCGACTGAAGAAAACTTCAAGTCCGGACATGATATTGACATTTCATGTTACTGTTCTTTTTCTGAAAGCAGCATCGCTTCCTGTCGCAAAATACTGGAGGCAGAGAAATGAGGGAAAAAATCAATAGAGGGGGAAGTGTAGTAATTAGCCTGTAGATTTCGACAGGGCTTTCCACACATTACTGAAGGGAGAAGGATTGGTGATCGTTAAAGAAGTAGTTTGACTAATAAACATGGAAAGCTTCTAGAATGATTAAAAGGTGATTTGGTTTAATAAATAGCAGCAAGTTCTCAAAAGTTAAGGATATATTCCTGAGAAAAATATATCCCATAAGTATATATACCCTTAAGAATATATTCCATATTTCCTTCCCAGCAGAAAAGGCAATTTCCATATATATTTTTGTATTGGTTAGGCCTGAGTTTAATGGAATATTTATTTAGCCTAGCCGATATATAACCGATCAACCACAGCCCGTAGACACGTTTTACACACTGTCAAAGGCTACATTCTCTAATACTAGTAATAGCAATAATTACTATAAAAAAGCGTCATCTCTTTCTTTGCCTTCTTTGCTTTTTTTTTATACATTCTAGTACAGCAATGTATTTTAGAGTGTATTTCTATATTTCTGACGATTGCAGATTAATTATTTTCCATTTCGAAATATACTTCCACTTTGCAATAAACTCTCTTTGTTTCAAACAGCCATATTACCCGATTTTGAAGCAGCCAATGGAGTATGTCGACATAGCAATTTTGATGACGTATTTTCTTTTCCTATGAGCTATTCCTCAAAACTTTATATAAAGAACGAAATACCAATTTAGTGCATTATAATGCCGTAGAACTAGCATACGTGCAGTTTTAAGATTTCCTGTCTGAAAATTTTCCATAACCAAATATAAAATATTCTCTCATTTTCAAAAGAATGGATCAGGCTAATGCTGTTTTCAGTGCTTGTGAGTTTCATACGAGGATTTTTCTCTTTTAAATATTCGTTATTTTTCATAACATAACCGTTTTTAATATTCATTAGAGCATTATTAAACGAATTATACCCTCGAAGGAATTAGAAGTATGGAA
>QLNU02015359.1:72930160-72942987 GCA_006491805.2 Dysdera silvatica | reverse complement strand
ATGTGTTACTTGAAATTCAAGAGATTCGAACTCTACCCATATTTACGCTTGGGTACGTCATAATCAGCAGCAAACATCAGATTTGGTGATTTCTCGTTCAAAATCTATCATACTACAGATGGAAAGTTTTATTTGTTCGTTTACATTTTTTATGGAGAAAGAGCATCTGGGCTATACTGCGCCAAAGGATGGAAAGTACAAAAATGGGAATGTGTTATTTGCCACTAGATTCAACATTTTTTTTTATTTTTTGTTGTGTGAAAAATATTAAAATTAATACTATTTATTTCCCCTTATTTTTTAAGTAATCGCGTTCCAGCGACATTTCTTTGCGTAACAGTCTAGTAGGCTTGCCACGTATTTGCTATGAACAGTATAGTACAGTGAACTCCAGACAACTCGAATTTGGTTAACTTGAATTTCAGCTTAAGTTGAAGTATTTAAGGAGTTTCAGATTTGTCCATAATTTAACAAATAAAGCAATCTTTTTCGATAATACAAACGTTTGTGTAAGTTTTCACGGAGTACCAAATCAGGAACAGAATGTTTGTATTAAGATATTGTGAAATATTCTCAAAATCTAGCTGTTTAAAGCCAAAAACGTGGGTTCAAAAAAAATTTTTATACAAAATTGTAGATAATATTTGCCGTTCATTGCTTTTTATTGCCGTGCTCAAAACCTAACACTTCAGTTCAGCTGCAATTGTTTTTTCTTTGTAATCAAAAGAAAATAGTGAAACCCACTTGAGTTGTTTTTGCCACCCTTTAAATGTTTAACAAAAAGATTCCTCATATCGTCTGAATATTCAAGTGTTGAAACAATTCCTGTTCGTTCCATTAAAGGAAATGCAACGATACGGTCTTTTTTGTGCAGGTACTGCAGCGCAGTAATTCGGTGCTATGAAATATCATTTTCACATGTCATTTCAATAGATTTTGTAAATATTAGACCATTTTTTCCATATAGAACATGTGTTTGATAAATTTTTTCCAACATATGTTGTTTCCTTCGGTGTTTATTACAACAAACACTATTTTTATATTATGCAAATTTTCCCATTACGTAGTTTAAATGCCGAAATATAACGCGCCTTTGCTTGAAATGCATCCAACGGTGTACTATTCCTAGAAAATGCAATATATCACTTTTGAACCATTAAGTGCACTTTGAAAGGTATTAGGTAATTTTTGCCAGGGCTTGTAGTATGTCATACACGGCAAGCGAATACTGTGACATGCATTTGATCTTCGGAGAACGCAGTGCCAATGCACACACTACCATGAAATTATACGTCCGGTGGTATCCTGACGGAAGACACTCAAGCGGAAATGCGTTCCGAAGACTAGACTTAGAATGAGGGAAACGAGCAACGTTTTACCCCTAGCATCGCCGGATAGAGGCAGGAATCGTATTACCCGGATGATAAATCGTGAAGAAGGAATTCTTGATGCCATTCATCAGAATCCGGAAAGAAGCATACGCAGTCTCACACGTGAATTTAATATGAGTATCCGGACAGTCCATAATATTTAACGCGAAGGTGGTCTACATATCTTACCATTACACGTAGGTGCAGCAGCTAATGCCTGAGGGTTGCACCCAATGTCCTCGTTTCTGCGAGTGGATTCTTCAACAACCACAAATGTTTTTTAACTCTGTGTTATGGAGTGACGAAGCGTGCTTTACAAGAGCAAGTGGATTCAATTCCCATAATAGCCGTATATGGAGTTCAAAGAATCCTTTTGCCATTCGTTAATCACGATTCCAAAGGGAATGGAGTATTAACGTCTGGGCTGGCATTATAGGATATAAACTTATTGGGCCTTACCTTCTTCCCGACAGACTGAATGGGGAAAGTTACCTTTTATTTCTTAGAGAGTTTCTGTCTATGCTTCTGGAAGATTTAACCATAGTGGAGTGATTAAATTTAAGGTTCCAACATGATGGAGTCCCAACACAATTTTCCGTAAATGTAAGACTGTGGTTGGACTTCTATTATGCAGACAGGCGGATTGGTCGTTGCGGTTTTGTATCGTGGTGTGCTAGGTCACCAGACCTCATGCTCCTAGATTTTTTCCTTTGGGGACATTTAAAGGAACTACTTTACAGGACACCAGTCACAAGTATGGTGGATATGATAGCCAAACTTCATGCGGCTATTGCAGCAATGGACGAAGATGATTTACTGCGTGTTCAAGCATCATTTCAACGTCGTATAAATATGCGTAGAACAATGATGGGAGGACACTATGAACATTTGCTGTAACTCGTTCGTTCTCAAGCATCAACCAGTCCTTGAAAAAAAAAATGAATCTATGAGAGTTTATAGCCTTATTTTCAACTTCAAAGCATCAACTGACATATGATTAAATTTGTTCCTTGAACACTGACTGTATTTATTATTTTGTGCATTGGAGTAACCAATAACCATATCGTTTCTTATATGACTTCCATATGTAACGCCCCAGAGATTATTATCTCTATTAAAGTTAGAATCTAAACAAACTTGGTTGTTTTGGATTTTAGTTACTGTAACGGAGCGTAGCGTCGGAGATGAAGTCCTTCCGGCCTTCCTTGCCGTGTGTGTGATTGTTAATGAGGCTAAAGTATTTAACATTGATTTGTCAAGACGTTAACTATCTCTCTTGGTCGCGCGGGGAGCTTTGTTATATTTGTTACTATTCACTTGGTAGCCTAAGTCTTGCCATTTATTTATTTAATTCGTTTCTAAGCTATTAACCGCAGCCATGTTAAATTGAACAGTCAAGCCATTTACGGCGCAAGGTCTGAGTGAAGTTGGATTACGACCGCTAAATCATTGTGGATGAATAATAGCTGGAATCGTAAAGGCCTGTATGAATCTCTGAGCATTGTTCGTAATTGTCCAGTTGATTTGTGGACTGCATATCTTTACGAAGATATCCCTGCATCATAATTGAAAGGGAAGTGGACTGGAGGAAAAGACAACTATCAATTCGGACTGGCAATACGGTAATGTAAAACAGTTTATTATTTAGTTTAAGTCTAACTAATATTATATTGTGTTATATAGTTATATTAACTAGTGCTAATGCAGAAAGATAAGTTAGGACAGTTAAGAACTGACGAACAGTGAACTCAAGGGATATTCTGAGACTTGACGCTAAGGTGACGAGTGTTGAGATTTTGTTGAGTGAGACAAGAACCTCGTTAACAGAACCCGAGTTGATTCCTAGAAGTTAGGAAGTCCTGTTGTAGCAAAGTCCTAAGAAGTTTACATCTGGATTAGAAATCCAGGTTAATGGTAATTCAGTATCTTTGTAATTAATTTAGAGAATTAGTTTATATATTGCACTATTGTTTAGTTAATCAATATTAATATTTGTAGCTAACTGTTCCGGTATGGTCTGTTGGAAAGCTGGAGGGCTTAATGATCAAATTCAAGGGGTTTTGCAATACATCCAGTTTTTGATGTGTGATAAAGACAGTAGCTGTATCTAAGATGTTTCCCTATAATGGACTGATAGTGTGAGCCAAAGAATGTTATAGTTACGGATGTAGCCCCGGAAATGCAATAAATTGCTGTTCGCGATCTTGTATATTCTTCGCCAATGTTGACCAATACTAATTCTAACTTCGTTTTTAAATGATTGCATAACATTGTAACTACTAGGACACTTTTAGAAGTTCTTAAAAGTATGTCACCGTTAGGAGCATTGCATTCTAAAGCTAGTTCATTACCCATATTATAGCAATACTTGTGCCACATTGAAATCGGCCAAAGCCGGATGAGCGTATCTATACACACACTGGAAAATTATCGTACGAATGTAATAATTGGTACAAATAATGTTAATATAATTGTGTTTGGTTGTAGCTGCATTATAGCTGCTAAGAAAGGTAGTCGTTCTGTTAATGTAATGAAACAAATTATTGTATCTTGTTTTCAAGCTTTCTGTCAGCAAATCACAGAATTTTATGTTTTCGTGCTACAATATTTCCCGCCAGGAAGCGTCGTGGTAAAGTAACCGTGTACATTGGCTATGGCAGAATTGTGTGTTAACACTACGAGATCACAGTTTTTAGAGAACATCGATGTATCGCAAGCAGAGGGGTTGGGGAAGTGATGAGGGTGCTGTAATTCTCTTTTCATATTAAAATTTTTCAAATAAATGTAAAAATGCTTTAAAATTAATGGCGTGCATGTTATTATTACGGTGATACAGTGATGAAGTTGCAGACGTGCGTTCATGCAGTTTATTAGAAAAGAAGGCTTTCTTTAAAATATACGTATTTAACATATACGTATAAAAATGTAATGTTATGTTTTAACCCCCAGGTCCAAAATTGGCCGTTTTTTCACCGCCCCCCTACAAGCTTCATTCTAAAAATCGCGGGAACCATATACAAAACATCTAAATTCTAATTTATACAGCACTAACTTCGTCAAGTATACAATGAAGGAAGAGACCTTTCCCCATTGCTGTGGTTGGATAAAGAGTTTGCCTGGTAACCGGTAGCTTGTTAGGTGGTGGGCTCGAATCTTTCAAAAGCCACGATTGTTTCTTATTTTCAAGTATCTCGTGATTAGGAGGTCACGTTAAGCAAGCTGGTGGTCCCGTCTGAGACAGCCCAATATGTATCATTGGGACGTAAAACTTGTTGCGCCTCGAAGTCCCATCCTTGTAGAGACACGAACTCGACTCATATTTAATACAGCTGGTGAAGAATGAAACGGCTTATGATGTGGAAAATAAAATTGGGAACCGTTAGACACCCAAACTCTGCTTGCGCCTCGGCCCCCTGAAATGCATAATGCACCATTCCTAGCGACGAGGACATATTGCAATATTTTAAATTGAAAGTAGTATATTTATGAGGCAAGAATTTCCTACAGGGGGTGAGGTGCAAGATCAGGGTCCCTGGCGCAAATTACATATCATCGCATAACTTTGAAACTAGTTCATAATTTAATTAATTGATGACGATTTATGAAAACATGAGTAAATCGGCTCAGATTACTAAGCAAGCCGATCTATTGTCGAATCCCTACTGACTGGGATAGAAGATTGCTATTAATATGAAGGACCTGTTTTTCTCTAAATCCAAAATTGTCGCAGCAGTGAGGAATTCGGTTTCGGCCGTCGCTCTTCGACGTGTGAGGAACGTCGAATTTCGCCTTTTCTTTGTCTCGCGCCTTTGTGATTCTTACTGCTTAATTTCTATCCTTCGAGTTTTTGTTTATCTAAAAAGACTTTTGTGTGCTTTATATGCAGTGGTGGTTCCAGGTTAGGGACAGGGGACCGTGGTCCCCAAATACAATCGGATTTTAATATCCTGCCTATGTGCACGAGCCCCTCTGAGGCACCCGTACACATAGGCAGGAATTTGTGCCCCCAAATTTCTTTTATCTAGAATCATCACTGCTTACATGTGATGAAGTTGAATTTTAAATACGTTTCTAGAGTACTCCGAAGGGAATTTCCTGTTATAGTTTCAGTTTGAAGTTCACGATACTTAAAATGAGTGCGCAGTTTCTCGCCTCCATTTTCCTACTAGCTATTGTACCTGTTTCATCTGCCCGTTGAACACGATTGTGGATTCTCGGTTGCTCAGTTTTTATTGGATTTTATATCCTGTGTTACATACTAAACGCGAAATTTTATTTTATTCTTTAGGCAAATACTGAACCCATTTTTTTTTGCTGTACCTACACAACAACCTTAACTGTGAAATTTTGAGTTATCGAATAGCGAGAAATTTAGAAGAAAAAGTAGTCTAAAACGGAAATACAGTGAATATGTGAAAAATAAAAGTTAATTAAAAGAAAATACCCATCATAAATATTGATGTTCATATAATAGTGTGATCTTTAAAAAGTTTGCTAATTAATAATAATTAAAAATATAGGCAATCGGCCGATAAAATATACAAACAAAATTACTTTTTTCAATCGGCATCCGCGATTGGTATGAAATTGAACAATCGGAAAAAAATCGTCATCGGTCCATCGGCCAAACTTTGACATCGGTCGATCCCTACTTATAATAATGCACATAGCCTAAGTTAATCATAAACGTTACCTCTTCTCTATCCTCCATGATGTTTTGTCGCATTTGACGGTGGGGGAGCGACAGAATTTTATTCACTTCTGCTAGTACTACGGTAGGGGGCATGGGTGTACGTAGATTCGAAGTCTGTGGGGCTGATTTTTTTAGGGGCTAAACTCTATACCTCAAAGCTAAGAAGAAGTTTTCTAGGGGGGTAACCTCCTTAGTTACGCCAATAGAGGGGGCGCCAAAAATCATTGTGGCAAGGGCGCCTCGTAGCCTAAATTCGGCACTGCAAATTTATAAGATCCAGAAAATGACTGGTATTCTGTTGGCTTTCTTTTCCAGTACTTGGCGATCAAGGAACCTTCACTAGGTAGCCATACTTCGGAATTCCAATGACGTATTTGGACACGCAACGAAATTTTCAGGTTTGAATTGAACGAATAAGATCATTTGTGCTTAGCCGTGCCTCTCCAAGAATTTCTTTGGTTTGCTTTTCTCACGATGGGCGTATCTGGGGCGTGATTCGTTCATCTTTGGCCTTAATTATCTTATTAAATATTGATTTTAAGCAAAAATTGTACTGGACATTTTTTATTCCTTTTTTCACAAGGAATCGTGTAGTGAACTTTTTCCGCCATTTTGTATACACCTCGTATATATTCACATTTTAGAATAACTATAGTAAAAATGGTATAATACCCGTCTTCAGGCTGGCATAGACTTTGCAGCTGGAGTAGACGTCCTTGTAGACAGAGAGTATATGAATATTCTGCCCATTGTCCTAAATGTTGTTGTTTGTTGGAGTTGCGTTGCACACAGATATGTGTAGTATTTTCAAGTTCCACATTGTTTGTCTAGCGATTCATTTTTACAAAATGTCTTTGTTTACACAAGTGCACAAATGCCTTTATAGCGCCGATTAATGCAACGATACCACACACGTATCAGAGATAACTACAAAAATGAAACATATTTAAAAATGAATCAATACGCAATTTAACAGTGGCGTAATTGGCCTAAAATTATAGTGGGGAGTGGGGCGTGTGGTTCGCAACCTAATACTTGGCACATGACGTACAATTGTAAATTCCGATTTTTTAGGAGGGACAGATCTTTTTCTGCAGGTCGTGGCTATGCCACCTTCAACACTAGTTAAGCAATGGAATTGAAACGATGTGCTTTGAAGTCCATTAATGTGTGTATGGCCTGTTCAAAATTAGAAGCAAATATCGAGATATGCATGTCTATTCAAATTAATTGGAAATTCCATTCTCTTAAATTAGTGTGTAATGTGTCTTAAATGTATGAAGTAAGTTATGATTAATAAAATGAAAGCCGTAGAATCAGACATCTGACCATACACCAATCTAAATCACTTCCACAGGCTTAAAAGCATTTTATAAATGTTCTAGATATTAATTTTCCTTATTTCCATCATCAATTGTCTCTCTATGTTTCGCTTTCTCCATATCCTTATTCCCTCGCGACTTAAAAATCAACATTATATTATTTTTTGTCTTTTGTTTTGTATTCTGTATTTTTTTTCTATTTTCATCGTCCCTTCTTTTTACAACCTTCCTTACTCGATAAAGGGAGCAGATAGCTCCAGGAACGTTGTTATTATTTATTTAAATAATAAAAAACTACTCCAGTGATAAAAATCTTCTTTCTCCAAGTTTCTACTCTTACATTAAAAATGTCCTGAAACGGAGCAATGAAATAATGTTTATTTTTCTAACACATACTACAGCTTAAACAAATAATTTTTACAAGGGGAACTCATATTTGTTAAATTTTTACTTCTCAATGTATTTAGATAGAACATGTAAATCTTTTTAAGACAACGTACTAAAATAAAAAAAAATAATGAAATAACAAATTTCTTAAATTGTTTTGTTTACATGAAGATTCTATTTAATATTTTAACAAATTTGCCTCAAATTTTCCGCTGTGATAATTCTTAAAGGATTTCTAAAATAATTCTTAACGCAGTGTTCCTCTAGATGCGCTCTAGTATACCATGAAAATCTTCCAGAAGTTCTGAAAGCCATTTACGCAACGCTTATGAAAATTCCAAAGAATTCTGTGAATCCTGAAAACCCTCTATTTAACACGTCCTTTGAATTAGCCAGCTGTAAGCAACATCTCACGATTATAAGAAGATATTATTTAGCTTTTATATACCAATTTATAGTTTATTTTTGTATTTATGTTCTAATAATGATACATAATAATCCTATAAATTTTCCTTCAATAATATTTATAAAGGAGTTTCTTGGCCAGGCATGTAACAAGAAAAGAGATTAGTGGGATAAAAGTTTAAGAATTGCTATCTTAGAGTGTAAGAGACAAGAAATACACAACTTTTCTTATCCAAGTATTTCAATCCTCTTTCTCTTTTTGACATCTGTAATGTCTTCAAGAGTTCCATTAAGAGAGTACTTTTAGTGCTCTTAGGACTTGTCTCTCAAATGCCAAGTTCCTATCCCCCTATCCCAGTTCTTGATCGCTAGTCGTCATCCTCTAGATCAAATTGCCCTGGAGAAAACTCCAGACTGGCTTGTCTTAATAAGGTCGCTGCTTATCCTGGACGCCGAATTCTTCCGATCCAATCCATTAATTTCGCAAATGTCCCCGGAAAATAATTTCCAAATTTTTGATGCCATTGAAATGGAATACTCCGGCTCCGGAAGATTTAAATGCAGTTCTGGTGTGCTGCCGTAAGTGAATTACTATCTGCTGAATTGATGGATTTGTGGAAGAACTTCGGAAATAATCTTTTATATCTTTGTGTGGTATCACGAAGTCTGTATCATTCTATCATTATCATATGTCAGTTTTGCTTTCTGTTTAAAGATTACGCAGAATTCACTTTCGGCTCGCTTCGAAATTTTAAAAGTAAATCTTAATTGCTAGAAATCGTATCCAAATATTTTCATATTTTCTATAACGTTTTTTATTGGGATATGTATATCGGGATGAAAAAGAGCCATACGTAGATTTAAACCTTTTTTATAAAGCTGAATTTAGGAATAGTGTATCGTATTATATCTATAGAAATTCAAAAACGTGTTATTTGTTGTCATACATATACGCATTTGATTAAATTGGAATAAAGCGAAACAAGCAAGTGAAAGAAAATTGCCTAAGGTCGATATTTAAATTTAGCGGGTTTCAATTAACATTAATTCGCAACTCTCTAATCCGCAACTCTCTAATCCGTAACTCTCTAAACTCAACTCTCTATCCGCTACTCTCTGGTTCAAAACTCTCTAATGTGTAACACTCTCATCCGCCACTCTCTAATTCGCAACTCTCCAATTCTCAAGTAACTCGGTAGGTTTTCAGCGTTAACAACAACCATAATTATTGCATTTACGGAAGACCTTTACCTTACCCTTTTTATTGCAGACAGATAGACAGACAGAAAACCATAAGCAATAGCGGGTTCAATATCTAATGAAACCTGCTAATAAAGAATCCTTAAAAACACAAATATTGTTATACTAATTTAAAACATGTATTACCCAACTTTAAACGTGGCAACAAGTAAGCATATAACAGGTGTGTGAAATTATTCTTAACTATTTTAAGTTTAGAATGTATTCTTTAAGCCCTGTATAATGCTTAATTGCTTAGAAACAAATCAGTTTGCACTGTCAAAGGCGCTTGGCAAACATATGGCTATTCTTAGCACTCGTGAATGCACCGAACTATCCCTTCTCTCTATAAACACGTTCTTAGACTATCCATCAAAACCCGATGCAGTATTCTATATACCACCTGAAATTATTGTGGTGCTAGTAGGATATGACAACTCAAAGCATCTGATGATTTTGCCAGGATACATGCCTAACTATTCAGTCAGTGTAGCGATTCGACAATCTTAGAACCTATCTTGCTCAAATTCGACTCATAGCAGCAGAGAGTCACTAATGATGAACCGATTGGACCTATGAGCGTTATTGATATACTATAGCAAACCTACATACAATAGACTTAGCAGTCCATTACCATTAAATAGTTTGCTGATGGATGTCATACATACGTTACTCCAAGCTTATATATCTCTGCTATCACATACACGACATCCATCTGTCGTGTCTGAAGATATTCCGTTAGGCTATGGGGAATTCAATATACGTATAAGTGAATTGTTCGTTACCATAGCATATTATGTGCGCATGCTATGACTGTGTACTGTTATTTAACTGCGCATTTCAAGGTTGATATTAATTGCCTTTGAAATGACCATTTACAAATAATGATTTTATCGTATTGTATAAATAATTTTGCCTTTGATATGTATTTCTGCATAATTTTGTGAAATAACTTTTACCCAAACCTTTTCAAGTATTTTAGTTTATATTTAAAAATGTTTTTGTTGTTCTGCCATAAACGTTCCATACATGGTTCAATCTATATGAAAATTTACAAAATATTACAATGTAAGGTTTATGTGCGTTAGGCATTTCTAATCGTAATTTTTATGTTTTTGAGAAGATAAATGGTACCTTAAAATTGATGTTTAAATAATGCCTCCAAATTTCATGGCATTTAATGATTTTATAAAAAATATAACAATTCGTCTAGACGAGTTTATTAACTTGTACTTTACACTATTTAATCAAAACGCAAGTTTTACTTGTAGGATTAAATGTAGCTGATTTAATTCATTATAATTTAATTAATAATTACGGTGGGAGAGAGATATATAGATAAACATCATTACAGGTATATTTTTTTAGTTTTTAAAGATGTCAAATATTAGTTTCTTTACTTTGCTTACTCAAATTGTTTATCGTTAAAGTGGAAATACGAGAACATTATCAAAGACGTTTCTATCACATGTTTACCTTACATTTTGTTTGAGCCGATAGCTTTGCATTTCTTACAAAATCAAAATTTGCACAGAAACTACAATTAGACTTAAGTGTGTAGAAGTTGCAATCCGATTAGTCATATTAGAGTAAGTTGTAAGTACAAAAAATTATATAATCAGAATTAAATATTCAATCGGACTATTTGTAGTGTGATAGAACGAAAGAGCTATATAGGTGTAGATTATATTTGGAAATAAATAAATTATACAATATTAAATGGAAGGTTATGTTTTGCCCACCTTTCAAAATTTCCATAGCTTCTTTTGTCAAAATTAGCAAAATACATGTTACTTGCTTTGGTACAAAGAAAATGAAATTAAGGTAGGACTTTGCATGATTGATTATAAGATCACGTAAAAATAAAAGAATCTGAGAGTTACATGAAGACGTTTCAGAAATTGACATTTTGCATCATATCGTATTTCAGGATTCAAAACGATCGCTTGTCTATATACATAATCTGTGTGCATATATTGTCTATATTCATAATCTATGTGCATATATTTTCTGTATTCACAATCTATGCGCATATATATATATTTTCTGTATTCACAATCTATGCGCATATATATATATTATCTGTATGCATAATATATGTCCATATACTGTATATATGAATAATCTATTTACATATACTGTATGTATACATAATCTATGAGCATATATTGTCTATATGCATAATCTATGAGCATATATCGTCTATATACATAATCCATGAGCATATATTGTCTATACGCATAACCTAAGAACATACATTGTCTATATGCATAAACTATGAACATATATTGTCCAAATGCATAATCTATGAGCATATATTGTGTAAATGCATAATCTATGTGCATATATTGCCTATATGCATAATCTATGAGTATATATTGTCTATATGCATAAGCTACGTGCATATTGTCGGAATCTTGACAACAACTCAAACACACTCAGAGAGATCTGATTCCTTAAAGCTGAGTTCCACATTTTTACTTGTCTCTGATCGTAAGTGTCGATATAACTTGGATATCTGTATCAATTTAAAAGCGACGGTTCATCTAAGAAAAAGAAATTGCAGTCAGTACAAGAGACGTCCACTCCGTCATTTTCTATAAAACTATTTATTCGAACAACAAAAATCTGAAGAACGTAAAAAACAAGACGAAAAGAAAGCCAAAAAAAATAACAATACAAAAAAGAACATCGAAAAATAACAACCGTTGTGTTGCCATTAAAAATTAATAATAAAACTTGAAACCGCGTTCGATAAAGAAAACTAATATCTCGCGCACTTTCGTATCCTTTTTTCTCTCTCTCTCTCTCTCGTGTTACAATTATCGATCGTGTATGTAAAATGTCAACAATATTTGAAGAACATCCAACGCATATATTGTCTATATGCATAAGCTATGTGCATATATTGTCTATATGCATAATTTATATGCATATATTGTCTATATGCGTAATCTATGTGAATATATTGTCTATATGCATAATTTACGTGCGTATATTGTCTATATGCATATACATATTAAGTTATCCAATCTGCATCATGATGACAGACAGAGTTTATTTTAGAGCGGTAAGTAAAACTATATATACTGATATGTACTCAGATATTAGAGCCTCTGTTCAACATTTGGAAGGTCGTGGGTTCAGGTCCCACCGAAGGCAGAAATATTTATTTTCTTTCGAACGTTTCACCATCTAATCACGCCATACCATCGGCGTTGGTATCACTACGCCAATAAACGTTGATTGATTGACATTGTTGTTTGATTTAATCTGCGTAGTGTTCGATTTATATAAATAGTGATGTGTGTAGAAGATATCTTTAGTTAAGCTCTACAAAATTTATAATGGATATATTCAAAATGTAGGTAGATTGGAAAACTTTGAGAAACTGAAACTCATTTCCCGTTT
>QLNU02015359.1:72886537-72930060 GCA_006491805.2 Dysdera silvatica | reverse complement strand
CAATATCCGCTCCTCTACATGCCTTGATATCTGAACCATGTCGATGTTCTAGTAGGAAGTGATCCATTTGATTTTTAGTGGTACCGTCCGGTGAGGCACATGTAGTTTTGTAGACGTTTTTATGATTAAAATGGGTACTATATATAGACATGCTTTTGCTAAAAGCAAAATCAATGAGCCGTAGCCCATTATCGTTGTTATTGTCATGCAAACTATGAAGCTCCGGTGCTAGTCTGAACTGTTCTTCTTTTCCCAGTTTTACTTCCATAATCCCAAGAGCGATTTTCAAATCGTGCTTTGGAATCTTATCGTAGGCTTGTTCAAGTATTGCATAGAATTCTTCTTTAGCGTCATCCACTGCCTGTGCATATACACGCACCAAAGTAATATTGAAGAATTTGGATTTTAAACGTAGAGTACACAACCTTTTATTGATGACTTCAAATCCAAGAACGGACCGTTTTATTTTCTGGCAATCATAAATCCAGTGCCACCTGTGTTGGTTCTTCCTCCACTGCAAAATATTGTGTCCTAATCTGTAGAATCCATTATGGTTGTACCTCTCCACCTAATTTCCTGTAGGACCGCAAGGTCTACTTTATGTTTCTTTAGTTCACCTTTCAAATTTTCTAGAGCTTACCTTGATAAACTTCGGAAATTCCGAATGGCCATGGATACAAATCCTTTGTGAAGGCGGCCTTCCGCTTCTTTTGATATTCATCTAGTTAACGGCTGTTGTCAGTTTTCCAAAAACGCGTAGGTAAAGAATTTTGAAGAAAAAGTGAAAATCTAGAATTAAAATGAATATATTTTTCTTTATTTCTCAATTCTTCCTAAGTTGCTTGAGCTTATTGAAAAGGCATAACTCGGTAAAGACTGCCCAACCGGTCATTTGCCCGGTCACTCTTATGGAGAGCCCGACACTGTTCTTAATGTTTCTTCGACCTCAACTCCAATCATAATAATGAATATTGTTTTAACAATAACAGTTCCAGAATTTTGAGATAAAACTGTTTTCAGAAAAAAATGAGGACAACTTTAAATGTTGTAAAAATTCTCTGGCAAATTTTGTAAACAGTAATTTGGGTATATTTATTTGAAATAGGTTCTCCAAAAATTTATTAAAATTTTCCAAAAGAATTCTGAATAGTATTTACATTTTTATATTATTTCTTTAAATACATAAACAGAATATATTTCAATATTTCCGACATAAAACTGAAAATAGTCTTCTAACTGGTAATCAAATTGAATATTTAATACTTCCGAAATGGAAAACTAATATATCTAAAGCAAAATACGAGCAAAATCTTTCTATAATCCGTTAAAATCCAGGAGAAAATGACATACGTTTTACAATTCTTGAGAATAATTACATTTGAGAAATGAAAAATGTATTGTTAAATAAAAAGGTAAAAATATATTTTAATTACTTTCCTTTCCTTCACTCGATATCGAAATTGTAATTGATATCTATTTTCGTTATTTAAGAGAAATGAAAACAAAAATGCATTATGCTTCTTTCAAAAAAAAATATTTAAAAAACAGTATCCGAGAAAATTATTCTTAAAAAACAAATTCAAAATGACTGATCCATTGGCGCACCCACATAGGGGGCCCGTGCCCCCTCCCTTGAGCTAACGAAACTAAATATTATTATGCCAACAGACACTCGTAAATTATTTCTTTTTAAAAAATAAGATTGAATATCGGGACGTTCCCAACGACATTTTCCTAAATGCCACCGACATTGATGAGACTGCTGTTGAATCAAGCATTAGCAGTGGCCCAAACTGTCTTCAAACGCTTTCCCGAAGGTAAAAGGTAGACCAAAACGTAAAATCAAACACAGTTAAAATGGAAATTCTGATTGCAGATATTTCGAATTATGTCAAGAAATCCACCTTACTGATGGAGAAAGAATAATAGTGTTAAACAATCTTTGGGAACCATACGCAAATTGAAATCTTCCCACGAACGTCACTAATACTGTATTAAGTGAAGGAAACCCTAACCACAATCTGAAGTTCTGCTCATCTTAGCTGAGTAAGCTTAATTAGCTAGCTTACTTAAAGGTTGAAGACAGTGCTTATTGAAAATTTTATTCTCTCTTTTCAGCCTAGGAAGTCGAATAAATAAATTATTATTGTATCATAAAGTCGAATTAAGATCGGCACAAGTCAAAAGTCAACTTATTTCAAAAAGTTTTATTAATTGGAAAAAGGCTTCAGAAAAGTTCAATTAATATAACAATTTTCTTTATCATATGGATTCAATTCTCAAAGCCTGTGAATTTTTAAGATTTATGGAAGGGAAAAAAGACCTTTGTGGATTAAGTAATGGACAGAGGCAAACAAAAGAAAATTTTGTGGAATAAGAATATTCTAAAATCTGTTATCAAAGCAAAAATTTTTGTTGAAGACAAGGGCTGGTCTATATAAAATTGTATAAGCGTAATCTATTAGTTCTGATTATTTAAATTTCTGGCACTAGAGAATTACTAGTAATTTAATAATGATAGGATATATGTACACAAAAAGGCAACTGTAAGACCATTTTTCCTATCAAAAATTCTTTACACCTATGGTTCCCCCTCCCCCTTGGGCAAATTCTGGATACGCCATTGCGCATATCACTTCTATGAGTCCTAAAATGTGGAATTTCTTCGCTATTAGATTAAATGCATTTAATTTCATATCTCTTTTTAAAAAACATGCTCGCAAACATCTATTAGATTTATAGTGGTCTTCATTTTCGAACATTCTATTTTCATTAAGTTACTTAAAAGGTGTTACTTTACTACTTCATCTAAATATTACAACAATATTTTCTTCCCTCGAGCAGCAGGGTCTCCGTCAGATCTCATAATGTTTACCCAATGCTGCCCAGGCGGATATCAATCTGAATTTTGCAAAATTTATATCTGTATTATAAATCATGTTTAAAGACATCATAAGGTAGCATAAATCCACCTAAATTTTGCATTGTACAATGTATAAACTAAGCTGATGTCAGTACCAATGCTAAAAGATCTTTTCCTTTTCATTAGTCACCAAACCCAAGATTTCCATGTTACGAAACATGCCGCGCATAATTGTGAGGATTTTCTGGCAATCGCTAAGAATAATTAAAGCATTTAAAGTAATTCATTACAGCAGAACCCCGGTAATCTGACCTCTGGTGGTCCGACTCCCCGCTTGGTCTGACTATACCTTTATCTCGGTAAGCGATTTCCGCCGTAGTCCGCACGGCGCCGCCACCGGGCTTTGTTTCTTGTTCTGTTCTTCATCAAACAAGTCGTGTAATCCTCGTTTACTGCCACTGATGTATTGGAAATTAGTTTTTAGTGCTTTAGGCTCAGTTTACGTTAGGCATAGTCAGGGGCGGACTAGGCCACCGTACAACTGGCCCCTTGGCCGGTGCGCCCTCATGGGTTATAGAAATTACGCCCTTCGATAATCCAAAGTATGCGCACTTTGAGGGGACCCAGTCCTCCTCTGGGCATGGTGTGTACGATTTCGTTATGGCAACAACAAAACGTAAACACGTTACGCTGTCTTTGTCAGAGAAATTAAAAGTGCTTGAAAGATAAGATAAAGGCGATTTCCTTCAAAAGATTGCACGTGAAGTAGTAGTGGACGTAATTACAGTTAAAGATTGAAGAAAATATAGAAAAGATCTAGAAACTCATACAATGACGCTTGAAGATGAAAAAGAGCTGAAAATTTGCAAAACTTTGAAAAGGCCGAAATGTGAGATTTTAGACAACGCTTTGTGATTGTGGTTTGAGACGGAAAGAAGAAAGGTCTTTGTCTGGATCAATGACTAAAGAAATGGCCATTATTTTGCACAAAAAATTTGACAGAAAGGAGCACATCGAAAAGTGATGCAAGTGAAAGCTGGCTACATTGCTAAAAAAAACGATATGAAATTCGAAATGTGGTAATTTCAGATGAGAAGCTCTCTGCAGATAAAGCGGCTGCAATTGAATTTATTCCAAAGTTTTAAAATCTGATTAAAGAAAATAGAATAACTTCTAATCATTTATATAACATCGATGTAACAGGTTTAAACTATAAAATGTTCATAACAAGAACTCTGGTTGCACAAAACGAAACCATAAAAAGTATAAACTTAATAAAGATAGGTTGACTATTGCCACCTGTAGTAATGCTAATGGCAGTCACAAATTGCCATTGTTTGTAATACGGAAATCCAAGAATCCAAAAGCATTTAAAAACATTAATGCATCATCACTACCAGTGTATCATCGAAATTAAAAATCAGTATGAATGGATTACTACCTTTTTAAGGAATGATTCTTTTGACCTGTTTATTCCTGCAGTTTAAAAAATCTAAAGTAAAAAAAAACTGCCTCTACGTGGCATACTGTTACTATATAATGCGCCATCCTATCTCTTTGAAGAGGAACTAGTAAAGGGAGAAATAAAAACTGTATTTCTTCCTACTAACGTAACTTCTCTACCAACCCATGGACCAGGGGGTGATGGAGTGGTTAAAGAGAAGATATCGTCGAAAATATATTGGATCTATTCTAGAAAAGACAGAAAAAGGTAGCGGCCTGTTTGAGGCGATGAAAGCTCTTAATGTATTAAGGATGTTATTTACACAATTGCCAAAGCTTATGAGGAGATGAAAGTATCAACGCTTGAAAAATCGTGGCGTAAACTTTGGCCGAAAATGGTGGTTGAAAGCGACCAAAATGAAGATGAAAATGAAGATGAAGACACACCAGTAATTGTTAATAACTTACAAATTTTACATCCTGATGTTTAGCTCAGTGACGTGAGTGGATCAATCAAGCTGATGCTGACTGAACTACAAAAGAATTAAATGATGACTAGATCATTGCTGCTGTAATTTAGACTACAGACGGCAGCGAGAAAAAACAAGACAATGAGAGCTGTAAACCTACTAGCCGAATATTGCATGTAGATGCTAAGCAGTCATTAAACACAGCTTTTCAGTACATTGAACAAAACTCCCTTTATTCACCAACGGATATTTTGTGGATACGAAAATGGAGGAACATCGCAGCAAAATCAAGATGGTCGTCTACTAAACAGAAGAACATTACAGATTTTTTTCGGCCATTTTAAACGCTAAAATTGCAGCCGAAGTTTATACATTATTATAACTATACTACCCATTGACTTCAATATTTCTCGATAAATGTTATTTCTTATCTACACTGTCAAACTTAAAATGTGTCAACATAATATAATACTATAAAGTAATAGTATGGTAAGTAATATTCTTAATTGAAAACTATACGTAGTATACATTGTTTTCAAATTGTATCGCATTTTAACATAAACGAAAATGTTCCTCTGATAATCCGACTTTTTTGCATTCCGATAGTGTTCCCGCTCTCATAAGTGACGGATTAGCGGGGTTCTACTGTAATATATACATTCAGAGCTCGGACGCCTGCTAGTCTAAAAAAATCTCAACATTTTTTTTTACCAATTTTGGTCTTATTTTATCTGTACCCGCTCCCTTGTTAATCCTTGTTCCTTTCATTATTTTAAATAGTTCGAATTGATTTTTTTCTTTAACAAACATTTTGTTACCGTATCCATTTTTAAATGTACATTATAGTCTACTTTGTTAAATTTGTTTCTATTCACTTCTGTATCCACTATACTTACATAATAGTCGTTTATTATGTTAACCATTTGATATTCATCGGGTAATTGCATAACTATATTCACTTAATCCCTCAAGATTTTTATTATTGCATTTAGCTTTACCTAGTATTTTATTGACCACCCTCTATTTATTTCTAGCTTTAGTGTTTATCTTTTAAACAATCATTATAATAGTTCTGCTTTTTTCATAAGGTTAATTTGTTTATTTTGTGTCTCATTTCTCTAAATCTACTCAAATAAATAGTTTTACTTGTACGAACATATTTACTGTACATTCTATTTCTTCTTTTTTAATTTCCGTAATAAATCTTTTGCAGTCCGTCCTTTTTTTCCTGTATTTTATCTTTAATTGTCATTCAATTAAATGCTTCATTGGTTATTTCTTTAATCCTCGTTATGAAAACGTTGTATTTGTTTCTCTATCCCTTAAATTCTTCTTTAAAATTTATTTTTTTAAAGCATTTTTAAAATTTCCTATTTTTTCCATTAGTTTCTTCTCTTAATTTTTCCTAATTTCTTTTATTTCATCCTCCTTATAATCAAGTATTATTATTTTATGGTCACTTATTTGATAATCGTTAACCTCAGCAGTAATTTCATTCACACTTTTGAAGCATAGACATAGCATTATTATATAATGATTGAGTTGTTATTTATGTACACTACTTTACCAAGTTTTAGTCCTAGTATTTGCATTCTATTTCCTTTTCTCTTATTTATATCCATGTTAAACTCACTTATTATAATCATTTTTCAATAGTTCTATCTTACAAAAACTTTATTTAACCAATTTATCACTTCAACTAGATTTCCTTTATGTTGTCTATATAATAATCCTCTTCTTATTTCCTATTTCGTTCTTATTTTTATTCCTATCATTTCAAAATTATCATTCATATTTGTTATTTCATTCTAAAAATTCCTAGCCTTCTAATCCATCCCTTATATAAAAGGATACACATTCTCCTCTCTTTTCCTTTCTGTTTTTATGATATTCAAAAAAAACAATTTAAGTCATTCAATCAGTTAAATGCATTCAAACCTTTTACACATACGTTTACATGCAATAAAAAACCCGAACTTAGTACTTATTCATAATATTTAGCAATTGTTGCTATGACGTGTCAAACGCACATATCTACCATTTTAATAACATTCTCTGAAATACGGATTTATCTATCGATTTTCAGGTGTTCCTCCTCCCACTGTGACATGGTGGCGTGAATCTGTAATGGTGGATGATACATTTTCGCACACGGCTCAGGGCTACGTTAGAAATGACTTGCTTTTACTAAAACTACAAAGAAGAGATTTACTCGTGACATATACTTGTCATGCCTCGAGCGCTAACCAATCCGTGCCAAAAACTGCTTCGGTAACGATGGATATGAATTGTAAGTAATATTTTTGCTTAAGAGTTCAATTATATACGGTGTTTGATATGTAATGTGTTTCTGATAATTTCAATTAATTAGTTATTATATGTATATATATGTATCTGTGTATAGGCTCAAGAACATGATTATTACCCATGTTACTTTATTGAACATTCTTTTCCATATGTGTGTTTCTTGTATTTAGATTATGGTATAATAGGCGTAGATAATCTTTTTGCACTCATATTTAAAGTTGAAGGCATGGGCGCCCATATGGGGGCAGGGGAATCAAGCCCCCTAGCGTTTCAAAAATTTTATTTGCCTAATTCTGCTATGCATTTAGTTTCAAAGGTTTTACAAGTACATTTTAAAATAAGGTACTGTTTAGCTCATTACTAATTGTCAAACAGTATCAATTATTTTTGTAGCATTTTAGTATCTTGTACATTCACTAAAATTTTTGACAGCCTTGAGAAGAAGGTAATAACTTTTCTTAGCTCCCTATAATTTCTCATATTTGCCCTCTTGGTAGGAGGCCCTTAATAACCGAAGATGCTGACCGTTTCCAGCTTTATATAGCAAGTACAACTCTACTAGCATCTGCAGACAAATATGCGATTTACTTTGACTCTGTTATTTGGATTTTATGAATACGTGTACTAATAATAAAAACACACTCAAAAATATTCGATATACTCTCTGAAAGACGGCAAAAAATTCTACCATCATTGTGTATGCTTCTCATCTAATATTCTGATGATACGTTGAGTATTGTGTCTTAGGTGATAATCTGATTATTATTTAACGTAGAGTTAAAGTTAGTGTTTAACATAGAGTTAGTGTTATCACTTAGCTGGTGGACAGGGACGCAGCAGTTCAAAAATTGTGGATGTGTTCAAGGATCTTTGAAAAATATCAAGTGATATAGCGTTTAGGAGAACCATATATTATATTCTCCAATGGGGATCTCGAGCTCCTCACTTGACTAAGCCACTGATGGTGGAAACTTAGTGTCAGGCTCATTGAGCCTTCGTTCTCATATCATTCTCGATATAACCACTTTTTTAATTCGTCTCATTATAGTTTATTGCTTACGAGAGTCGGTTGGAAAGTTCTCAGCCTAACGAAGAAAGCCCAAGATATTTTAGAATTTTTTTTATCTTTCGACGCAGTCACACTGTAACGAAATATATTTAAAACAACGACTTTCCTACTTTTTGATACATTCGGTAAAACGCGATTTATCTAACTCTGCTAAATAAGTGGTTGCCTCTGCTTGGAGCTCATCATTCGAAGTGAGCCTTCATCTAGCCAACCATCTCTTTAGGTTTGGGAAGATAATGTAATAGCTGGGTGCCAAATCCGGCGAATACGGTGCTTGTGTAAGCATTTCGAATTGTAGGTTATGGAGTTTTGCAGCAGCAACCTGCGATGTGTGTGAGGTGCATTATCGAGGTGAAAGAGCACTTTCCATTTGGCCAGATGTTGACATTTAACCTATATGATACCCAGCAACTGGTCCGGTAGAGAAGTGTAATATTCTCCTGCGACGGTCCTGCCTTTTTTCAGGTTGTCCATAAGTATCACATCATGAGAGTCCGAGAAAACTGCAGCCATGATTTTTTCTACAGATAGGGCGGGTTTTTGCTATCTTCGGCGCATTTTCACCTGAGCTCGTCCATTGTTCGGACTGCTGCTTCGTCTCTGTAGTTTAATGGTGGGACTATATTTCATCTACTGTTGTAAAACGTCGAAAGGATTCAGTGGAAGTGCATTTAACTAAGTTTAAACACCCTTGAGAAATGTTTATAAGAATGCATTTCCGTCGACTGTTAACAAACGTTGCACCCATCTAGCGGAAAGCCTTTTCATACCCAAAAACATTCTGTAAAATGCAGTGGACGCATGTGGACGCATTCTATTGAGGTGTTTGCAATGTTGGCAAGCGCACGTACCTTCAGTCGACGATCATTTAATAAGACATTGGGGATTTTTTTGACGATTTCTTTGGTCGTAGCAGTTTTTTGGATATCCCGAGGGTTCATTAACTTGAATGGTGCACGACCATATTTAAATTCAACAACCCACTTTTTTACCTTCGCAAACGAATGAGGAGAATCTTTTAAAGTGGAATCTAACTCTTTTTTATATCCGTCTAAGATAAACCGTTAAAAACAAAGTACTTTTCAATAGCTTTAACTTCAAGTTTATCCATTTTCTAAAATATGCAAAACTTGCTTGTTTGTTCGATCCCCAAAAATAACGAACAAAACGCACATGCCTGCGATTTCGGAACACGTCATCTAATTGTTCATGCTTAGTAAATATCTTAATTATTCTGTCATACTGTTAATATCCATGCGACAGGCCGAGAATTTTTCAAACGACCCTCGTATTTTGCATATTGTGGTGTGTTTGGAATAAATTGAATTAAGCTGAATTAATTCAGACATCTTGATTTCTGAGGTTAGTCCATGCAATGTGCGATAGAGATAATTGTAATTAAATATAAATTCTATCACTTGACGCCTGTAGGAAATGCTTAACAAATGAATGAAGGAAACCAGATATATACAATATGGACTAAGAAACAATGTAGTAATAATAATGTTATAATTACTATAGTAATTAGGGCATGAAATCCAATTTCAAACTGAAATAACGTTAGCTTAAATGAGATCAATTCAAAGCTATTTTCACATAATAATTCTTTAATTGCAATCACAATTAAGTTAATTCATTTGTCGCATAAGAAAAGGTTCAAATTTTCCGATAATATTTTATTATCGAAGAAAATAATCGATAACAAAGTTTCCCATTGATTCACTTTCATAACAGCGTTAGTTAATTTTCTTGCATTCATTACTCCTGAAGAGAAACCCAGAACAACAAAGCCGTAGCCAAGATTTAATTTCGGGGGTTCAAAAATTTTTACAGCATGTATCGATACAATTACAGCATGCAAGGCCGTAGCCAAGTCCCATTAAAAATTTAGTTTCGGGGGGAACCGGTCCCTAAGATCCTCCCCACCTCTGGATGGGGGCATACGGAGCAAGCTAATGTTTTTCACTCTTTTCCATTTTTCGACCAAACCTCCAGAAAGAAGCGACCGCATGCATTGCCAGCTGTAAATACTTTATATAAACTCACTAATTGCGAGTATGTTTAATACTGCGTCTGCTTGAATTTAAATAAAATGCCTTATTATTTTTATTTTTGTTTTATTAGCTTTTTAATTTTATTTCCTTTTTTTTTTATTCCAAAACTTCGAATATCATTTTAATCTTACGTACATACCATCACCGAGTTACGTAATAATTACATAATATATATTCAGTATAATTAATACACAAATCATATACGATATATATATATATATACAGGGTGCAATATATTCAGGGCCTTTCAGAGAAAATGCTAGGCCCGTGGCAACTAATATTTTAGAGGTTTCAAATACACGTCTAATATATATTGAGTTAACAGATTGAGGCCATTAATATTCTAAGGTCCGGACTAGCAGCCTCTCCTGTCCCCTCTCTTAAACCCTGTATCTATGTATGTATATATATAGATATACATAATATGTGTTGAATATCAAGGTTTACGGCACATTGTCTAGTTATATATCGTATATGCGTTGTGTGCTGATTATACAGATTATATTATATAATAATTATGTAACTCAGCAATGGTATATGTAAAGTTATTTGCCTTCATCTTATAAATAAAATATATTATTATTATATAGTAGGTCTCTGGGAAGGTTCCCATATTAGAGGAGCCAGCCGAAGATATTAAAACGTGATAAACTATCTGTCTCGGTAGATCACAATAATAAAGATTATTCAATCTGATGGGATAATACTTTATGGTGAACGGTTATTGATTTACATAAATTAGAATGCCTAGGGAAAGGGGCATAGATAATTCGCTACTAGTGGATAATTTAAAATTGAATGCGAGTAGAAGGCCATGGCTTTTTGCAGAACTCTTTATCACATTGGCTTGCATTTAAAGTAAAACTTCGAATGCGTAATTGTATAAATAATGAAATTAAAGGAACAAACAAAAGGAAGCGTTTCTACAAAGATTCAAATACATTCAATATTAGAAAATTATTATAATATATAAGTGAAATAACTATATACTGCTCAAGATTTATTACAGGAAAGATACACGAAACATATGGAGTAATGGATCATTGTCTTGCATCTCAATTTTGTGCATATTTTGTTCCACTACAACAAATAATATAAAATAATTTTATTTTTCCATCCGCACATGTATTATTAAAATAAATGCAACCTCGTACAATAATTATCCCTTATGGATTCATGTGAGATGAAAGGGACAGATATAAAACAAAATGTTAAGTCTTCTGACCCCGTTCAATATGGCCAATTTCCTATCTCATATCCTGATCTTTTAATAATTGTATTTTTAATCTTTTTCTCAAATGCCCTTTTTGTTTTGCTTTCTTTTATCACCTCCGGCAATTCATTCCATAACTTTAACCCATAGTAATTTATATTGTGTGATTCCATTTTAGTTCTTACATTTTTTTTATTTTTATTCCTCCTCCTTTTCTTTTATATTTGTTATTGAATTTCTCATCGATTTATGTGTTGTCTCTTGATATTTAATTTTATAATTTTTGTACTTGCTAAAAATAAATAGCAGAGCTTTCTAAAATTCTAATTTTTGGTCACCCATTCTAAATGGTTTTCTTTAATATGAGATAATACAGGTAAATATATAGTATTTAATTTGTGGAACTAATCAGTCAGAGAAAGAGAATGTAAAGGTAATTTCATTTAATGAAGGAAACCATAGTAAATGGTAAAATTGGTAAATACAAACTTGAACTTCGTATCTTGAACCCTCAAGATATGCATTATATAAAGGTATGAGCTTGTTTTCTAAATTATAGGGTTCCTAACTTTTCCTGTCCTATTATGCCGTATCAGAAACCCATTGCTATGGAACCCTTTTACCGTCAGGTGAAGTCTATTTATCCTTCATAACTTCAGAGAAACATCTGATAAACAGAAACATCAGAGAAACTCAGAGAAACATCTGATAAAGAGGAACATCAGAGAAACATCTAATAAAGAGAAACATCAGAGAAACAGCTAATAAAGAGAAATACCAGAGAAACAGCTAATAAAGAGAAACAGCTAATAAAGAGAAACAGCTAATAAAGAGAAACAGCTAATAAAGAGAAACAGCTAATAAAGAGAAACAGCTAATAAAGAGAAACATCAGAGAAACATCTAATAAAGAGAAACATCAGAGAAACAGCTAATAAAGTGAAGCATCAGAGAAACTCAGAGAAACATCAAACTCACAGAAACATCAGAGAAACTCACAGAAACATTTGATAAAGAGAAATATCAGAGAAACATCTGAAATCTCTATCAACAATTTCTTAAATTTTAAAAATCTCTTCCCAGTAAAAGCAATTCTTTATACGTCGTCGTATCCTAAGAAGTGGAACCTATTGAACTGAACCCTTTCTCATCCAATGAAGCCACTTGGTTCGTTTGGCAGTTTAGGTAAGTGTATGAGCTCCCATTGACAATCCGATAAACTTTACAAATATCTATTCAGGAAAAGCAGCGATTATACATTATCTGCAATAACTCTATCTGTTATGTTTATTTGTTATGACCGTATATATTGCCAGTGCAATTATGTATAATTACCTACATGATTAATTGAACCAAATATCAAATTTTAGTTAAGGGTGTGTAAAATTCGAATATTGTTGCTTCCCCATATGATTTCATGACACCAATCCAGCCACCCCTTGGAATTTAACCTCTTCGAGGACCGATGGTCCTTAGTTAGTGAATTGCCATTCTATGTTAACCTGAATGTGTTATATTTACATATCGGAAATGAAACGGGAAAACATTCTCGTATGATATTTATCATAAAACGGAAACATGGTATTCGGTTTGTTAAGTTTAACGCATTCTAAAACTGAAGTTCTCAAGGAAACTACTGAAATTAGGTATTTCAGCTCCCACATTCTATGGTCACATGTAGAGCTTTTTTATAGATATATTTCAAATGTTATGTCTGGTTGCCCTTCTCAGCAATGACATAATTACCACGAAAGTGGTAACCTTTGGGTTGATTTTTGGCGAGGGTCAAGAGTAAGATTGAAAAGTGGCCTCTTGGTTAGAATCCCAGCGCCTTGCCAACCGGACTACCCAGACGCGGCTAGGGAAGTCCACATAAAAATATTGACCATTGAAACTCTTTGTGTTTGACGTTTTCTTGGTAATTGTACTGCTCTTAATAAGGGCAACAGTTAATATCCAAAATTCGTAATTTACTGGTCGAAGAGCTATATTTCGAGGAAGGAACCCGGAAGTCTTATTTTATTTGGTTTTTGTGTATTCATAACTACACAATATATACAGTGCCATATTTCCCAGTAGACTATAATATGCTGTGAACTAGGATGGCAAATTTTGTGTATTGAGTCTGATATAACAAAATCAATACCATATCTGATGGTATCTGATGATATAATCAGATGTTTTGCCGAGAAGACAGCTAGACGTCATGCTTGCCATTTAAATACCAGTGTTCTATAGGCTTTTATTTATTTTTTGCTAAAATTAAAATTTATTTCAATAAAATTGAATTTGATTTATTATATACCAAAAATAAATAATACTTCAATATAAGTTAATATTGTTTAATGTTATATTTCAACTTATGAATTTTTTTACAACACATTTTTAGACAATACAAAGTTTTTGGCGTATATTGAATGTAGCAATTTTTATGTTCCTACCACTGATTGGGGGAGGGCGAATGGGTAGGAAGTGGTGACAAAAAGCAGTATCATGGAGCGGCAAAAACAAACTTAGCCTAATGGCGGCAAAATGGTAAATCCGCCCATAAATATACATTTAGTGAGCAGTATTTTTTGTACAAATACGCTAAAATAACCCTAGAAATACCTGACTTCAACGCTTAAATAAAGTTACGTCTGGTATCCAGAACTGCGTTTTAAATTGAGTTAATAACTTAACACTTAGAAAATATTTAAATGCAACGATGCCTGCTCTAAGCTTTAAGCAGAAGTCTGCAAGACACAATTCCCGCCCCGTCTCGCAAGCTGGTTCTCTGTTGAAATCCTCTGTCTCTCATCACTGACTTTAGAATTCTTCAGGGAATTGTTCTAACCGGGAACGTGAGCCGCAATTGGATCCAACGCAACACGTCTAATCCTGTTAGACCATTAATTGTAGCTCTGGAGAGAAGATGATTTGTTACTTCACGGTGACCTCGTATTAGTTGTAAATTTAGGTTAAATATATTTTAGTCAGTAACCGGACCTTAGGCTTCATAAATCGGAAGCCATGCACTCTCCATTTAATTACATATATTCAGAATTGAATGATATACTTAACGTTTAAAAGCTGCTAATCGTCAGCTCTGAACATTATAAATTAATTGCTAAAATGCAATTTCCCTTTGAATATCTCTTTTCAATGACGTAAAATCATGGGTGTATATATACATGGGGTACTATATATACATATGGTGTTGAAGGTCGGCTGTCCTTATTGTTGAAATTAGCCTCGTGATATAGGGGCTAAATATTTTCTAACAAGGGCTGAGTGATGGGCCTCAACGTTTCACATATAGGAAATCTTTGTAATTTTCGGTTTTCTAGGTTTTTAAGAGGGGCTCAATTTTTCTAGGGAGGGCTCAACTTCCCCCTAGTTAAACCAAGATACAAGGAATGAAGAGTGTTCAAGATCATTCGTGCAAGTAACATAGCAGTCAACACTTTTCTCCAGTTTGTCAAGGGAAGTTGTCTATTATGTCCATTGTGCTAGTGATATCAAACACAAATGAGTATTTAATATAATTTGACGACGACACTGCACACTAATAAAACAATTGACAAGGCAATAAATTAACACAGTTGGATAAACTATTCAATTGTTTATAGCTGTTTCGACAGTCCTGGGCTACTTTCGTCAGAACGATGCCTGATACAATACGACATGTAATGCCAACCAGCGTTACAAACGGCGATTACAGGTATAGTGGAAACGAAAGGTAAAACAAATTAAACACGTAAGTTAGCAGAAACGTCTCTAGTAGTGGAACATGAGTTTGAAGAACCGCCTATGGTAATATGTGAGTTTGAAAAGAAAGATCGATGGTAGTAAAAATTATTCTGTATGGAAAGGCATACGCCATGAGCCAGTAGAAACGTTGGATGAAGAATTATTCTTCGAAGCGGTGAGAAATTCTTCGAAAGGGAGAAATAAAATTAGGTGACAACTGGTCATTTATGGCAATATCTGCGTTTGCGGTTATATATATATATGGCCTCAAAAAAATCGAAGTCCAGTGAACAGGAAACTTTTTGGATAAGTTATGCTTTATAAAATAACAACTTATGTCCGGATGTTCACAAGGATTTAACCAAAGCAGATCTTTGGAGTTCTTGTTTCAAAACGTATGAATCATGTTCTTTTATACGAATTCGAAGAGCTCTGCATGTTTCGCCGATGGAGAAACCTAGATTCTCCAAATTCTAAGAAGTCATACCTGACCTAGAATTTTGGGGAATTTATTCTATCCTTTGCCAATGTGATCACGACTACATTGGCCAAACACTGTGTTTTTTCAAACCTTATTAAAAAAATGGAAAAAGTGTTTCTATAAATGGCAAATTATTAGGAATAAAATACAATCTGTCATGGAAGAAATTTACGTACGAAAGTTAAGAAATAGATAAACTAACAAATACATCACCCAAAATTTCGGATGCGTTAGCCGAAGCCTATCATCAGGAGTAATTACTTTTCGTGAAAGATTTATTTATTTTACCGGTGTTTATCTTTGTATATATAATTATCTATTAAATTTCATCTCAGATGCGAATCAGTAAACACGAGTAAAAATTAACAAGGACTGCTTTACTGAAAAATTTTCAATTTATATGACTTTTTCCCATGAATGTGCAGAGAGTGGTATATATCAAACTGTTTCCTAATGACATTAAACAGTTTTAAGTACAAATGACATACAAGTTGATATGATACTCAAATCTTCTTTTTTCAAAAAAACAAATATGCATTATTCCCTAAGACATGAAGCATTCCATGCAAAATTGCATGTTAGCAAAAATAGATCACGCATGCGAAAAATAAGATGTAAGCTGGAAAAATCTTTCCGAGAGAAAAAGTATAGAGTTGATCTGATGAAATATATGCTAGTTTCTATTGGTATCATTCGTCTCTTTCAAATGGAAAATCAATTTAATGAATCTTTTGATATATATGGCGGCGAAAGCCTTTCTAAACTATCTTTATTTCCAAAAATAAAAACATGAAATATCTCTCCCTTTCTTGACGTGCATTCATTTTTGATCCAACTTCTTCTTCATCCATGTATCCAGGGATGAAATTGAACTTTTCTAGCTCGAAAGAACGTATCATTTTAGAATCCTTTCCGGCGAATTCCTGCACCGTTTCTTACACTCTTTTTTGTTCTTGTGAGATATTTTGTCTCATCTTTGCGGAGGAGAAAAGGAGGCGCAAGAATAATAAGAATATAAAAGAATCGATGCCATTTTCTGTTTTCACCTACATCACTTCATAGGCTCCACCTTCTAGCCACTTAACTAGCCAAAATAAAATTTAGATTCGCTGTAATGCATTAAATTTGTTGTCACTGACTAACGGTATAATTATTCGACAAATTTAAATCGTTGGACTAGTTTCAGAGAGGAAGATGCAACCCGAGAACTAATATAGCTGAACAAGTTTTGGACAACACTATCTGTACAAGCAAATATATTGTTTTACTTCCTAATGGAGGATTTTTGTTCAAACCATGCAATGGTAATCTAATTGTCGCTGCTGCAAGTCCAAACTAACTGCACGGCAAAAATTCTTTCCTCCTAATAATGTGAATCAAAAATTAGTTTAGCATTGGACTTTATTTTTAATGATTGATTTCTTCACGGCCACCTAATGGTTTAAAGAGGTCCCCTTTGGGATAAATTTGCCACTGCATATGTTTTTTCTTCATATTCACAAATTAGAATTTCAAATGCTACTAAATTTCTCTCTCTAAGACATTATAAGTTAAAAAAAAGTTCCTCGTTCTCAGTGAATTTCGTACATTAAATAAAAAATGATTTTCATAATATTTAAATAAAGTTTTTTTAATATTATTTAATCTTATTAAAGAGTGTTAAATTTAAAGATTTTTTAATAAAAAATCATTTTATCTCCTATAACCGTACACTTGAATAGTTTTCTGAAAATGCCAGTTTACTTACATCATTATACTATATACACGATTATGAATTATATTATGTGCATATTATTATATGATATATTTAAGTATTGTCAAAAATCGGACAGAACCAGGAAAAAATTATTTATAGTAGAACACGTAATCTTCAATATTGTGAAGATAGACAAACTGAATAAGCAAAAAAATCGAAAAACAAAATCTGATATGCTTAGCGTAGGTGGTCAGGGGTAAACACGTATGCATAACAAACTCCTAGCTAACAAATAACCCCTAATTATATCTAAAAGCATTTCTCCCATTTCTCATTTCTATTCATCAGTAAATCTTTCGATTTCCTTTTAAGGTATAATTTACAAAATTTACTGATATTTTTTCAAATAATATATATGCATATACATTTTAAGTATTTTGTATTCTGTAAACAGCATCTGTAAGATTCTAGTTCTGAGAGCAAAATCGACAAGGATAGTTTGCACTACACTTACAGTTTAATTTTCACTCTTCGGCAACGTAAAAATTAATATCATCGTTTGGTAAATAATTAAAATTTTCCCACAATCTTTTGCCTAAATTTATTAAATTTTCTATTAATTAATTTACGAACACGTTTCTAAATATAATAGTTTTGTTTAGAAATGAAGCAAGCATTGAAAAGGTGAGAACACTAAAGATGAATATATGGACAATATTTTTCGAAAGTTCGAATAATTAATTTATAATTTGTTTTTGTTTTTATAATTAATTAGTCATTTATATCTTATAACTACAATCGGACTTTATCAATCCATGACTGATCGTAAGTCTTCAAAATTTTTTATTAAAGATGATGTAAACATAATTTTACTGCTACTGACTATGAAAGCAAGGGTGAGTTGGTTATTTGTGTTGGCTTTCAGATCTCTGTTTCAGTCCGTGTATTTTCAATAATTGGATTTTTAAATTATAAATTTTGTTTCATTAAAACAAGAAGGGTTTTTACAAGTTGCTAATTTATATTATAAAAAATCACGCTTTAAGCTGGCTTATATCAAACAACTTTAGAAAGCTACGTGCTGAGTAATTTCCTAATGAAACTATTAAGGAACCGCTAGTATGACATTGATTTTCATTTATCCTGTCACTTTGATAAAATTGAGGTGTGTCCTTTTTTTCTTTTGAAACCCTCATGTGTCAGTAGCAATCACATAATTTTTGTATATAAACTCTGACGAAAAGCAAAAAATGTTGCATAACAAGGGAAAAAATTAAGCAAGGATTTTCAATGATAATATAAACAAGGATATTCACTAATAATATAAGCAAAAATATTGCAGAACATAAACAATGAGGTTGCTTAATATATCATAAGCAAAAGTTCTAAATGTCATAAGCGATGATGTCAATCACCAAAGAAAAATCATAATCTTTTCTGTTACATAAGCAAAAATAGTAATAAAAAAGCGAAAATATGATTTTTCTCCTACAAAATCTAAGATGTTGAACTTATTTTTCTTATAATTAAATATGATATTATTTAATTATGAAGGTTATCGGTTTGCTGAATAATCTAAACGCCTCATGGGGCTTAACTATCAAATTATTAAGCTCATAAATAAACTAATAATGTAGTTGAAATCATAGGAAAATTCTAGCGAGTAAAACGATTTTACAGTGTATACAACAATCTAATCTCAAAATATAAATACGTTTTTTCTTAATTACATTTTACAATATTCTACTAAACCCAACTGTCAAAACTGTTAAAACACTTACTAAAATTACTAATTACTGCTTAATAGTTTTAAATATAATTATGAATATTTTCTCCAGATTTGACAAAAAAAACTTATATACCTATAGGGAGGTTGTTAGAATATATAGTATTATTTGTAAATAAAGATTACAGAACTAGCTTCTACAGTTTTCTCTCTCATTCATTCAGTTTCTATCCCAATTTCTTTTATTCCTTAAACATCGATTGTAGGTGGTTGTTTCGTCCAAGTTGCTCAATGTTCGATTCTTCTTGATGGTCTAATCCTCTTAAAGTAAATGGAGCATGAAATCACCATTCTACATCTAAGCAACCTTTCTTTTGGCCCATTTCTAAATAAGGTTGTCGTTCATGTCTTCATTCCAGTGTACATCCTAGTGAAAGAAAGTGGGATTCGAACAAAATTAAGGTTAATGATTCCGTAGAAGACGGTAAATTCGCTCTTAAAACAATGGTGATGTGGTAGTTTCCAGCTATATATTACATAAGAATTTCGCATCGTATATGAATATATATCAATGTATTAAATAATTGCTAATTTAAGTTATATTGACGGTTATTCTAAAAGCTCGTATCTCGAGATATATTTGACGTGGTCATTTACGATTCCAAATACTATATTCGTAATTAGGATATACATATGTTTTGAATTGTAATATATATATAATGATAACTTCTCAATGAAAATGATAAATGATAAATGATAAATGATAATGATAACTGATTCAATATTCAATGCGAGATGCACGTTTCATAGTATGTGTAGTAAGCACGATAACTGTGTCATACTTAAAGAGGTAGACGATGTCAGAGACGTTCTTTTTAAATAAGTAAAAAATAGAATAGAATGAATATGTTTGCATATGTGTTTTAAAATTATAGTATTTATTCAATATACACAATAAAACCCAGTCGAACCTCGTTAAGATAAACTCCAAAGTATGGAAAAAATATGTTCGTACTAATAGTAATTCTCATTATCCGCAAAATATGCAGAGAAAGAATCGTATTATACTAAAATATTTATAGCATCACCGATTACCATTTACACATTTCGATATTATATGGTTAATTAATTATTGTATTTATTATATTTTATCAGTATTATTGTTTTATTACAGCTACACAATTTGTAACAAAAGCTATATTTCATATGTATACGTGACTTCAGAAGTAGACATTACCGGAAGTTTATGAATTCTAAAACTCTATGTTTTAATATATGTACACATTATCATTTAGTGAATATTTATTAATATTTATTTTCCGGATTATAATGTGAGAAGGAATATTTTAAATTAAAATAGTACACTTAAATTCATTAGTTGCAGATTGATTTCTCTCTTTCCGTCAGCACAATGTTGCTAAAAATCATTAAGTTTGTCCTCAGTTTCCAGAGAAGCCCAGAATCTGTCTCTTTCATTACAAAACGACGTGCAGTAAAAACCCCATGACACTAACAAGATTTTCGTCTGATATGGCAGAAGGGGTGGTATTTTTGTGAAAGTATCCGAAGAATAGTGATTACTAGAGCCTAGACGATATTCAACTGCTTATGTGCATATGCATTTAGCACTGTTTAACGTCAGTGCATATAAATGCAAAAAAAAAAACAACCCTTGTGAATTTCCCAGAATAAATGCATATTTTAAGTGTTTTAGAAATTTGAGCGTTTTATTAATACTTTATAGGAAAAATTTTGCCGGCAACACTAAAGCTGAACTTTCATTTTATTCCTCATCTAACCAGAAAAGCAAAAGAATTTGTAAACGGTCCATTAATTATGTACTATAGTGCTGAATTATTGTAAACGGTCCATTAATTATGTACTATAGAGCTGAATTATTGACACTATCTCTCTTTCTCTATCTATTGCCCTCATTAGAGACAACAAAGATTTGGTTCTATTTTGCTAGATGGACAGTTATTTAAGGTGAAATTAAAACAAACATTTACAAAGGATAAAATTCTACATCATTATCTATTAATGATAAACGTGACTGGCAGTCAGTCATGAATAAAATTATACCTAATAGACAATCCTCAAAATTTTATATATGCTGTCCAATAACCAACGTAGCTTTGAAAAGGACCTTTTGGCACAAAAGTGCGATTGAATGATAGAAGGCAGAACTTAAACGTTCAGAATATCAAGAGACACAGTTGATATGCCGTAATAAAAATTTTTCTATATAAAGCATATCATTTTATGTATGTCAAATGTTTCTACTCGGTAGGTAATAATAAACCTTTTTTTGAAAACGGGAGGAGTATGATTTTCGAGTAAGTTAAAAATATATTTAAGTACGTAGTTTTTATTATAGGTACATGTTTATTCATTTTAAATGCATATAAACAGGGCCGGCGCCAAGAGGATGCTAACCAGGCATTTGCCTTGAGTTGCAGATTTTTAAGGACGATAAATTAGTTTTATTATAAAAAAAAAATGAATCCATTTTAAGGGGGCAAAATACACGTTCGCCTCGAGCGACATAATATCTAACGCCAGCCCTGCATATAAGTGCATACTTGTATGCATATTTTGCTGATTTTTAAGTGCAGATAGTAGCTCCAGTGATTGCTATCCGACAAGTGTAGTATTATGCCATTGTGGGCCTCAACTATGTCGGCATCTGCTGAAACACTGCACGTTATGATATTGTCCATTGAAACATATATTTCTGTTGTAATCGCATGTAAACACCAACAGGAAATGTTTGTTATGCAAGTGTATATAAAAGTCGCCCGCACGTTTAATCTGGTAACTACAGCATGTTGAAATTATCAATGAGCTATGATCTTATGAGGCGAATTTTGTCCATGTTAAGCGGAGAAAATTTTCCAAGGCCATCAGTTCGTTATAAACGATATTTCGTCTTAACCGTGTTCTTGCTAAAGGCACAAGTAACATGAGGATTCTTATACAATTTGACGGGACTGTTCTTATTAAAAGTAATTCGTCTTAAGCGTGTTCATTTTAACGAGGTTTGACTGTATTGTAATCACAACTATTAGCTTAGAACTATGATGGACAATTAATGTTGGAAAAAGAATTTGAAAAATTAAACTATGTGCATGCAACATATAAATGCTGCACATGATCTTTAAGATCACGTGATGATTGGATGATTAGCGTTATTATGTGGTTACTCGTTGCTAACTAGTCTGGAAGTTTCCTCAATTCATTTTTTTTAAGTATAAATCTTAATTTATACTTAATAAAAAGAATTGAATTCAGCCAAGAGACTTTTTGAACAAACCTTATCTGGCAACCTCAATTTTAAAACTCCTAAATTGTTCAAACCACATTTGTAACTCTGAGAGTCATCGTTGGTTGATCTCTAGTAATGAAATGCTTTTTTATTTGCAGTAAAGCCGTTGGATGTTCGAATAACTACTATGCAAAAGTCTTTGTCTGCCGGACGTAGGTTCCAGATCGAATGTGAATCTTGGGGTGCAAGACCAAAAGCCATCATCACTTGGTGGATAGACAACAAGAAACTCAAGCCTGGAAAGGAGACATTTTCAGACAATTTAACCACCAGTATTCTCAATTTTTCGCCTGTAGCGGAAGACAATGGGAAGATTTTGACTTGTCGCGCCCAAAACCCTGCTCTTCCAAACAGCGCCATAGAGAACGGGTGGACAATAAATGTTCTTTGTAAGTATGAAATTTTCCTGATCCATCTACTTCATGAGGTTATCAAAAAAATTCTGGAAATTATATGAATATAAAAAAAATTACTGTTATTTCTCATTTTGTTGAATGGAGTTCCGCTACGTTCATTGTTAAAATACATATAGTATCTTCAGTGAAATATAGAGAAATTTCCGTTTGCCATATATTCTGTTCATAAAATATACCTTTTAGCAAATCAGTGATTATAAACTGTCTGTAAACGTAACTTTTTAATATTCTGGGGCAGGTCCCGATTAAGAAGAATGGGGGAGCTATAGACACAATATTATATGGGGCCCCCTTTACCAGGGGTCCGCTACACCCCCAAAAACCCCCAACTTTCTTGACGCACCGCCATAAAACTCAAAGTTCATATACCCGCTAAATATTCAAATTACAAGAAAGAAAATAAAATATTGCGCAAATTATTTTTCCATACTTTTTCTGCATATGTAAATTGTAATAATCTTTTATATATACCAGTTTTTCAAAGAAAAATACGGATAGGGATGCAAAGAGAGAGAGAGAAAGATACTATGTGAAGTAAAATCCCGCCACCCCAAAAATGACCAACTACCTGTGAATGGGTTAAATGTCCAAGAAGAAATGCTTGAATTTTGTTCCCTACGAATAAAAACAAACAAACTTATTTTATGTAAATATTTATGAATTATTTCATAACTACCGAATATTTTATTTCGTTTCTTTTCCGGTAAGTACATTTTATAAGAAAAATTAAAATTTTGAAGGTAAATTTGAAGCTGCCCAACGAAGTTTTTACACCCCAATCAAAGTTTGACACCCCTGAGCAAATATCCTGGAAACATCCTGCCCCTTACACGTAATGACAGATTTAAACTCCTCAAATTTGGGACGAACTTTCCAAACTAGCCCAAAAAAGTAAGCTTTTACTTAAGTTTTTTAAACGCTGATCAAAAGTGAATAATCAAAAGTCAACTTCTGGGAAAAAACAAAACAAAAACAAACTGCAATTTGTGACTTATTCCATCTGGGGCCGTGGTTTGGCGTTTATTAGCTAGAATATATCAATGAGCAATTTCCAGTCATTTCTGTACTGGGTATCTAAAATTGTTCGTTTATTTGCTCATATACTCACACCCAAATAGCAAATATCCTCCGTGGGACGTTCTGAGGATGTCCAGAACGACTTCAGAAGTCCAAGGACGATATTTGTTATCCGGATATTTAATGAATCCGCGTATAGAACCATTAAAAGTGAAGGTCAATATGCAATAATTCGTCTATACACTATATATTTTATAAATGGTAAAACAGAAATACATGTCACGAAATCTCTGTTTTATTATTGATAGACGTAGCGCAATTCCACCAAATTACACAAAAACATAATACGTATTTACCATGATAATAGGTGTATGTCGTTTATCGAAGAAACTTAACATCTTAAGGTTTTTGCCAGCCGATAACGGTCGAAGAGTTGCTCTCTTTTCAGGTTTTTAAGCGGCAATATGGCTGGGGTTTGTATGGTATGAATGATAAGTGAAAAATCAGGAGGTACCCTCCCGATTTTTACATACCACAATCTGGTTGTACAGGCTCTTTTCAGGGTTTTAAGCGGCTGTACAACCAGATTGTGGCATGTAAAAATGTCTTTGTGTATGATAAAATTTTATAATAAAATTTGATTGTGTATGTAAAAATGTGGTATGTAAAAAAGTCTTCGGCCGTTTCTGCCAGCAAAAAGCCTTAAAGTGTTAAAACACTCTGTATGTATATACATAGTTTTATGCATAATTGAAGGGCATGGAATTTATAAAATCTGTTTAAAGATAGCAATGATTTGGTTCACACGAATATCATTGATATCTTAATCCGTTTAAAAGTATCAGTAAAGCTTATAAGAGACAGGATTTTATAATAATTCGTTATTTCAGTCGTCAGTACAGTCAATTATAAGAAATTATAATCATTACAGTAAATAATGCAAAAGATAAAATAAGAAATAACGCTCTTATAACAGCAGCTAAGTGATGCTACATCAACAAGGAAGAATTGGAAAAAGACCGAAAAAAAAAGGTCTGGAAAAAGGAAATACACCCAATAGGTGAAAACAACCTAACGCTACGAAACCAAACAAGTGTACGTTAACACAATATTAATAATGGGAAGTAATACCTTATAACCTTTCGCACTCTCTCTATTATATAACTATTATACTTACAAATTCGCTCTCAAGTCAAAATAGTTCAATTAAAAAATAAACTGCTGCATTGATTTGTGTACAACAATAATTACTTACATTTCAGATAAAATCAAAGAAAGTCTCTGTTAGGTCGCTGTCACAATAACTCAAGGGTTATGGAAATTTCGCTCAGGTTTATGCATAACTTATGTATTTGCTTATGCAGGAAAAATGCTAGTGCCTTACTGGAGATAAGACAGCAGACTTTTTTACATGTGATAAACGGTGGTTCGGCGGAAACGTAGGAGAAATCAGGATATATATTTCCGAATCGTGCATATAAAAAATTTCAAATCCTAGTTTGAAATTCAAATATGTGGAAATATCATCGGAGATATGCAGAGCCTGACCCCTTTGGTTCTCAATAGGAGAATTCTATCCACTTTTGCATTCTTTTAGGGAAAAAGGGAAATCTGAGAGGAAAAAAATCCCTCCAAAACACTTTATTCGCATTTTTATTCCTAAGGTAGAAACGGCTTTAAACAGTTAAGAAAAGCCAGTTTTCCATCCCCATATCTAAAAGATAAAACGAACCGTATTATCCCTACATTCAAGAAACGGATTCTCCCCATTTTATCGTCACCTCTCAGGAAATAAAAGCTCTCTTAAAATGTCTGAGAATACATAACCATTAACGTTTTACTATTTTCTTTTAGTTAAGCTAGCGTTCTTTTTCCATTTATGAGGTTCTGACTTTTAAGAAAATGTTTATTACATGTGAAACGAACGTAATTTTAAAACTTTATGGGGGCTCAAGAAGAGCTTCCCCTTGATGAGTTTTATATTTAAAAGCAGCCTTGTCTTCTCTTCAGAGATTTTAAATTCTAATTCCCTTTAAGTGTCAGAAGTCCTCAGAATATGCTTCGCTTGTGCTTATTGACACCTTGAGCTCTGAATGGAAGTACCTTTATTGGAAATCTTCAGAAGTGTTGAGATGTATTCTTAAAGGTTTATTCTTTACTGTCAGAAAGGTTTTGAATGTTTGTGCAGTGCATTATCACAATTTACTGCTTGGAAATGTATCATAAAGTAATATTAAAGTATAATTAAAGTAAATATTAAAGTAATAATTAAATAGCATTTGAAGGTACCTACCATATTTATAATCTATCCATAACGCGATCTATCTCGGCCACTCTATTTTTATCTCTTTTTGGCCATGTAAACCAGCTTTAAACCATTTTGCAATAGGAGATTCTCTAAACTGCTGATATAATTCTTCAGATATACTCTATTGAAAAGTGCAAAGAAGCGTTTATTCCCAACAGATAGGTACAAGCTTAAATACGGAAGGAGTTTATGTGACAGATAGACAATATGATGACTGATAGTTTCTTTCCTTCATCACTTGCTAAAAGTTCTATCCCGTTCATTGTTAGTTGCTCAGTGGTTCAGTTGCTCACTTTTCTAGTTGTTCTCCTTTTTCTTTGCATTTTAATGTATAGAGACACGCACACTTTCAGCATTTTATATTTCTTTCCGATAAATACTGCAAGCATTATTTATGCTTATTTACAATGATTACGAAATGTATGCTTAATAATAATTCAATACATAAATACATTTCACTTTCAGCAATAATGCCTTTCCAAGCCCATAATATTACTCTACCTAGGATAGCACAAAAAAAAAGACTAAATAGATAATGGAATGTATATCCTCTAAAATATTACTCGTAAATTAAATGAATCATTTTCACCGCACCAAAATGTTGCACTCTTATTGTGTTGTTGAACTTTGTTTGAAGCTAATTTTTTTAGGCTCATAATATACAGTTAGGAGCTACAGTACCTCAGTACAGTACTTCATGTGAAAATAAACTCTCTCTATATATAATCATATTTGCGAAAATATAACCGATCGAATGTTTTCAACCTATCATTATTCCAATCAATGATAATATCAACAAAGTGACACAGTTTTAAAAAATATGTTTTCCAATTCTTCACTAAACGGTAATTAATTATACTTCACAAAAAATAAATTATGGCAATAAAATCTATAAAACCAAGAGAAAAGTTTTTGACAATTAAGATATAATGAAAAGGTGGAGATAGAATTGGAAGAAAGAACGAAAATTAGCAGTTTATAAGAAAATAATTATAAAATTTAAGTATATAAAATCAAAGCTTGTAAATTTTTCTCATCACAGTCAATGATGTGTTAATATTAGATTACATATGAGATATTATTACCCTTAACAGGGTTAGGACTATTTCCAAACAGTCGGCACACAGCGCCACCTGGGCACTTGATCACAGAGAAGAGGATAACAGGTCGTCTGTCTCTCAGTCGAAGGAGTCCTTGGCCTGCTACCGAAAGGTCGTGGGTTTGGTTCCCAATAGGCACCTTGAAATCATTCTTTTCTTTGCGCACAATTTACAAAAAAATAATCCCCGGTGACTCTGTGTGCCGAGCATTTGGCAATTGTGTTAACCCTATGAAGGGTACGAATATCTCATAATTAAAAAACAATTTATCATCTAGTTTAAAGTTAATTTTAAATAATGGTTAAAAGGTTTAACCAAACACAAAAGCGTTAAGAAATTGAAGAAAAATTTGTAATTTATTATGACATATAGCGTTTATTGTATAAATTTAAGAAATTATATACGTCTCAATTTATTAAAAAACTTATGTGTTTAAAATGTCCATGAGTCCTTCGAAATTAAACTGACGTATGAAAATTTTTAAATTTTCACCTGGTTTTAATACAAAAACTGACTCTCCTTTCTAATATCCTAAGTTAAGTTTTAAATACTTTTGATCCCAATGTCATATGCAACACCTATTCTATACGGAGCAGCTGTTCACAATTTATTCCTCCTATCGCAAAAGAACATATGCATAAAAACATATATTTTGCATTCAATACGCCTGTGCTCTTCTTTTTATGCCTAAGAATATTCAGAAAATATTTGGACCGCTATCTCCCTCTATGTGTTACCAAAGTCCACAATGTGAAAATATTATGATATCGCGTCCGGAAATATTCGAAGTAAATGTTCTTTTTTCCGCACTTTGCAGTCGTGCCGGAGCTGAAGTTGTCTCTGGGCGCGAACATCCACCCTGAGGCGATAAAAGAAGGGACCGATGTCTTCTTCGAGTGCGACGTGTCGGCGAATCCAGTGGCAAGTGAAGTCAAGTGGAGGTTTGAAAGCAAACCACTTTACGGCAACACTTCAGCAGGAGTGATAGTGAGTAACCACTCTCTTGTGCTGCAAAGAGTACGGAAGATACACAGAGGCCATTATCAATGTTCCGCCTCCAACTCCGAAGGGGAAGGCCGCAGCGAGGAAGTCATGCTAAAAGTCAAATGTAAGTATATTTACGAGCACTTTTCGATGCTTGCAACTGTTGTTTAAAACTCCTTTTAGTGAATTGAAATTTAAAAGTGTCTGGCGATTACAAGACAGTAAGAAAAAGGACAAGATTTCGCAAAGAGAAAAGGTTTATTCATCATTTGACAAGCCGTATTTCTTAGACGCTTAGGTAGAATAGAACGAGTCTTTAAAAGACCTAGCTGCTTAAGTACATGATTGTATTATTACGTAAACTGACGTTAATGACCACATCATAAATATAAGGGGTGATTCGAAACAGATGTTACCGCCATTATTTTGAAACTTTAGTCGCAAAAAAGCAAGAAAGTGCTCAAATCATGTAACGATGTTAAATATGTTATTCTTTTTAGTGGGAATGCAGAGATGCAGGAAAGAAAGAGCTCAGAGTTCTAGAGATCCCCATTGGATATCAGAACACACTATTTTATCACTTTTCGTCGAATAAGCGTCTTTAAATTCACTCGAGCCCCATACTTTTTGAATTACTAGATTTTTGAGGTAGTCATATATATATATGTATAAAAATACCACATTTAACTTTTATGTTGGCTACTTTGAAAATTTTTCGATTATAAAAATATTGCCAAATTTCCGTTTGGTCAAATAAAACCGATTTTATGTTTCTTCATGGAATATGCCTTGAAATATTGTATACTTCAAATTCTGTATTTGAGTGTCAAATAAATGGGGATCATCCACAAATTCCAGGAACGAGATAGCACTTTGCTTGGATTTTGAGTTTGTATGCCATTTACAATACGTTTAATTGTGCAGTGTGCCCTTTATTTTTTGTCCAAAAACTCTTCCCAAAGTTGCCATTATTTCACCAAAACCGCGTAAAAGAAGTGATGAAATTTAACTTTTAATAACTCCATCAACACTCTTATTAGAAATAAGAATTTTTCCATTATTTGACTAATTGGATATAAGACGGTATTCTTTAATTGAAAATATTTTCGTAGAATGCCCGTATATGAAATTAAATTCCATATTTTTGCACATATACCACTCCCTCTAAAATTAATAACGCATTCAAAATGCGTATATAATTTGAACGAGTTCTTTCGCCGGAAGTTTTTTCAATGACTAATTGTTTAAAAGGCAACGGTGATAAATCAATTCTGGATCGACCTATATCGGCATTAGAGCAATCTTCAATCGTTACAGATATGTGTATGCGTATAACTGTGTTTCTCAAATTCGATCTGTGTACATCAACGTAGAGTTCTCAAAATTATTGGGGGCCCAAACACAATTTTGGGCACGTTTATACATTACAGTATATGTAAAATCGCAATTTATTTCAGATTATTGGGGGAACTCAGGCCCCACGGGCCTATATAACTCTAGGCTTATGTATGTGTATTATTAAAATATAGATCCGTGAAACAAATACACAAATAAAGAAAATGCAAAGCAACGGTACAAAAACGTAGTTAGCAACATGCTAGTTTTCAGTCAAGCCTTTTTATTATATATTACGTTACAAAAATGTAAATGCAATTTTTCGGCACTCTATGGATTCGTTCACCTTACTAAACTTTGAATGCTAGTAACTACGAGTATTAGGCATGATATTAAGCATTATTATTATTTATATTATTATATTATTATATTATATTATTATTATTATTATTATATTATATTATTATTATTATTATTATTATTATTATTATTATTATTATATTATTATTATTATTATTATTATTATATTATATTATTATTATTATTATTTCATATTATTATTATTATTATTATTATATTATATTATTATTTATCATCAAAAGCATGTAAAACTGAATATTATATGTATATAATATTTGGTTTCACATGCTTTGGAATGACAAAAGCTTAATTAAATGCCAAACATGACTCGATTTTCCATGCTCGTGCCAAATAACACATATAGTCGTATGTTACAGATATATTCCCATTTGTTTGTTGAATAGCAAAAGAAAAAATCTACACCAAAATGGCTGAAATAATAAATTAGTATTTTGTAAAATTAAGAAAGAATAGGTATTGAAGATGTATATAAAAGGAGAAATTTTATAACAGATGAATATGATATCATATACGCACTCACACAACCACATTTGCACTCACACACGCATATGCGTGCGTTCAATGGCTTTTAAGAGTTATAAACACTTAAAAATTGATTCCTTTCTGCACAATCTATTTCTAAATTTCTGTTGCTAAGTTATATTTCTATGTTTAGGATGAGGTATAATTCAAAAGTTTGATGTTCAGGTATAAAAAATATGCATGTGCTTTAAAAAGAAAACCCATATAAAATCATATTATATTTTTAATGATCAAGTCATATGTACCTAGTACCTACATCACGATTTTCCTAATTTATTTTCAGATGCGCCAGTTTGCCGACAAATGCATAGTGCTGTGCACGGTGTAGCTCGATATGAAGCAGTGAATGTCAGCTGCGAAGTTGAAGCTGACCCAGCGGACATAACCTTCAAATGGTCTCTGAACAACACTGTAGAAAACATTGAAATCCCTTCATCAGTGGTCAATGGTACAATGAGTACCGTTGTTTATACTCCGATAACGATGCTGGGGTACGGAGCTCTGCTTTGCTGGGGTAAAAACAATATTGGTCACCAGAAGGAACCGTGTATCATTCGAATCATACCTGCAGGTAAAAAAGGTATTCTTCTTCTCGATATTGTCATTGCATGATTGTCTTTTACCATTTATTATAAAGTTTCCTAAAGCATATTTAAAAAAATAAAAAACACATTGTGCAATCTAGTCTCACTAACGCAGAAGCTCTTCCTTTTTTTGCTTTTTTTTATTTCTTCTTCCTCGCCTAGCTCATTCCATTTATATGGGATTGCTCTTTCTGATAAATTTATCCCCGTCTTGTTATTTCTCCACTTCTCACTTGGTTTCCTTCCTCAAGAAGTTCTTTCCATTTCCTTCTTTTCTTTCTTTCAATTCGTTTTCTATGTTTTCCATCTACGTCTAGGTTCATTGCTAGTTTTCCAGTACAGTTCTTCTCATTTCTATATTTGCCATATCAGTCTCAATTCCTGTGTTTTTCTTGTCAACTTTATTATCTTCGTTTTTCCCTCCTATTTGCTCATTTCTGTCTCGTCTCTCCAGATATTCATTTTCAATTTCTTATCTTTGTTGCTTGAAACCTGTTGGAACTAGATTTCACGAGTGGTAGAGTCTCATTTCTACACGTTTGAGAAAGTTAACACTCAGATTAATATGACCACCTAGGGTTACGTAAAATGTGTTTGCATTATACGTATTGCATGATATTCGGATTTTCTGAGAGCGTATGGCTAAATTATTCCTTTTTGATGATGATTCAAGCGATGATAATTTTTATTTGCCTTAAACGAAGGTGTCAAATTTATTAATCGTAGTAAAAAAAACCCACAAGCCTCAGAGGATTTGTGCGGCGACGATTATTTGGCAGTTGTGTTACACATGAGAAAGGTAATAATATCTCACATTCTTATATAAGAAAAAAGAGAGAGTGTTTTCCTGTCCTCGTTTGTCTAGTGGTTAAGGCACTCCGGACTCAACGGAGGGACTTTTGTTCGACTCTATGACAGGAACGATGTCTCTTTTTCTCCTACACCAAAAATACTCCAATATGAGCTTAAACGTGGGTGTCAAATTTATTAACCGTTATCAAATAACCCCACTAACAAATCACAAAAAATCGCCCCGGGTGGCTTTGTATGTTGACCATTATTTTTCAATTGTATTATCCTTGAGAAGGGTAATAATTGCGATTGATCTGATACACTGCGCAAAAATATTAGATAAATAAAACACAATACTGTCGAAGTTAGAAATTACACAATTTAATGTCGTGACAGCTGTTTCAGTAGCTTCTTGCTACTTTTTTCAAACGAGATATACATACAATCCAAACATACTTTACATACCTATACATACGCAAGAATGCAATGTACTATATACAGCAGAACCTACCTAAAATGGCCACTTTTAGGATTGGACAGCAATGATCGCCATAGAGAGGTGGTCATTATACACGACAGACTTTGGTATGGGCAAAATGGTTCCTACAAGCTTTCTCTTGTAAAAATGGCCACTTTATTCAGATGGCAAATTTATTAAGGTGGTCACTTTGTCAGGTTCCGCTGTGTTTGCAGTTGCAGCTTAAATGAAGTTTCCATGTTTTAATTCTCTGATAGTTTTCTAACAAATTTGGGTAAATATTAGGAAAATATATCAGCTATAGTTTAAAAAGCAAACACCGATATTTAAAAATAAACGTTTAATAATTTAAAGAACAATAACGTTGATTGCGTTATTATAAAATTGATAAAAAAAATGTGACTGAAAAATCGTTATGAAAATATGTTATAAGAAATTTGTCTGGCAACACCTGATAATTTTTACGAGCCCAAATTCAGTGTCCCCAGTAAAAATATGCTCAGGTTATTAGTTCTAAGTGGATGCAACCAGTAAACTCTTACAGATCAGAGATATGATGTCTAATGGAGACCATTGACCAGCAAGTGAAAAATTGATTATGCTTAAAACATGTAGAAGGGATTTTTTTGAATGAAATTGAAAACAAAATTTCAAAACATGATTTTCAAAAGAAGAAAGCTGCTCAACCATAGATAATATAAACTATCATGTGAACCCCAAAATTATAAGAAAACTTTAATAGTTTAAAGAAAATAGGGAAACAATTTTCAATTTTGTAAAAACAATGGAGTAAACAAGCAAGAAGACAGGTATATTGCCATGGATACATCATCGTTGAATATTACGAAGATATTGGCTTACGGCATTAGAAGCGCATAAAGTGCGCAGGAATTTTTTAAATTTTTTTAACTCTGAGCAAGAAACATATTAACAAGAAACCTTGAAGTTTCTTAATGACTTTGATAATCAAGCAAATTTGCAGCCGTTCATTAGGCATATTGATAAAAGTTTTTAGCTTTTTTATTTATCTAAACTTGATAGCGCAGTAAAAAATGAACATTAATTACCTTTCGTTAGTCTCGATAAGTGAGCGTGGCACTTCACTTTTCAGCCATTTGCATCCATTGGATCTTAATTTTTCACGACATTTGAAAGAATGAGGTAATACCTGTACTAAGCAAAACCGGTAAATGATTGCGAAGTTGAAATCCAATATACAATCCCAATTAATAAATATACGATTTTTTTTTTAAATAAGCTTTCCCAATAGTGATTATTATCTTTAGTAGTTGCTTTATGCACATACAAGGGTTGTTTTTTAGTAGTGGCAACAACGATGTAGCGACGCCGAAAAATGGAGCCAGGCAGTGTTGTTTATACAGAGGTAAGTTAAATGTCTACCCTCCTTCATAGCAAATGAACTCGCCGTTCTTCCTCTATGCGCGTGCAGTAATCACAGAAACAGAGCATTTGTGAATGATCGCAGCATACAGACGCAATGTTTTCGTAGGAAGAGCAGAGGAGCTGGTTAAAAATTGAATATGCTGGAGGTCGCAATGCTCGTAAGTGTTAGCAAGGACTGCGAGAGGCTTGTGGTGCATTTGCATTATCTTACCAAACAGTAGCAAGGTGGATAAGACAATGGCGACACTTTATGTATAACACATCATTCTGCACGACAATTCAAGGAAGCATGCAGCAGGAGCTGTATCTGATTTGTTCAATCGCTGAAGCTGGGAAGTGCTCTACCAGCCTTCATGCTCTCCGAATTTAAGCCCCTGAGACTTCGACCTAATCCCTCGGATGAAGAAAACACTGCGTATATTCGCTGTCGAACAGTTGAAGACCACCTTCAGGAAATAGATCGCTGTCGTTGTACCATACAGAAATTAGGCAGTGCCACCTTTATACAAAGGCTTCCGCGTAGCTAGGAATACATTGTACGCAACGCTGGTGAATATATCGAAGGCCCGTAAAACTTAGAACCTTGTATGTATGCTATGTATCTAGAAAATAAATAGTGGCCACTGCTAATAAAACAATCTATGTAAACACCGTGAAGGCTTCTACCAGTATTTTTCAAATATTACTAAAAAATATATTTGTTCAACTGACAGTTGAAATAGCAATTGAACCTCAGTCATTGGGCTGAATAATACTTCTAAAGAAAATTCTCAAACACATAAGCTGCAATGTACGCACGAATAAAACATGCAAAATTATACTAGACGCAATTATTAAGATGCAATTGTTAAATCGCAAATTACTCTATTCTTCTATATGATTGCGACACCTGAAAAATGAAAAACGGCGCCAGGAAAAAAACGAAATTTTCAAAATTTGAACCCTTAGAAAATCAGTCACTCAATCAATCCTTTATTTGTCCATTCATTTGTAGAGCCATAATATATAATAACAATGTGCTACATAAGTGTAAATAATAAAACAAAACAAAGACGGAGTAGCGGGCCCTAATTTCGTGCCCGTAAGCTTTTTCTTTCTTCACGGAAGAACTAACCAAAGCCAAAATCAGAAAAAAGTGGAGAAGCAACCTTAAACCTTTAAGTAAATGGCCCTGGCATTTATACACCGATATTTGTTACCCAAACAACGTTAGAAATATAAAAGCAAAAACACCTACTTTTCACTTTCTGAATAATATGCTCCTGATTTCGTCCCCCGTGGTCCTAATTTCGTCCCCTGAGTCTTCACTTATTAAGAAGCTCGAAATGTGTCTTATAACAACTGATCTGAAAGCATATGATACTTAATTAATCAAAATAGATTTTTTAGATGTACATTTGAAAAAAAAAACCACTAACAAAACAGGAAATAAACAACTCATTTTTCCATATCTTTGGAAAATAACACAAAATTAATCAAATATTACAAAATAAATGCAGACAGCCTACAGCCTTCTCTACATGAGGAAATCACAAAGAAATTTCTTTACCAATGGTACAGTGGTGCACTTCTCGTGGCACCAGTTGCAACATTGCATGCCCTAATCCATTCTCCCCCTGCATGGTCTCGAGAGAAAGGTTACTCGTACAACAAACTGTCTACGTCCAAATCGGCGTGACTGCATCATCCGTGAATGAGTAACCTAGGCCTATCTCCTCATCACTTTCGCTAGTAATCGTTTCTTCTTCAAACAAACGCTTATTCCTTCTTTTTCAGGGATTTTGTCTTTTTGGGTAGTTTCCTTTCAGGGAACATGGGTTTCGGAGGAATTTGCTTTAGGCCTACTTGCTTCCTGTCCTTTCTCCCGGTTCCAGATATTAAAGGTTTGGCATGTTTCTCTTGCGCCGACAAAACTTTTTTTTGTAAGGTGAACCAGTAACTAAGATCACTGTTCCTCGTTCAGCACCTTTCGTGGGCGTAATGTTTGGAACTTCTCGATTATTTTGAGGATAAAAGAGCGCTGCAGACGTCATATCAGAGAATCTATTAAGTTTCGCATAACTTGAACTAGCTAGAGAGAATGGTCCTGTAGACGTAGACGCGATTGGAACTGAAAATCCTCTCTGCTCCTTCGACATCAGTTCTTGAAATTCCCACTCGTGGTTCAGAAAGTCAACATCCGTAAAGATATTTGGATTCAGTGGTGCAATTCCTGTTTTGTTTTGCGGAACGCATTTTGCATGGTTGCAGAACGGTTGTAGACCTCTGCAAAAAGAGAGGCGACCTGAAACTTCTTTACCATTCGGTTGGGATGACTAGCAAGCCAACATTCAATAGCATAGGCATAATAAGTTTTCAGCGAGAACATGAAAGAAAGGTCAAGGGGTTGCATCTTGTTTGTCGAGTGCTGTAGAAGACATGCAATCGCAATGCCCGTCTCACGTGCTCTGTCGATGACGTCTGCACTCCATGTGTGTGAATGGTGGCCATCCAAAATTAGGACAATGGTAATGAAACATTCTATTCATTTAAAAAAAAAGTGAAGACTTAACTCAACCGGAGTCGCTGCAAGCACCAATAGAACCTGGTGGGACACCGTCGATGACTTCGTGTTGCCATCTCTTCTGTGGGAAAATCAACATCGAAGGAACGTACTGCCCAGCTGCCGACATGCATGTGATAAGAGTTATGGTTGCATTACGCTCAGCAGACGAGAGTTTCTGAACTTGTGGTTTGCCCTTAAATGCGATAACTCATCTAGCCTTTTGCCGGACAATTGTAAGCCCAGTTTTGTCGACGTTAAAAATCTTTGTGGCATCGAAATTAATTTTTTCCCATTCTGGTTTGACGATCTCAAAACATTTGTCCACATTTTGTTTCGTGAATCCCTGGATACCTGCCATCGACAAATTTTCAAGGCTTCCGCAACGATAGATTCGGATTTCTCTTCAGAAATGGCCTTAACCATTTGCGACCAGCTGCCTATGTTGCTGAGTTGAAAGGATGCGTCAAACTGTTCCGTATGGCCAACTGAAAAGCCATTCGCTGCAGGTCCCGAGCAGTTAATCCGTAAAAGCTTTTTTCCATGAGCAAGCAATAATCAGCAAGCATGTTTTCGAGCTATGAAGTCAAAACTGTCTGCCGTCCGATCTTCCTACTGGAAACATAATCTTCAGAGGGAAGTCCTGATTTCACGTAGTCTTTCAGTGTCGCTCGCTGTACTTTAAAGACTTTCGCTGCTGTTTTATACCCCACTCGTTTCTTTCTCATAGCTTTCACAGCATCGCTCATTGCCTCCGAGTCCCACAATTTACGTTTCGCCATCTGCAAGAAATAAACAAATCGTCAAACAAGTAGAGTTTCTAACTCATAAGCTTCGCACAAAAAAACAACAAAAAAAAAACAGTTTGCCTTCAAAAAAAAGCCATTTGAAAATACATGGGTTTAAAAAAACTCACTCTGGGTTGAAAAACGCTAAGTTGGCAATATTGCACCCAAGCACTACCTCCCATGTACGCCATTGCGACGAAAAAGCCTCGCATTTAAAGGAACACAGAAGCATAAAAACAACACCTAATCAGCCCAAGCAACCGAACCCGTTTTGCACACGACAGCTCGCGAAGTTTTTTCCAAATAGCATATAAAATTATCAATTTGTAACAAATTGTAATTGACCGATAGATGGCGACACGCAAATAATAGAAACCTGAGACATTAAGATGATATGACTTTCAATTGACGGGCGAGAAAAGAGATCCGCGTTATAAAATCAGATAGAAAATAAAAAAAAAAAAGAATTAATTGAAATTAGATAGTTTGGATGAATAATAGTTTTTTTCTGGTTGAGCGATCGTATGAATGTCTTACTAAAAGGGTAATCCTATTATGTTAACTTTGTTCGTTGTTTCTTCGAGATGAAAATAAAGAGTATTGTTTATAAATTGGCGCTCAACATGAAGCGTTTGGATTATAAATTTGGCGCCAAATGTGGGGCGCCAATTTATAAACAATACTCTTTATTCTCATCTCAAAGAAATACAACGAGCCAATTTAACATAATAGGATTACTCTTTTAGTATGACACAGTCATACGGTCGCTCAATCAGAAGAAAACTATTTTTCATCCAAACTGTCTAATTTCAATTAACCTATTTCTTATCGTCGATCTGATTTTATAACACGGATCTCTTTTCTCGCGCGTCAGTTAAAGTCATATCATCTTAATGTTTCAGGTTTCTATTATTTATGTGTTGCCATCTATCGGTCAATTATAATTTGTTACAAACTTCATTTCCTAATCACATGTGGCAGTGTTCCTCATTTCGCTTCGTGGACGAATTTAGGACATACGCAAGAGGACGAATTTGCGCACATGGTAGTTTTTGTATTTAAGTTTACGAAAAAAAAATAATTATTGACGTTACGATAAATTTCACCACAGGATATTAAAACGAACACTTTATCCTATGCATAGACGAAAAGAGAAAAAAAAAAATTACTCACCTTTGATGTGGCAATTGCAGATTTAAATTGTGGGAAAAAAATCATTTTTCGGTTCAAAAATGAATTTTTTTTTTCTAGCACGCTGTCGGCTCCCGTAGTGCACAAGACTACTGTAAGTACTCAACTGAGGTGTTAGTTACAGCTTTACAAAGTCAACGCCTGGCGACAGCACTTAGAAGCTTAGATCGGCTGGTGGACGAATTTAGGAACAGAGACGAAATTAGGACCCCCTACTCTACATTAAATATGCAAGATATCAGACACTACAATGGAAAGTCCTAAAACAATATCAGCAAAGATATAACACACTTGAAACTCCATAATTATAACCAGATTCCAGAGAAAAGAATCCAGAAACAAAAAATTGTTGAAAATAAAATAGACTGAGAAAAATTTCCCACCAAGTTCTCCAGAACGAGTCCATTACGAAAAGAGCTGTAATGACTATAATTTTGAGAATAAAGTTAGTATATTACGGACACGTAGTGAGTAGTGAAAAATATAAGCTACTCAAATTAGCACTTGGGGGAATCATCATAGGGAAGATATCTAGAGATAGATGATGAAATGGGCTTTGCAAATGCTTGGATTTGACTAAATATGGAAGAAATTACGTTTGCGAGAGCAGAAATAGGGATATGTTGTCGGGTTGGCCGCCGGCCGCCGATGTGAAGAAGGCACTTGAGGGGATAAAAAAAAGGAATATGCAATATATCGTTTAACATATGATAATATAATACATACATATTGTGCTTTTCTATATAGCTTCTCTTATATGTTTGATGATATTAGTAAGCTCAAGTTTTTTGTCAGCATGCTTTTTGTAACTTGTAGCTTCCTAGATGGCTTCTATGTGGGGAAAAACTGAAAATATTGCCCTAATTGGAACAGAGGAGCATTAGATACCATACACTGATGTATACCATGGGCGTAACACTAAATTCGCTTTTGGATTTTATACACATTAAGCCCCACATTTTCACACAAGATGGTTTCCAGTATTTCACATTTGAAATACTCTGAATATTTTCCTGATCCAAATGGTGCAGAACAGTTATTTATCCACTCATTGATCTTGTTCTTTGTAATTGATATATAGGCTAACATCTGGTATCTACACCAGAAGGAAATAAGCTCTCTATGACTGCAACTTGCAGTTAGAAGTTAGGCGATGTCAGTGATCGATTACAAACGTGTTCTTAAAGCAAATGATTAATTTGTAGCATGGTGTTTTGACATAGGATAGAAAAATAATTTTAGAAAGACGAAAACTTAATGTTTAGTAATTAGCCATGTTTTACAGCATGGATGTATTTCTGAAGGCCTAAATTATACCACTTTCATATTGGTTTTACTGAAAATGCGCGTTTAAACTCTTAACTTCGTTTGATTCGCCACAAAAATCAAAATTACATGAACAGGATTAGATAACACAGAATGAAGCCTATGTCTTTATACTCTATTTTTATAAAGTATGCGATATGTTATATTGATTTAGATAAATTACGTCTATTGTCTATTAACCTAATAAATCTATTGTCTTTTGATCCAGTAGACCTATTGTCTTTCTACATAGAAAACCTATTATATATTAATTTAGAAAATATTTTTATTTATTGATCTAGTAGAGGAATTATCTGTCAATTGATTTAGTATATCTATTTTCTATTGATCTAGTACATCTGTTTTCTATTGATCTAGTAGATCTATCATCTATTGATCTAGATCTTACCGAACGTTTTCTGTTTAAAATCCATTCCAATAAAATGAAGGAAATTGACATCATCTTGTTTTTAAATAGCAGTAAAGGGACATATGTTTTAGGTTTAGTGTCATTCTTTCCCTTTTTTCCCAACAACTGCATCTCATAACTTCTTAACATGAATTGTCAAGTTATTGGTAATTTTCTAATATATGTAAGACAATGAAACCCAAGTACACATACTAATTTAAGAAGTAAAAATCTGTAAACATTTCACAAACGCACCAGCTAATTTTCAATCCTGTTCTACGATTGAAAACCCAAGACATTATTGGCGCAACGTACTATTTCTTAGAGAATGTAATACATTAACTAGGGAATGTTTATTGGGAGTAAACTTACAGCATATACGCAAATATACTCTTCAGCTAATACCGTTCATAAATATTAGGTCTTTGCGGGAATCTACTTACCATCCAATTCCATTATAAACTTCAAAGCAATTAATAAAAAAACCATCCTTTAAAGATAGATTTCTTACTTGCAGTGTACATTATAAATTACTTTCAACTGCAATTAAAAGAAATTGTATGGATTAAACTAAAATAAAACATTGGACCCTCACTTTATCTTAATAAAAATTGTAAGAAAGTAGTTCCTCTGTTTTTAAATGCAAGCGATTTCTGAAGGCACGCAAGGAAATGGAAGTCAAAATACTTTCCAATTTAGTTTTAATAAAAACTGAAAATAAGAACACTGACAAAGAAACTGAATTCGAATTGCATAATGAAAAATAAAAAAAGACGCTTACCAATTCAAACTTAAAATGACGAAAACATTTTTTCCAAAACCTTTTCATCATCAGCAGTAGTTATTGTTCCTTTGTTAAGTTCCCGCACAAAAAAAGAAGCGGCGAAGAATTTCGCTTAATGAATTTGGCAACCCTAAAAGACGAGGAAATTGACTCCTTTTCTGTATTTAATCTGACTTTTCATTGACTTGACGAGATTGGGAAAATTATTTTTCGTAGAAGAGATGGAATAATTAACAGCGATGTTGCGTCCATGAAGAATTTCATTTGAGCCAAGTAATGCTTTTTTAATTATCGCGAGGACGTCTTAAAAATATAAGATGCCCATTTCGTATATAATATAATTTATCCTCTTCTTGTAGATTAAATATGCTTAGCCGCTATCAGAAAATTTTTCTGAAGGGTTCTAACTCAACATCACTAATTCCTTATTTATTTAGGAAGATCAGAAATTTATGAGCGAACAGTTTTCTTTTAATTCCATTACATTCGTAGGAATTATAATTATTTTTTGAGTCGTGGAGGAGAAATTTCTAAAACTAGTTTCCGACATAGCAGAGAGAATTATAAATTTCAGAGAGAGAGAGAGAGAGGGTGGAGGGGAGTAGTTTTTATCTTATATGAATTTACAGAGAAAAGATATACCCACTCATTTGGGCCTGAAACGGACCAACAATCTTTCAGTTTCCTTTCCTCTACTTTGACTGTTATGAAATTTTGCATAGCTATGATTGACCATTTTCTCACATACGTGTTTGTCAAATCTGGAAGCCTCTTAATTAAGGATAGAAGTTGTAGAAAAACTCGAGTCCAGCATGAATACATGATCATTTATTACCTCACCGGGCTCTTTGATATATCCAAATATTTTATCACAAAATTAGCTCGTGGAATATCTGTGACTTCGGCGTAGTACTCGGAATTGACTACCGTAGATATTTTCTCAACAACCTTACTTCTATCGTACGTTCGCACATATATTAGGAAAACCTTACGTACAACCTCTCTTTGTTTGGCGCAGATTGACCTTTGCTATGGACCCGCGGTGGTGCAGTGGTAACGCATTCGCCTACCGTACGGTTACCTCGAGTTTGAATCCCAGCTGAGCTAAAAAACGAACACTGATCGACTAACTTCTACCCGTAGTCCGGGAATTAGTTCCCTAGGCCCCAAGTGTGTCAGATTCCCCATAAAACCGTAGGTTCCGGCGCAAGCTCGCCCTTGTTGTCCTTGCGCCGCAAAAACCAAACGAACTAACAAGACCCTTGATATCCTTGCACCATAAATTTTAACCTATCAACCAACCATCTTATCATTAGAAAGCTTTCCACTCTACTTTCAGAATTTGAAGTTTAATTTTGCATTTTAATAAAATGTGTTTTTTTTTACAATAACTCACGTTTCATTTTAAAACCTTGCTATATCTCAAATATATAGTATTAATATATATATAATTAATATATATATGGTTAAAATATATAGTATTAATGTGGAACAATTTTCCCTGTTTTCCCTAAGTACTCTTCTACCCTCCGCTCCCTTCCCCTCCTCTGTTTAGTTTCCAAAAAGGCAGCTAAAATTGTATTTTCGCGGGATCAGCAATTACAGGGAGATCATAACCTTCGTGATCTAGTGAACCCATGAATGCAAGTCAATAGAAATGTAACAAGTACTCGCTAGCATTTGGGTTCAAACCCGGGATGTTCTGCGTGATGAATAAACGCATTATTACTGAGTTTTTACAAAGCTATACATTCATTTTGTATTGGCCTCAGCTTCTTAAAGCTTCACGGACGAATATTTCCTAAATTTATTTTTTCGTTTCTCAAAGCTCTATGTAACTCAGTGTTATTTATAGATAAGGTCATAGCGATTACAATCAAGACGCTTACCTTTCGTGAAGAAAGAAAACCCGTCTGATTCTTGTGGTACCAAACGTCTGCCATATTTTTCTACCAGACATTGTTTTAATTTCTTGGGCGGTCGAGGTCCGGCTTCATAGGGAAACTGCAGGCCCTGGTACAGCATGATCGTAGTTGCGTTTGAGCCATATAATAGGAAATTGTATCTTCATTTCACTCTTAGAATCCACTTCGTAGTACTCGGTGTTCTCCACATTATCAAATGAAATTCGATTTATGATGACTTGCGGTGGCGCAGTGTGGTAACGCGTTCGCCTAGTACGCCGCTAATCCGGGTTCGACTCCCAACAGTGCAAAGAACGCTTACTCAGAGATCTCATAAAGATCGCACTGCTCACTGTAGTCCGGGGTTTGGTTCCCTAGGCTTTAAGAGGTTTGGATTCCTCGGAAAACTGTAGGTCCAAGAGGTTCGGATTCCTCGGAAAACAGTAGGTTCCAGCGCACCATGGCCTCGAGCCGTTGAGCCTTGAGTCCTTTGAGTCCTTGAGCTGTAAAACCACAGGTTTGTGCTTTGTTTAGTGAAGGCAACTGAAGTACATTCCGCGAGGAAATAAATTCCCTAAAGGATCCATTTTGCACTCGCCCATGTAATCAAACCTCGGACTACGGTGTGGCAAAAGCCTACAAGCGTACAAGCTAGGATCAAACTTGGAATTTTAGGGCTGCAGAGAACGGTGTTTCTGCAGCAAAAAATCAATGTGAGCTTCTATATCGAAATATCGAAGCAGGTACTGCGATGATGTCGTGAAAATGGGCCCAGCATGCATGCTGTTAACCCGAGTTTCATTCTCACTGCTAGAAAAAAGTGCTTACCAACTAACTGCGCGCTGTGTAGTCAGAGGCTTGCTTCCTTACATTTTAAAGAATTCGGATTCTTCGCAAAAAG
>QLNU02015359.1:72865897-72886437 GCA_006491805.2 Dysdera silvatica | reverse complement strand
GAACTAAAATCTTGAGTCCTAAATTCGTTTTTATGCTCTTGGAGTCTAGTTTTGAGGGTCTTTTCCAAGAGCATAAAAACAAATTTAGGACTCAAGATTTTAGTTCACTTCTTGTCAGACACTGCGCCGAACAGAACCATATCCCATGCTGGCATAATGCGAAAATCTTTCAAAAAAACATTCATAACTACAGTGGACTAATATTCCTTGAAAGTTGGCAATCTATCAACAATAGCCATCGTAACGCGTTAAATGAATTCCACAATCTACCCGCAGAATATGTAACGCTCAAATAATATTCCAGCATTTCAACAATTTTCGCACTGAAGATGAAGTTGCGACAGCTTCGAAACGCTTGTCTTCAACGTGTCCTACATACTTTTAATGGCTGCTTCTCAAGATGCTAATGTATTTGCCGTGTGTTTGTACTGAAATATGAAATATTTTTGCCATTTTGATTTACGTTATTTTATTATCCACCACCACCGTGTGTAATTAATTTATCGACAGAATATCACAAAATATTTCAACTATTTTCAATTCCAGGGGGAGCCATTTGTTTCATAAATCAATTCCTTGAAGTATCCCAATAGTCGTAAACAGAGCGTGTTCAGCTGGGTGGGGTTCCACTACCACTCAGCTGTTATATTCAAGTGTATGAGGGTTGCCTGGTCACGTTAAGCCCGTGGCCTCGCTCCTGGAGACACATAGTACTGTCCTGAGTCATGTGATATGAAAATATCTGGAAATAAAGAAATGATTTGCTTTTTTGATAGAAAACAAAAAAATGGTCACATATGAGATTTTAACATAATTATGTAGAATATGAAATAGGTAATTCTTTGTCTTAAATCTGCTTGTATACATAAATTTTCCTGAATACTTTAAAATAATACGCTCAATGATTAATTCACATCTTATACCACTTTTATTTTTAATTTTTAATATATTTGTTCATTAAAATTTCCAATTTGTTGATTTCTTACGCATATTAAGGCATCTAAAATTTATATGTACGATTTTATTTCAAGATGGATCTGTGAAAATGTTAACTATATGCTATTTAGTCGCACTACTAATATCCCAAAGGTGACAAATAAGTGCGTCGCAAAGTTTTAGCGTAAAAGTAAATATTGAAAACGAAACAAAATTTTAGACAACATATACTTGTAAATATAATGTTCATATTTAATAAAGAAATAATTGTATTTTATGAATAAAATAAATTAGTTATTAAATAACTAACAACTTATATATAAAGCTATTTTTACATTATTTATGCACTATTCTTATTCGTTTTCTTTACAACTACAATTTCACACTTTCAAGATTTTATACATAATTAACAAAGGTTTCTAAATCGCAATTTTTTGATCGAAATAGGAAAAAAAAAGTATTAAAGAAAATAATTTATATTAATTACTTAAACCTTTTTTTTTTATCAAACACTGATTTCTAGTCGTTCTCTTATTATTGTTTTAGTGTCCCATTATCGGTTTCATAGGTTAAAAAGCACAATAGAGTTTTTTACAGAATAATCGTTCATGAAATTTTCTAGACTCTGAAAGAAAGTGAGCCCTGTCATGTCATTTGGTCAAGTTCACACAAGGGAATTAAATAAATATATGCACACTACCGTTCACAGTGTCATTCGCGAGATTTGTAATTATTTCTTGTCTAATTGGGGATCCCCTAATTAAAAAAGAAAACTTTGAACCGTAGGAGGACATTAATTTCCGTAAGCAACCTTCCTTTTTTAATGAAGGAATTTCCCCACTTGAATAACACAAGTAGGAGGAAAGTGACATACCGCAGTTATTTCACAACTTAGGTATCAAAGTGTTCGCCTTATGGTGGTGCCGTTAAGTCCGGTTCGACTATCAACGGTTCCAAAAGCGAACACTTACCGAAAAATTGGTTAGCCTTGCGGTGGTGCCGTTAAGCTCGGTTCTACTATCGGCGGTGTCAAAAGCAAACACTTACCGACAAACTGGTTTGATTTGAGGTGGTGCCGTTAATCCCGGTTTGACTATCAACGGTGCCAAAAGAGAACACTTACTGACAAACTAGTTACCCTTGCGGTGGTGCCGTTAAGCCCGGTTCGACTATCAACGGTGTCAAAAGGATGCTTACTATCAAAGTAGTTCTTGCGATGGTGCCCTTAAGCCCGATTCGGCTGTCAACGGCGCCAAAACAGAATGCTTACCAACATAATGGTTACCGTAGTGTAGAGATTGGTTCTCATTCATACTTTAAAGGATTCTAATTTGAAAGATTCTAATTCCCCGGGAAACTATAGATCCTGACCCAAAGTAGCCTTTGTTGTTCTCACGCTGTTTGTTGGTTTGGATTTTTTATGGCGCAAGGACACCTGGGCTATACTGCGCCAAGTTCTCGCGCTGTAAAATAAACAAACATTTATCAAAGTGCTAAGATATAGACTCAAAGGTTATCGTTTCGAATCCAGTTTGTTTGCGTGGGCAATTATTTTCTATTTGGCTTCTTATTGGGCAGAAAAATTCCGCTTATTTTCTCTTTATATTTTCTTTTATTTCTGGCAGAATTTTTTTGCTCAATAAGAATTTGGAGAATTATAAATTAATTTTCTAATTTTACTGGTTTTACCTCTCGTGTTGAATTTATTATATGTAATGTGAGCATTTCAAAAGGAAATGAATAAGCATCTAATTAAACAAATATTGTTTCGCTCTGCGGTGGCGCCGTGGGATCGCTTTCATCTACCGTCCCATGGAACATGCATCAACTGTAAAAGGTATCGTACTGTTTTGCTACTCATCGTTATCTGGAGTTTGATTTGTTTGGGGAGTGGGGGGCGAAGTTCGTATTCCTCGGCGAACTCGAAGTCCTGACGCAACATGATCGTTGATGACCATCATGACCTTTATTTTCATTCATGACCTTTATTTTGATTCATGACCTTCATTTCGATTCGTGACCTTCATTTCGATTCATGACCTTCATTTTGATTCATGACCTTCATTTCGATTCATGACCTTCATTTTGATTCATGACCTTCATTTTGATTCATGACCTTCATTTTGATTCATGACCTCTTAATTTCGATTCATCCTTGATTTTCGTGACCTTCATTTGTCCTGTATAAAGACACAAGCGATAAGTATAATTTCTGTTTTGATATTGAACGTTTATTGCAATTCGTAAAAACCCCGCATAAAAATGTATTACTTTGATGATGGAAAGCGCAATGTTTTTAAGTGTTCTTCTAACAGGTGTGTAAACATGGACACTTATGTCAAAAGGGAATGACCTTTATTAAGGAAAGAATTTAAAGGAATTAAATCAGATTAAGGCCTTTACAGAGTATTCTCTTTTTTTCAAATTCAATGAACTTGGTTGAAAGTGACCTGCGAATTACTGGAGAGACACTTAACTGATAAGCTACTGTTACCAGCTATGCATGTTCTTTTTCTTTCGTGTCTTTGCTAATTAAACGGGAGGTTTTTCTTGTTAAGTGTAGGTTGGTATGAGATTTATATGTGCGTCTGCATCAATCCACCAACAATTTTGATTAAAACATGAGGGTTAAAGTTACAGAATTAGCCAAATAATTTGATAATCAAAAATTCAGTTTCTATCCGAAGACCTTTCTAACGCGTATGAGTTCCTAAAACACTCTTGTCTAAATGATAAAAGTTAATTAATTTCCCCGTTAAAATTTATTTCATATCGGTGTCTTTGGCATATATAATGCCCATTATTCCTTGTTTGGAAACTAAAAAACTCTTACACATAGAGATAAGCAAATTTGTTACTATTCCATTTAGATTTTAGGACATAATTCTATAAGAAAATGTATACCAGAATTTAGTCAAACCACAAGTTTTATTAGTTGAAATCCCAGGAGTGGATATAACATAGTAATACCACGTTCACAGAAAATCCAGGCTTTCATAAGCAGATACGGCTGAAATTGGCATCATAAATTATTTTCTAGGTTCGGAGGAAATGTTACATGGGAGAGGGGATTTTCCTTATCAGGGTCTTTCAACTTTAGAGCAACGGAGATCAAATTTTGGAAGTTTATTTCCGACGTTACCTTCTCCATTTGCTGATTTATGTGGTAGTTACGAAGGATCTCGTCTTTTGATCTTTTACCGTAAAAAGAAAAAGACAAAAAAAGTTTTTTAGAGCACTTACTGGCTATTTATATTTGTATGTATGTGGACGTCTGTACTGCGGTTGATACTGATCGATTTGAACATCGATTTTTTTTTCGCTTTCACAATTGACAATTATTTCTTTTATGTTGTCTCGGACTATTAAACTAGTTCTGTTTCAAATATTTAAATACAAAATAAGATATAAATGTAGTTTGCAGTGCCTTTATTCTACTACAACTAAGTATTAAATAGAAGTTGCATCTAGATTTAGCTTACTATTTCGATATTAACCCGAAAATTATATTCTTATTATATAGGAGGAGGCATAGTCACAAACCATGTACAGTAAGATTGGAATATTTTGGTTATCTGCAAAAAGAACTCTATAACTCCCATAATATTCTCTTCACCTTTTTATGTAAGCGTGCGAATTGAAAACGAAATTGAACCATATTCCAAGTCTACAAAAAGAAATGTTTATTTTAATCTAAATATTTAATCTTAAAAGTTTCGGTTCATGTAAGTTCTGACTGTCAGTTCATAATCTTGTTCCAGTTGCATTTCTGCCAATTTCAAACGTTCAGTTTTATTACACTTTTAATCCTGTAAACAATTCTTAATATTCCAAGATCACAGAAATTTAATGCTGCAGCTTATTTATTTTGTGGATTTTTTGTGGCTAAAATATGGTTACTGGTGCTAACGTTGTTACATTTATGTTAACTCTAGAACAAGTTTCATAATTTAGGAGAAATCTGCCAAAAAAGACGACGCAAAACTACCGCAAGTAAGAAATGATTAAACAAATAACGTAAAATGTACCAATAGGACCAGCAACTACATTTTGAATGAAGGTTCAATAATCCACATAGTATTTATAGCGTTTTGCATCATTCTTTTTCACAGGGCCTCCAGAATCGGTAAAAGGCTGCCTGGTGTCAAATCAGACCATGTCGTCACTACTCGTTGAATGTGAATCAGGATATGATGGTGGAATGAGGCAAAAATTCCATTTAGAAGTGTACAATTCAGCTGTAGAACACCTCCAGGCAAATCTCACTTCTAACGACGTTCCTGTATTTCGTGCCAATGATTTGCCAGCATCAACTTCGTTCATTTTGGTTCTGTACGCGTCAAACGCCAAAGGAAGGAGTAATTCTGTGGCTCTTATGGCCAGCACGTCAAATCCTCCAGAAAGACGCACAACAGACAAAGGTTCCGGAAAATGTGAGTATACGAAATTACATAGTATATTGGAATATATACACTAATATATAAATAATTTCCATTCACGTATAATCTAATGACAAATTTATACAGACAACCATACGGTGGTGAAGTGGTAAGGCGTTCATTTTGAGTAGGTTTACCCCAAGTTCGGCTCTCAACCATAAAAAAAGACTTACCTACTAACTGCCTCACGTATCCTGACTTACCTACTAACTTCCCCACGTATCCTGGGTAGGTTCCCTAGACCTAAAGAGATTTAGATTCCTCAGAAAGGTGTAGGTTCCAGCATAGCCTGACCCTAGCTCTCTTTGAGCAGTTAAACTTAAAACAAACAAAATTACGCAGCGCATCGTTTATAATAAATAACTAATTTTTTGTTGTCAAGATTTATCCTTTTATATTTTTTATTTCACTACCCAATCTGTAATTTTTTTTCAAGTTTTAGAAGCGCTATGCTAAGTTTATGAGCCTTAGGTCAAGTTTTAGAAAGCTTAGATCAAGTTTTAGAAGCTTTAGGTCAATTTTAGAAGTTTTAGGTGTTCTTGAAGTTTTGGGTCTTCATTCATTATTTTTCGCGTTTACATCAAAATATTCGCAGAATCTTTTCGTCTTTGTCTTTTACTTTACTAACATCCAGTTTTGTCTTTTGAATTTTTAAATATGCTTTTACGGTTTTGAACTTTTAAAATAAAATGAACACATGCTGTGAGCTTTTAGAATTTTCAAACCATGAGATACATTTTCGTGTTTTGTGAAAAATCCAAAATACCGGCGCCACGAAAGAATATTATGACGCGCTTCCCGCATTCAATTTCGCAAATTTGCTAAGCTGTTAAGGAAAAAGCTTTATGACACTCTTTTTTTAGAAGTAAAGTAATAATTTCCCGCTGAAAACACTCAAAATCCAAACTCATCTCTGCCTCCTGAAATATTTACAATTTTTATACTGGCCAGAAAAAATTTTACAGCTACGCATACTGTTTAGTTGCATGAGTTACTTTGGCCATTTTTCCTCAAAGAAATATATTTTCTTTCTTGCTTTTGCCATAAAAGAGTATACTCAAGTGAAGCGAACGGCCTGTAGAGCTCCTCAGTTAAGAATGGATGTTTACTTTTTAAATTTTTGCAGTACAATCAAAGGATTCCTCCAACTTGAGCCCACTCTTAGGCGTACTCATAGGAGTTGTAGCTGTTTTGGTCATTCTAGCTGTTGCCATAATTATAGTGATGAGACGCCAGGGTAGAGATCCGGAGAAAGGTAAGAGATTCAAACACAATGTTCATATTATTGACATACTATTCATTGTATTTACCTACTATTCATCGTATTTACCTACTATTCATCGTATTTACTTACTTTTCATTGTATTTACCCACTTTTCATTGTATTTACCCACTATTCATTGTATTTACCAACTATTCATCGTATTTACCTACTATTTATTGTATTTACCTGCTATTATTTGTATTTACTTACTTTTCATCGTATTTACCTAGTATTCATCGTACTTACATACTATTTATTGTATTTAACGGTTGTGCTTATTATTTAATTATTATTCACATTGTCTACGTTCAAGTTTTCATTATTTATGTACTGAAAATTAGTAAATTTTTATATTAATCTCTCGTGATCTAATTTCCTTCCAGCACTTGTTCGGAAGACGTTGTTATACCCATCTTCCTTTTATTAAGTGCAAAAGAAGGAGCCATATTTCTGCTTCATTAAGTTTGAAGGACATCCCCAAATAAGCTTTTCACCATATTTAAAAATTCTGCCCCCACCAGACCTTTATTAAATTTAAAATGAGGTCCCCATTAGCCTCTCATTATATTTTAAAGAAAGGAAGCTTTTCTTTGCGAAGTTTATAAGTAGGCTTGCACTTAGCCTTCCGTAGCATATGTAGGACCCAATCTAAACTCTTTAGAGTTTTTCAATCTTAGAGAAAGAGGCATTAGATTTCTGCTACGTCTTATAAGCCACTTTGAGTACATGCTACCTCTGTTAAGTAACCAGTTCCCAAGTACGCTTATATGCAACGCTCCCCATTGAAAAATAATTAAAAAATACATGAAATTGGGATTCAGCATTCTGTATTCGATTAGCTATAGCTTAAATATTTGATTAAAGTTAATTACTATTTAATGCGCAATACATTAAACAATTTACGACTGGTATTAGAAACAAATACATTAGAATTCCGATAAACTGTCATTAAGAAGTATATAATTAAACAAGTTGAAAGCAAACGTTTCGAAACTATCGTAGTTTCATCTTCTGTGGGAAATAGTTGAAATTATGGAAATCCCGTAATACTATATCCAGTATATATATATCCAGAATAGTATTCCAGCATTTCCATAATTTCAACTATTTCGCACTGAAGATGAAGCTGTGATAGCTTCGAAACTTTTGCTTTCGACTTTTTTAATTATATACTTCTTAATTGCTGTTTCTCGGAATTCTAATATTTAATTATAATTAATTACTATTGTTTATGAATTTGATTAATATTGGCATATATAATTCAAATGAGTTTATTAGGAATATTTTGATTTTAATTGTATGTAGTTTAAGAATATTTTTTATTCATTTCATTGCAAGGACCGCCTATTGAGGATAACATGATAAAGTAAGTAAAACTTAATCAAATTGATTTAGCAAAATTAATCAATGATTTTTTAAATATCACATATCACTTTATAGTCAACATGTAATAGAAAATTAAAATTTAATTTGCAATGAAAAGGTCACAATGTTAACAGTTTTCTCTAAATAATAATAGTATATTTAAATTGGAGCCTGAGATTACATTTAATTTTTTATTCATTGATAGTGAAAGCATAGTAGGTTATTATTTACAATTTTGTGCGGTAAATTAAGATTCTACATAGTATTAATAAAACCAGCATTTGAACCAGCTAAATGAAGATATCCAGCTTTGGTTGCATAACAAATATGGAATATGTAACAAGGTAATACAAATCTGTGCCAAAACGATATTTACAACCATTGTCCAACATTGGTTATAGAAATAATTAATAATTAATTCTGATTAGTTTCGGAGATATCAAGCAAAATATTTTTCATCGGTAAGTTGCCAAAATTTTAAAAACGGTTGAGCTCGTATTGGAAGTGCTTCCTCCATCACCCAGTGTAAATTTTAATAACACGTTCACAGTTTTATGTAATGCATTATTACCTTCCACTATTACCACATGGTCAACCCACAAAGCAACCTGGGTACACTGGCATAATGATGTCGATGCAACAAATGCAGTTGCATTGGAGCCTTTGCCGCTGGGGGGGGGAGGGGGCTTTGGAAGTCGAGGCTCCTTAGATAGCATAATTGTGGGATCCTGGTATATAGTGGAAGGGGGGCTGTACCAGCGATTGCATTGGGGCCCCAAGTTCTATATCTATGCCACTGCTTGGGCATGTTTTTCTTTTGCAATTTTCGTGCTGAATTTTATAGATAACGATTTCTGATATCCACACTTAAGCTTAAAATAGAGCTTCATATAGGGGAGAAAAATTCATCGCCCTGACCGGAATCGAACCCGTCAGAACGATATCACTTTTCCTCCTATACATGAAGTTGATTTGAATTGAGTTTGTGAATGGCGGCAGAAGTTATCTATGTTTTTATTTCTAACAGTATTTTAAAAATAATGAGCACAACTCGTGAGATGTGGGTTGGTTGAAAGAATTCAATCTAAAAGATCGAGCGATGGGTTGGTTAAATGAAATCAATTTAAACGATCGTGTGATGGGTTGGTACAAAAGATTAATCAAAAACATCGTGCGGTGGGTTAGTTAAAAGAATCTAATCTAAAAGGTCGTGCGATGAGTTGGTTAAATTAATCTAATCTAAAAGGCCGTGCGATGGGTTGGTTAAAATAATTTAATCTAAAAGCTAAGCTTAATTGTATTTATATGAGTAATGGATTATAAATCCGTCTAATTAACATTTAATAATACATAGGTGCGAGATGCCTTTGCGTAAAGATACTGACGATATGTTGGAGACAAATGTGGAAAGTCCCGATGTTATTCCAAACCCGACCGAGTCTCAAGGTTTGTATTGATAACAGTCGAAATACATATTAGCATTTAGTAGACAAATCACACCTTAATAAGATGCATATCGTGATACATGGCGCAAAATCTAATAAACAATAAATAAATACAATATTATAAGGTAATATGTTTTAAAACTTCGCAGATTAGATTTATAAATATAAGTAAAAGTTAAAACCGTAAGGTGAATTTATAAAGTTGGTTTCGACGTGGGTTTCTGACAGATTCGGCTGCCTTTTGTTATGAATATAAAAATGACTACTGGTATATTAATAATTTTGGGTAATCGTTTACTAAAGCGACCCCCGATAGTAAATCGACAAGGTAGGTTGCGATATGTTGCTTTTCATTTACAGTCGAAAAGATACAGCTTGTGTCCCATTGTATGGCCTTTGCGTTAAGGTTTATAGTTTTGCATTTCCGGTTGTAATGCAAAAAGAAATACCCTGTTTATCGTCTTATTTATTAAAGATAATTTTTTAGGAAACCATTGATTCAACCCTTCCAATATTCAAATTCAACTCAAAGACAATGTTAAGTTGTAGGTAGTGGGGAAAACCCCCATCAGGCATGTACTGTCAGTTCATAAAAAGACGCCAAATGGAAAAGGCGATTTTGTGACATCGACAAATGTTGTTTCTGGCTTTTCCACCGAAATTATTTTCGTGAGCGTTCAGTACTGATTCAGGCAAATTGCAGGGTTACAAAAACATCAGGAAAATAATATTCCATTATGTTATGATGGTCACTATAGCAGATGGCGAGTTTGGACGGCTCGCGGGCTTGGCGACGACCTTGGCGAGATCGTAATCTCGGGGCCGCTATAACGAACACGTACCAAATTGGGTTACTGTACAACATTTGTGTTGCCAGTTGTTGATAAAAAATTAATGTGAAAATTTTGATATACGTTTCCAAGCTTGGCAGAAACTATGAGTAGGTTTCTGTATACTGACTATGGTAGTAAAATTCTTAATAATATGGAAGGCTTTCAAAAATCTAATTCGTATATTGAATTTGGTTGACAAATAATTGTGACTTGGTTAAATTTGAACTATTGTTTATATGACCACCAATAATTTGAGATGGCGGACTTGTGGAAATTTGGTTTCTCTACGTATTTACGGCATTATTTCAAGCTATACTGCAAGGATCGTTGTGTTTGGCCAATGTAAAACTGCATTCGCAAAAATTTGGTAAACTCCCTAATGTTTTAAAATTGGTTTATCGTCCTTAAGTTTTGAGATGTTAGTTTTAGCGTATGGGAAAATAGTACTCTGAAATCTTTTTTTTTTTCAAGAATTTTGGAAAGGGAGAAACAGATTTCTTGAAAAAATGAAAAGACAAAGGTTCCTGAGAAATCAGCATGTTGTATTAGAAATTGTGGCGCTTTTAACAGGGTTATCAGATTTTTGGATTGCCGGGTCAATATAAAGATAAGGTTATATCCTTTATTGTCAACGATTCAGTTAAGGATAATTGTAAGGTCAGTGGGAGGCATTTTAGCGTTCAAGCAATCTGGAGCATGTAGTTGGCTTCCAATAATGATAATGACGATACTGCCAAACCCAAAAGAGTCCACATTTCCTCTGATCTTAATTTTTTTGAAGTGCTGCATATTTTTCTAACGTACAAAGAGGCTGTTAATTACCTCAATGAAAGTGTATTTCACCCGGAGTATTATAAATAATTATTTTCCCAGTTTGTTGAATAATTTTTATATAGTTTTCTGTTTTCCCTTTTCGTTTTTACCCTCCAGCATGTCCGTCTGTTTTAGTGCATTGGAAGCTGAATACATGGTCTGTACTGTCATCTACACGCTAATAGAAATGACGCCTCTACCGACTCGCATTCTATTTTGCTACTTAAAAGTAATGACACGTGCATTAGCAACGTAAAGCGGTAACATTGGCCAACGGTTTATTTGTCTGGTTCTGACGAAGGTGGAACTTGTCTATTGAAATAACTATTAACGATGTTCATGCATCTTAACAGCGGCAACGTTCTGTTTATATCCATTAAACCTTGGGATATGAAATATAACTTATTGTCATTTTCAGGCTATGCATCTGAATCCAAAAAACTAAAAGCAAAAGACATGGAACTGACCTATGAATTGATCAAATCAAAAGATTATACCTATGACTATATAACTCCGATGAGGAAACCGAGATCAGTACAGGTATTGATTTTTATATATCAGTGTATATGTGTCTGTGCATATATATATCAGTGTATATGTGTCTGTGCATATATATATCAGTGTATATGTGTCTGTGCATATATATATCAGTGTATATGTGTCATATATATATCAGTGTATATGTGTCTGTGCATATATATATATCAGTGTATATGTGTCTGTGCATATATATCAGTGTATATGTGTCTGTGCATATATATATCAGTGTATATGTGTCTGTGCATATATATATCAGTGTACATATCGAAAAGCACACATGAGTGAATATATCGGAGAGCATACCTCAGAGCACGTATAAGTAAACGTGTTTTAATGCATACCATACACATAATAATATGCCTATACATAAAATATATTCTTATTATAGATTATATATTATGTTTGTTAAAAATCATTCAGGCACAGCTTTGTTGATGTCAAAATTAATTTTACAAAGACAAATATAGACCTTTTATCTATTGTATATCCATTTTATTATTCTCTCGATGCTTCAATGAGCATCATGGCGAATTGTGCCTCACTTAAACTTTTTTTTCTCCTGTGAGAATGATTAATGATGGAATTATCTGGTTTTCCTGTCGTCTATTTCTCAGAAGCTAATTGATCTTACTCCCATTTATTTCAAGCTTTTTGGATGCTTATCAATTTTTTTGCCTTTCAAATTCACATTTGTTAATGCGTCATAAAAGCATTCTTCGTGTAAGTCCCGTACTCGAACATGAATTGCAAATTTAGAAGCTACATAATAAACTGCCAAAAGTTGATTATAGTTTTCACTTGCAAGATATGAAATAGGAAACTTCAATATCTGTTTCAATGTAAACAAATAAATGACCGGGTTCATTTAAAATATATTGTATTTTATTTCGAAGATGGATTTTTTTCTGCGAATGCATTAGTGGATGCTTTTTACAAACAAGAGTTAATGCATAAAGTAAAAAAGTGTATTTTCTTTAAAATGCGAGTGACTTTTCCATGATTACAATGCTTTAACAACTGCTTCGTACATAATAGTTCTTAAGACAGAGCGGAAACGACATGCGAAATTGACATATCTAATGCCACAGAAAAAGCGATAATGACCAGATTTATTAACTTTGAAAAAATGCCTCTGATTTTCTAAAGAGAACTCCATTAAGGGAATCGAGGAATGTGTGTTATTTAAAAACATCCTAAAAAATTTTGAAATATTTAAGATACTTTTGTTTGTTATATCGCGGCAAATAAATGTTTTTCCCATCTCGTTAGGATCTTTGGTTAATTTTTTTGTATCTCTTAATCTCTTTCAATAAATTGTGATAAAACTTGTTGGATATAGAGAAAATGCGGAGGGTGCGGTATAGGCATTGGTCTTAGGGTCACTGCTGTTACACGGAAGGGAAATAGAAGGAAATAATTCAGTAGCAAATAAAAAATAAGTAGCTAAATTTAGAAAAAAGTAAGTAAAATAAAAAGGCACTTTTCGGTTTGAAATATTTTACAGTGAAAAAAAATCACCATTTGTCAACATTTTTCTCCTAAGTAGTTTTTGGTAGTTATTTAAAATGTATTTGTACATAACAAATTTAATTTATAGCTAAACGTTGCTAGCTTAGTAGGTTGTAAACCACTTCTCTTTAAGAGCACCATGAAAGCGCTTCAAATAACCTCACGATATGTATATCTACATAATAATAAACTTTTATTTAGGCAAAATGCATTGAAAATATAAGTACAAAAAGAGGAAATACAAAAAAAAAAAGAATTAATCACCACATGCACATTCTGCCCGGGCAAAATTGGGAAAAGAATTTTACATCTGACAGAGCCCATACTACCAAGCATTCGTAGGAAACGCATTCAAACCCGGTACGACTTCAAGCATTTTACATGCGTATTGAACTACTCGTTTAAGCCAATTTCCAACTCTCAATTAAAGTTTTATAACCATGAATATAGTGTTGAAATTGATCGAAAAGTATATTTGTTTTGACGTCAAATAAATCGTATGGTTGTTCTTGGTTTCATTTCATGCTGCCTAAAAAGAAATGGGCGAATGACATTTCCTGGATATTTCTAAACATTTAAAAAATTATTTTCAGTAGTTTTAATTTCTGACGAGTTTTGTTTTCTCGATATCAAATTATGAAAAATTTAAACCGATCATAAGAATGAGGTACAACACGTGTTAGAAGTTAAACATGATATGTAAGATCGTTCTAATAATGTACTTCCTTCATTATGAAACGAATGTATTTTGCTTGATGGTTGCTGATGGTAAGGCATAGCTATGGAACAAAACAAAATTTGTAACGCTGGCTTATTTTCTATTTTTAATAGTTAGTGTAATTTAATATATTAAAAGAAATAATTACGACTTGTGTTTCCTACACAGCAGCATGAAGAAGAAATAACATATGCAGATTTAACACTTAAAGATATTCCGTGTCCAGTGGTGGCGAGAATGGATCCACCAACGGACTATGCCGAGTTAGATTTCCAAAGAAGGCTTGGCATAGCCACTTATCCATGGCCTGTCGAGTCAGAGGAGTGCAGAAACATGAGGCCATCTGAAGATACGGGGAATTACCCACTCCTAGGAAAATCTTCTGTCCAGAGCAAGGTACATATGTATATTATTAGATCAACACTATACATTAATATTGAAAATTAGTATTAAAAGCAGTATTAAAATTAGTATTTCAATTAGTATTAAAAATAGTATTCAAATTAATTTTACAATTGGTAAAAGTAGTAATAAATTGTATTTCAATTAATATTTCAATTGAGTATTAAAAATAGCATTCAAAATTAATTTTACAATTAGTATTTCAATTAGTATTTCAATTAGTATTTCAATTAGTATTAAAAAATAACATCCAAATTAATTTTACAATTGATATTAAAAATAGTATTCAAATTAATTTTACAATTAGTATTAAAAGTAGTATTAAAATTAGTCTTAAAAATTGGCACTAAAATTTGTGACATATAACAAATGCAAGAGTTGAATGAAGACTTGTGCAAGTTTGGAATTAGAAAATGTGTATATTTAAATTAAATTTCTACACTTAACTAAAAATTTGGAACACATGGTTTATACCACTGCGATTTCCAAACTTATACATCCATATGTTTGTATGCATATATATATATATATATATATAGACACAGGGTGTTTCAAAATTAACGTTCGTGAAATTAGCCTTTTAATCGTGTAGTTTAAAAAATAACTTCCAGAGAAGACTTCAAATTATTTGAAGTTGATAAATAAGTTGTTTATGTTACAGATGCTGTATATATTATATGTATAAAAATACGATATTTAACTTTTTAAATACAGGCTCTCTACTAAATTTTTTCAATTAGCGAAATACCGCCATATATCTGATTACCGAATATAAAAATAATGGTTTTCTAAGAAGCTGGTAGATTCATTTAAAGCTACATAGAACAGAAATGTGGATAATAAATACTTTACTACTATAATATGTATTTACATACCTCTTACCAGAACACCCTCTATATTTTACTAAAATTATTTAAAATGGTACTGAATAATTTTTAATATTTTACAGGAAAGCCTACACATCCTAGAAACAAGTACAGAGACGACACCGTTGTGAGACTTGTGCCTTCAACCTCTTTTTATGAGCTGTGCATATAGGACAGATTGATGGGAGAAGCGACCTAAATATATTTCCCATACATTATAAAGTAACTTTTCATACTACAAGAAAATACTACCAGGAAAGTCTGTTTGGAGCAGGACGCAAGCAAGCTTGCTTTCGAATTCTGAAAAGGTCGCCATCTTTGAAAGTTTTTCGATTTGGTGAGTTTTATAGGGACGGTTAAAGGAAGTGCAACTAACTAATATATAAAAACTGAAGTAAAATAAAAGGATAATACATTATAAATAAAATGGTTTAGTAGGGTTTTGACGGCCTGGTGCATTTAAAATACCGCGTTACACATTTTTCCAGGCTGTTGAACATATTGAATAATTGGAACAACGTAACTAAATGTAGATTTTTATGTTTGGTCGACGCCTTTCAGAAAGATACCGCTGTCTTCCACATCGAATTCGTTTCAGTCAATCCTTGATGAAGATCAGCGACGTTTCTGTGAAACGCGTGGACTAAATAATTAAAACTGCATTTAAGCCCATTGCTACAAATATTTAATATACAGGGTTGTCCTGAACTCTACCTACAAAATAAGACGGGTGGCAAAATACGTCAAATAAGCCACATTTGGCGAAATCTGCATGTCCGCAAACGAGCCAGTTTGGCGGTAATGCGAAACTACCGTGTACGTCCATGTTGTTGCTGCGTAGGCGATTACGGCAATAAAAAATTTAATGCATAAATGAAATGATTGACTTAATACTACAACAGAGACAAAAAAAAATCAAGAATTCCCTTTTCTGATCCTGATTTGTGTTGCGATTTAGTGAAAATAAGCATAAAACTGCAATTTTATCACACTGAAAAACAATTGTGAACTGCTAAGTATGTGCAGCAGGTGAAAAACATAAAAATAACCATGTTTTGTTCAGTGCCCTTTTTTTTTCTTTTGTCTAAAATTAGCCGTTCAGGCACTACAGTGAATTTAGTATTTGGATCCTGCATTCAAGGTTTTCACAAATGGCTACAATGCGCCATTTCAAGAATTTTTAAAATTATTTAATGTCAACGGATCTAATCAGTTAAATTCACCGGAAATGTATGTGTAGAATCCGCCGCTTCATTTGCGACCATGGATTCTACACATACAATTCTTGTGAATGTGTTACATTCACCAGAATTAGAAAGTCTCCAAATAGAGAGAGAGATCTATGTCCGTTGACATTAAATAATTTGAAAAATTTCGAACTGTAGCCATTTGTAGAAATCTTGAACGGAGTGGATGCAAACGCTACATTAACTATAGTTCCCGAACGGCTAATTTTAGGAAAAAAGTCACTGAAACAAAAAATGTTTATTTTAATTTTCTTCACCTGTTGCGCATACTTGGCAGTTCCCAATTCTTTTCCAGTATAGTAAAAAGGGCAGTTTTATGCTTATTTCCCCTACGTGCTAACGCAAATCAGGATCAGTAAAGGGTATTTCGGATTTTTTGTCTCTGCTGTATTATTAAGTAAATCACTTTATTAATGCATTAAACTTTTTTATTGCCGTAATACCCTATGTTGCAACAACATGGACGTAAACAATAGTTTCGTTTTACATCCAAACTGGCTTATTTGCGGACATTGAGATTTCGCCAACTATTGCTTATTGACGTCTTTTACCATCCCCTTATTTTGTTGGTAGAGTTCGGACAACCCTGTATTTTACTTATAACTACGTCGATTTTACGCTAAGCCGGTAGTTCTATTATAGATTATTTATTATCTACTATCTGTCTAATTGTTCTATATTTATGTTATATGTATATAGGCGCGTTTGTCGCATTTTACATAATTTCAAATGTAACTTGGTAGCAACAATTAATACAAAGCAGTCTATATATAATGCACCAATTACAGCAACGAGAAAAATAATAATTACTTTACACACCATCGAACATTAGTGGCAAAAGGAGTGAAAACATTTCAACCACAAAATTAATATATAATAATAATAATATGAAATAATAATATAATAATAATAAATAATAATATAATAATAATAATAATAATAAATAATAATATATTTACAACAACGGTTTCTCCATTTATTAAAGTCACATACTTCTCAGGACAGCCGAAAATGTATTAACATTAGGCAATAAATTACTCGCAAAGGAATCTCTCGCAGAGGGACGTTGGATCGATGCCCGTAGCTTATTGGGAAAGAGCATTTAACCGGTTGTCAAGTAGTTGTGGGTTTGCTCCCCACCAGGCGCTGGGAGTAGGGCCCTATCAAGACGAAGTGGAGCCCTTTCCTATACATTCCCAATAAAATTACTCAATAAGTGAATGACAAATGCAAACTCTTGTTATATATATTATCTAATAATAGTTGAAAGCCATTTTCAATGACGTCAAAATTATTATTAAGAAAAAATGTAATATTAATAAATCACTAGGTTACAATCAAAAACCCTTGGTACCAAAATGACATTTTAAATTTGTTAAAAAAGATCGCATACAAAAATTGGGAGCTCTGCGCCTGGAGGCCCGTGCGTTAATCCAGCCCTGACTGAAAATTCATTCTTTTCTTTGCAATTTATTTAACATCTAACGCCTTATTCAGTCCACAATGATATGAAACAATATGCAGGATATGTAAGAAACAGTAATGAAAGGGAAAACAAGGGAAAAAAAATGTGATAAACATGTGTAATTAAAATAAAAATAGATGTAGATAAAAATAAAATATTTTAGCTTATTTGATGCGAAAAACATCGCCAATTTGGAAAAACTACGGTAACATATACATTATAAAATTTTGCGAGATTTTCCTTCGCGTCTGTTTATTAAAAACTGACGAGGCGGAATACGCACATAGTTCTATAATGCATATTAATAGAAGGCCGTAAAAGTCTTCGTAAGTGTGTTTACGGTTAAATAAAACGTGGTAATTCCGACGCCTACGTTTTTTTAGCTCAAACTAGAGCTTTTTGTTATAGGAGAAAAAGGGACATCGTTCCAGACCTAGATTCGAACTAGGGACTCTCCGCTGAGCTCAGAGTCCCTTAACCGCTAGGCTACCGAGGAAGGGGAACGATTGATTGATTGTTTGGCTTTTTTATGGCGCAAGAGCATCTGGGCTATACTGCGCCAAGGAAGGGGAACGAAGCTCCTTTTCTCTGTATATATAGACTGTAAGATACTATTACCCTCCGCAGGGATAACACAATTGCCACATTGCGGTCAACACGGAATAGCCTCCGGAGTGAGTTTTTGTGTTATTTCGTAGGGAATAATTCTACGTGATAATTCCGGCATTCAAATTTTTCTAGCTCAAACTAGAGTTGTTTTTTTTGTTATAGGGGAATAAAGAGGGATGGTTCCAGACCTAGATTCAAACTAAGATCTCTCTGTTGAGCCCGGAGTGCCTCAACCGCTAGGCCATCGAGGTCTGGAAATGAAAACGAGTTTAATTTAAGCTGAAAAATGTTATTGTCGCAATTATCGCGTATTCTCCTCGAAAAAACACAGAAAACTCGCCCCTGAGCCTTTTCTACGTTGGCCACTACATGGTAATTTTGTTATTCTTGAAGGGTAATGATATCTTGCTACCTATATCTACGGAGAAAAGGAGCTTCGTTCCTCGCTTTCGATGGCCTAGCAGTTAAAGTGCTCCAAGCTTAACGAAGAAACCCTAACTCGAATCTAGGTCGGGGTCGATACCTCTCTTTCTCCTATAACAAAAAATCTAGTTTGAATTAAAAAACGTGTGTGTCGGAATTATCACGAATCGGAATGTCGGAAAATTTACAAAAAACTCGCCCCAGAGGCTTTTCTGTGTTGACCACTATGTGGCGATTGTGTTATCCGTGAAAGGTAATAATATTTTACTACGGTAACACTAACGTGATGAAGAAACGATACAAAATTTCGCGTCAATTTTTTGAGCGTTCGAACATAGAAAGAACGTTTCCAACGTTAGTGAAAAATAAATGGGCATTAAAACTATCGTAATTTAAATTTAAAGACTATATTTTGCGTATAATGTTCTTTGGTCTAGAGACTTCAACTATCATTATAGTATACACCGTGCTATTTTATTTCTCCCTCTGCATAGCATTCTACATTATCCCTACATAGACCAAGGGCGGATCCATGATGTTAACACGGGGGGGGGGTTCGGGGCCCTCACCAGGAAAATTTTTAGTTTTGGACTATTAAATAGTTTAGGTAAATGTCGTTATATTACTAGCCTTCCTTTATACTCACCAAAATATTTAATTTAAGACAATGAATTAAAGATGGGCTTTTCTTTAATTAAACTATATGGTTTAGGGCATATTATAGTCAAGTATGACAGAAGGATAACCTAGTAAAGGAGACATATACAATAACCAAAAACGATAATTTACAATGTAATTAATAGAGCAAGTTTAAATTTAAACTACAAAAACATCGTAATTATTTTACTTTTTTTATAACAAGCAACTTTTTAAAAAATTTGAAGTTTATAGTGCAAAGTCGAGCCATCTTGGTTTCTTTGAAAATTTGTCAATCACTTTATTTACATCAATGTCTCTATGGGTGTGTATTAAAAGTCTCTTCTGTCATCCGCGTTCGAAGCCAAGTTTGAAGGCGCTTCAACGATAAAAAACTACGTTCTGCTGAAGTAACCCTTACTGAAAAAGTAGTTTGAAAGACGAGTAGCTTATAGATTCGTGGAAAAACGTCTGGATCGCATTTCTCCAAGATTTGGAGACTGCCAGTGTATGACTGGTTTGTTATAGTGGTAAGAAATAACACATAAAATATTCTTCATCGTCTTTATTTTTTTCCTACTTGACCCTGACGAGGGAACGATAGCCCCCTCCGCCCCTCCCTGGATCCGATTTTGCTATAGTCTACACTTAATGGGAATTTCCATTAACATTTCTGCCACTGCGACTCAATTGAAACTCGTATCATTCACATGTTTGTAATATATTATTGCCCATCTCAGGGTTAACACAATTGCCCGAAATTGTCAAAACAAGCTTTCGGTGCATGTCATACGAGTATTTTTGTGGGCAATTGAAATGGATAAAGCTTTTGACAACCACGTTCTTAAGTTCAAACCAGAGCTATTTATTTAAGTGACATCGCCTTGAGCCGGATTCGAACTGGAGACCCTTCTTTGGAACCAGAGTGCCTAACAGTTAAAGCCCTTTGGTGCCAACGGAAGGTCCACACTTCGACTCTAGGGTGGCTAACGCCTCTTTTTCTTCTAAATAAATAGCTCTAGTTTGAGAC
>QLNU02015359.1:72833683-72865797 GCA_006491805.2 Dysdera silvatica | reverse complement strand
GGATTTTGATAAATTATATACTTTCTGAAAAACACATAGCAACAGATGAAATATAAGGGTATATTTAAATTCATCTAAACCCTTAGGAAAGAGCACCTTCAAAATCTCAAATGTTTGCACGGAGTTCGTTAGAAATTGGTAACCCTTATATTAATTCCATGATACTTATTTGACCTAATAGTTGAGCCTTGTTGATGTATCACAATTTCGTATTGAGATAAAAGCGGTCATTTGACACATATTGTGTTATGCCTATATTAACTTTTATTTAATTTTAATAATTTATGCCATAATCAGAACAATTGTTTTAAAATATTGTAAATTGTTGTAAAATCGAAAACGAAATTCTGAAAAGACAGCACACGCCTTTATTTTACAAATACATAATAGATTATTGTTCAAAAATATGATGAGTTTTTTGTAATACAAGCGCGGAATAGCATGTATCATTGAATAATGACAGAATAAAATTTGAGTTAATTTAAAATGAGTTTAGGGGACCAAAGGCAAAATTCACAGGAAACATGTGATATATGCATGAGATAAAAAAAAATAGATATCATGAGACGGGAAGTATTGACAGGAAAGAACAGAAAAAAGGAAAAGAAAGAAAAATTCTTCTTGCCCCTCTTACCTAACATTAACCAGCTGCGGCGTATTTAATCCCCGAGGGTGCACAAATTTTTATCTTCGCAACTACCCTCTTTACACCTATATGCGAACGTCGCTCTTCCCCATCGATCAATGCAATGTAGGAATATAAATATATTATTTGCATAAATGCGTATTTATGCATATATAGCAAAATAATTGAATTGAAATATAGGTCTAATATAAATGTATTGAATGCAAACAGGTTGCCAGCATAAATATTTTTTTTTCTGGAATTAATTTAGCTCGAGTGAAAATTAAAATTTTATGTCAGAAAATAGGCTGCCGCCTCCCTTAAAAAAACTGCAATTTCCCACAATTTGAAAACTTCTGCCTTAACTTCCCGAATAGGAAATGGATGGTCATGAATATGGTCAATTCCAGAGGTATCCGTCATTTAGAGGTTTCACTATTTTAAACATTTATTACCCTGCTTTAGACTCGTGTTTAAATGTGAAACTAATTTAACGCGAGCGACAGGGGCAGAAGGAATTCCAATGACGTGCAAGTGATTGTTTTATTTTTAAAACTATATCACTGTATAACGTTCTGAGTTTGACTCTGGCAATTAGAACCAACCTCCCCCACTAAAAGAAAATAGTTTTATTCTCTAAAATGAAGCAACAAACTGAAAAAGGTAAAAAAAACATTTAATAAAACCGGCAGTTTGAAAGAATTACTTTATTTAAAACAGCAAAATTAATTTTTTAAAGGGAGGAAGGATGACGTCCCCAAATTTCTGGGATCGAACACTGACCCTATGCTGTGTCCAAAAGCAATTTTATCCTTAGTGAGTGTCAAACGTCCTGCTACGATATAATCTATTTAACGGGCACTCTCGGATAACGGACAGTTCTGTTCAACGCACATCTTTATAATTCCCATTCTTGTAATCCACCTAACCCTTCCAATAAACAAACAACCATTCAAATCCCGAAATGCCCGTTATTTAGAGGTTTCGCTGTATTACGCGTTTATTATCCTCATTTCAAATTATATTTAGACAGAAGTATTGAACGGGGATGAAAAGGACATTGGGTGGAGGATTTCGATAATTTGTAAGCAATTTTTTGTTTTTAATAAAACGTGAGGAACTCGACAACCACTAAAATATGGGAACACGACATTTAGCAGTTGGCAGTTTAATGGTCACTAACGAAGAAAGTATTATTTTCGTTAGGTTATAGGGATCTAAGTTCGAATCCCGGAAGTACAAGTGTGCTTTTTTAAGTAGTTTAGTTCTGCCAAATGAAGCCACATACTGAAAGAAGGGGTGAAAATGTATAATAGCTGGCGTTTTGATAGAATGACTTTATTTAACACGGCATGTAGTGACGAAAAATTTCGTCTTTAATGGCAATCTAACTGCCTACTACAGTTAACCTTCATTACAGGACACCTCTAAATAACAGACACCTTTATTTAACGGATACTTTTATAATTCCCAATTCCAATGTTTGTAATTCCTAAACAGAGTGGTACTCAATCTTTTAACCCTGCGCCGCCTTTTTACACTTAAATGCGAAGATCAAATGCCTCCACCTCGACGTGATTTATGAATAAAAATATTTTGTCAGCTTGGTGCACGTACGTTTGCATATATAACAAAATAATTAATTTAAAACGTAGACCAAATACTAACGCCATATTCTATCTAATGGATTTTTTTCTACTATCAGCATAAACGATTTTTCTGGAAAAATTTTGCTCCGTTTGAAATAAAAATTTCATAGAATAAAAATGTATCGCCTCTTTGTGAAATTTTCACGCCCCAAGGGGTCTTCTTCCCCAATTCAAGGAAGGCTGATCCATTAAATATCGTATGCTCACGTGGTTAACTATTGACAATTATTAAAAAACGTCTCTACGCGTTCTCTTTACACTCTATGTATTATTTTTATTCTCTACATATGCTCTTCATCCTTTACATATTTTCTTTACACTCTACGTATGTTCTGTACATTCCATATGCCCTTTTTATGTTATTTTTCTAGCGTCTTATTAATAATGTATTTATTCATTTATTCCCCCTCTTTCGCTTTATTCAAGTATTTAAAATGTGCTCAATGGTTCGTAGAAATTATTTGTTTTTCTATTATTGCTTAATTAAACTGTAAATTAAATGTGTTAGTAGAAGTGTTTGCTGTATCTATATTTTATGAAGCAGACACTTTGTAGCGCGACCCCAGTGCCAGTTTAAAGAATTCACGTTCCATTGGGTTGTAGAAAATGTGTACCTATCGAGATCAATCTTGCTAAAACATAATTTATTAATTTCTTTACGCATATTACTCAATGCTTGGGGATAGGTCAAATAGATGGCTCTATGGGCTTCGTCAGATAGCAAAATCGTTTGCCATTACTGCCCTAATAAAATATAAATACCATATATATATATAGGTTATAATTTGAAATAGATTCATCAACTATACATTGTGCTTGAAATAAAATTTATTATTGTTTATAAATACCGGAATTATTTAAAACGCGAATGTCATAAAACATCAGTCGTTTTATATGTATTATAACGTATTAGTTAATGAGTTAAAACGGGGTAGTACCGTTGCCTTTCCTTTGAAAAAAAACTGCAGCAAACATTGCAATTCCTTGTTACCATTAGTTTCAATAAAATTTGATTTCCGTGGCAATCTCGTCACTTTCAATAGCGAGAAGAACTCCCAGCTAATGTGTACTTGCATGTGTTACATCATTGTGGTCACATGGTCAAGGATCCTAGAGGCCATGTATGTGTGAAGACTAAGAAATATTTTTCAAGTACTAATTATATTTTAGTAATTTAAAACCTTGAGGTTTAACAGCGGTGTTCATAGGGTAGAATGCTTTGAAGTAAAATATGCGAAGCACTTCAATGTTGAAAAACATTTGCTATGTGTATCAGTTTCCCGATACAAAAATATCGGCAGTTCTTACTTTCCGAATAAGTAAGTAAAGCTACTTTCTTAATAACGGCAATCGCTTTTCTCCCTTGTACAAAGCGGAAACAAGCACTACACGAACATTATACCAAGAACTCAATTTTTGCTTGCGTGAGTGCCAGCAATAAAGGCAGAGATTTGGAAAGCGTTATGCCATAATGGAAAATCGAACATAATTACCTCGAACATTAGTAATTTTCTAGCTAAGTGTTAATATAAAGTCAGAAGCACTTGTAATTTTTTAGCGAAGCATCGAAGGCATTTAATCGGTTCAAGCTGGTGCAGATGCATTTTCGCGTTGTAACCGCTTTTCAAAAACTGTGATTCTGAGTTCGAAATTGTGGTATTTCTTATATGCAGCAGGAAAAATTGTTATTACTATCGTAATAAACTGTTTTGTTTAAACGGCTTTAGTAACAATAGTTTTAAGAGCTTCACTATTACTTATGCTCCTTATTGTAAAATAATCGTTTACATAACTCTGAGCACTTATGCGAGAGAGTTAGAGCTAAACTGATGCAAGTTGTAATGAGTTTATCTGGATACATTATAATGCTTTCTTGCACAGCCTTGTCTAATGGTAATGGGCACCCTAAAATTATTCATTTATTTTCAAATGCTAATAAGTTGGGAAAATAAAAGAGCATAGACATAAAATAAGCATTTTTATGTAAAAATAGCAATATTTGATTGAAGCTACTCGAGCTTTGATGACAACATTAACTGTTTTTAGACATAGTACTTACTAGTTTACAGCATTCCGCTTTTATTATCCTCTTCTATTCTTTCTGAAGCACGTGTTTTAATGTTTCTTTTGAAGCAATGTAATGTTTCCGGTTATAGAGTTTGAGAATACCCCAAAAGTCCCCTATGGTGTTGAGATCCTGTGACCGTGCAGCTCAGTCCAGAAGATCTACACCATTTATACTAAACCACATCATAGTCACTGTATATTTATAACAAAATGCATTATCCCGTTGGAATTTAACCCCATCCACGTTTGTATCTCAGAAAATCTGGAAAAAAAAAATGGTTGCAAGATAATTTCTAGTACGCGTCTGTACTTGTTGGGATCTATGCGTTCCGCACAGATGAACATTTTGCCAACATCATCAGCCATCATGCAAATCCAGATAATTTTACATCCTCTTCCATGTTTCACGGCAAGTATTATGCAATATGATTGATATTCTTCACCTATCCTTCACCTCACATACGATACCGCACATGCACAAAATAGTGATGGGAGTTATTTAAGATAACTGTTAAAAATCACCTGTTACCGACTGATCGCTGTTCCAAGAACAGTATGCTTCTCTGAAACCCCTGTTCTCAAATAACAGCTGTTATTTCAGGTCACCGGTGATTAGGGATAGCAGTTACTTGAAGTAACAGTTAAATATCGAGAAATCACTTGCTCTAGGAACATATATCCGCTTTCAGTACACAGGAAACGCGCTGAGATAACGGGCTATCACAACATCCGGCATAGTTGTCTAGCTGACACAAGGGCTTAGGCACTAATTACCCATTTAATATCTGATATTACAAGAGGTTATATTATTATTATTATTATATTGGTATAGTTAACCAAATATTGTTTTAATAAATTAGTTTTTTAGTTTTATTATTTTTATTTAATTTACTTAAAGTTTAAATTCAGTTAATATGTGATTATATAGGTATTCCTACTTCAATAGCAACTAGCGAATCAATCGCTATCTAGACGGTAATTAAAAAAAAAAATTAACTTGCCGCGAAATGAAGACCCTTTGTAATGGTGGAGATCCCATTCTCTGATCTACCCAAATCTATCAGAGTTAGCGAAAAGGAAATTCAACTTTATGGCAACATGAGTGCCTTGCGAAAGAATTTTCTTAAAGGCTGGTAACATTTTAACCGATGGGAGAAATCGGTTGGAGCCTCTTCACGCCGAAAGATTATTGTTCCTAAATGCCAATTCATATTTAATGGAATAGATTTTTTATCCATGTATATTAATTAGTACAAGTATTAATATTTTTACATTACTGAGCTTTACACATGAAAAATTCTGAATACATACATGTGTATAACTACATCAGCTGAGAATACACATTTTGTTATCCTGTTTGATTAGTTCGATATTGTAACCTTTCAGGGTATGCTTTAATTTACAGCAGTATCAATATTTTTTGCTATATTTTCATTCTTTACGTTGATTTGTTTTTTTTAAACTTTCTTTGATTTTTAATATCGTGTATTTTTTTTAAATATCTAAAATTCAGTATTTTAAAACCTTATTTTTGCCCTTTTAGTTTTATATTTCGTATATGTGCATTTTTTTTTTCCAAAGGATTTATTATTTTTATGGAATTGCCAAAACGTCCTGTTATGGATTGAGAGTTGAAATGCGTTATCGTAAAGTTCCTCAATTTCCAAAACCTGTGAATCAACGCATACGTTCCAGTCACTAGTGATTGGAACCTGTTACGTGATTGGAACAGGAACGTTGGAACAGGTTATTCAAAAATAAGAATTTGGTTAATCGCTAGTACAAAACAGCTAAAACAACGAAATATTGCAATAACTTTCTGAAGTGTTTTTAAATTAAAATTTTTGGATTTTGATACTATAATGCTATGTTCTGGATAATCATAAATTAAATAAAGTGTACCTCGAAATTAGATTCATCTGTCACAAGATTTCGACCATTCCTCTTCCGCGAAGTATTGACTTCTAAGAGCTCATGCAAGCCGGGCATTCTTGATTTGTTCGTGAGCTTTAGCTTCTATCTTGTCTCACAACCTTTGAGTGCAGCTGCTGCAAGTCGTCTTACTGTAGATACCATTTTTTGCTTGCATCAGCCGAAAAAACAGAGGCTAGTTTAGATGTTTTTTATGGTCTTGCAAAGAAGCCCTTATCAGCAATCAGTTCTCTCTCATGGTGTGGTGACATTTACCCGCCCAGTTCTTTTCCTACTTACAAGTGAAAAGTACTTCCAATAAGTTTCATGGCATTTTGTGAAAAGCACATCTCAGACGTTCAATAGTTTTTGCAATTTTAACTAGTCATTGATCTTGTTCAACAAAAACTGAAATTTTACTAGTTTTTTTTGACCAAGTTCGCTTCTTTTTCGCATTTTTCAAAGACAAAAAGATGCACTCAATGACTTATAAGGAAATCCCTCCCCCAGGGAGCTCACATGCTGAATCTAACGAATTTAATTCAACTTAATATACCCACCATAAAAACATTAACGTGTGAAAATTATATATTTCCCCTTAGAAATTGAGAAATTAAATATTTAAAAGGATTTCAAGTAAGGCCAATTGCAGCACATTTGGTAAGACGTGGAGAGATAGCTAGTTGGTCGAAAAAGACGAAAAGCGAGCACGAGACGTATTCTAAAAGTTTAGATTACATCCATTAATGCCCTGCGGTGGTAACGCGTTCTCCTATTGCGCGGCTAATCCGGGTTCGACTCCCAGCAGTGCAAAAAGAACGCTTACTCAGAGATCTCATAAAGATCGCACTGCTCACTGTAGTCCGGGGTTTGGTTCCCTAGGCCTTAAGAGGTTCGGATTCCTCGGAAAACAGTAGGTCCCGGCGCAGCATGACCACTGTAGTCTTTGAGCCGTAAAACAAACATCCATCCATCAATCAATACAGTGATTACGTTAACTTGTTAGATTTAAACATACTAGATTTTGAAGTAGCTGCAAAGTTTTAGTTTTTATTCGTTAAATTGAAGTTCTATATTCCTTTACTTAAACCTTAACTTACATCTTATTTAAACCGTAACTGCAATAGTAAATAGTAAACGTAAACAAAAGATGCTGCCCCAAAAGAAGGTCCGGATCAAGGTAAGATATCATTAATCTTGCAAAATAAGTAGAAAATCATAAATCGGAAACCTAACCAAATAATTAGACACCAGAAAGTATAAAAATAACGAAAAAATTATGAAAATATAGCTATAAACAAGAAATGCAAATGATTGACAGTGTTACTAGAATAAAACAGCTATAAATTATGTGTTGCCAATCGATGAAATATAGCATAATACTATAAAAGATAGCTAGAAAAATCAAGAAAAGTAGCTGGAAATAGCTAAAACTAGCAAAATCACTAAAAGAAGCAAAAAAAAAGCATGGATCAAGGAATTTCATGGAAAATGAGGAATATAGGGAGGAAATGAGTGACGAAGGTTAAAAAAAATGAAGGAACATCAATTGATTTATCAAATACAAAATTCTTAAAAGAAATATATGAGTTGGGGTACAAACTAATGAAAGAAAGAGGATATAAATAAAAATTATATGGAAATATCAAGCGACTATGCAATGCTCACAAATACCATACAAACTATGAGAGATGAATAAAAAAACTTTATAGATGAAATAAAGTCCCTCAAAGAGGAGAATATAAAATTAAAAATAATTAGATGCAATCAAAAATAAAAATGCATAAGAAATAAATTGGATAAAAGATAGACATGATACGATACATGACAATATAGACTTCCTGCATGAAAAACTGGACAACTTAGACCAATACGGTAGAAGACTGGATTCTTTTTATAAATGGAGTGGAAGAAAACTGCAAGGAAATAAAGAAAATGTGTAATAACATTGGAATAGAAGTGAACAATGATATTGAAATCGCTTATAGAATGGGAAGAAATATAAATAAGTCAAACATTAGTGAGATTTAGAAATATAGAAACAAATCTGGAAACGTGGAAGATATAGCCGGGGACATTGAGACACATGATGGAAAAATATTTATAAACGAACACCTAACAGCATACAATAAACAAATCTTAAATGAAACACTTCAGTTGAAAAGAGACAATAACTGGAGATATGTATCGACAAATAAGGGAACCATAAACATTAGAAATGATGAAACCACTAGAATAATGCAAATAAAGCCTAAGGAAGACTTATTAAACCTACTGTGAAAAAGAAATATTGCAAGGACAGAAATAAGAAACAGCAATAAAAATAAATATTTAAAACGAACAAGAATGCAAGATGTGTCCCAAACAAAGATATATGAGCAGAAAATAAGCAAGACAGAGGTGCTGCTGTTAAATTCTAGAAGTTTACGAAACAAATTGTACCAAATTCAGATTCTAATACAAGAAAACAATTATCCGGAAATAATAACAATAACTGAAACATGGAAAAACGAAGATAATTTGTACCAAAAAAAAAACTATATTGAATACTTAATAATAAGAAAAAAACTGGAGGTGGAATATCTATATATGGTGCAAAAGATGGTCCTGAGATAACAGTAATGGAACAATTTACCTATATAACAGATGATATTGAAACATTATGTGTAAAAACCAAGGAAAATATATATCCGGCAATATATAGACCGCCTAATAATAATATGACTAACTTCTTTATACACCTGGAAAATATAGAAAATATACAAAATTAAAAATAAATATACTAGGCGACATGAATATAGATATAAACAAAAAAGTATAAATAGTAACAGAATGCTAAACCTAATGGAGAGTAAAGGATTAATGAATATAATAAATGAGCCAACAAGAATAGAAAAAAAAAATGCAGAATCCACAATAGATCTCTTTTTTACAAACTCAAATAACACAAGGGCCGAAGTGCTAACGTATTTTACCGATCATAGACCCATAATAATATCAAAGTATAGAAAACTATAAAAAAAATATTTATAAAAAAGTAAGAATACAAAGTGATAAGCAGATTAATAACTTAAAAGAAAATCTACAGTTATTAAATTGGAACCAGATATTTGAAACAATACCAGCAAATATGGAAAATAAATATGAATATTTTATTAATATTTTAAAAGATAAATTTAATTAATTTTTCTCCAGAAAAGACGATAAAAATAAGATAAAAAACAACTGGTTTAATAATAAAATAAGAAAAAAATAAAGGAAAGAAATAAGATGTATAAAAATATTTAATAACAAAAAGTCAACAACAGTGGATTAAATTCATAAAAATCAGAAATGAGACAAAGAAACTGATAATTGATGGAAAAAAGTTCATATTATAATGAAAAATTTAAAGAAAAAGATCCAAGAAAGAAATGAAAAATAATAAATGGAATACTGGGTAAAAAATCAAAAGATCAACAACAAAACAAACTAAATTTATTAATCAATAATAAAAATATAACAGAAGATAAAGAAGTGGCAGATGAAATGAATGGATTTTTTATTAACATTGTAAACCAATTCACGAGTGATCAAAATAATAATCACTCAAACCTACAAATAGAAAAAAAATACTAAAACTTTATTTTTAAGCGACATCACATATGAAGAATTGGGAAAAGAACTAAATAAAAGAAAGGAGAAAAAGGGACCTGGATTAGATAATATGACTCCTAAGATAATAAAAATGTGTAAAAATCAACCAATAGAACTATTATTGATAATTTATAATGAAATATTTGAAACAGAAAAAATATCAAAAGATATGAAAATGGACAAAATAGTTGCAATACATAAAAAAGGAAAAAGAAATGATTGTAATAATTATCGACCAATAACTATACTATCAATATTTGCAAAAATCTTTGAAATTATATACAAAAAAAAATATATGAAACATAAACAAAACCAAATATTTATTATTCAAGCATAAAAACAAAAAAATTGAAATAAAAACCTAATCACAAATTATGGTTAGAAAATCAAGAAATAGAACAAAATGGAAATATAAAATTTCTAGTAATAAATATTAAGGATAACCTCAGCTGGAACGAACATACAGGTGCAGTAATTCAAAAAATAAGAAAAGGCTCGGGAGTAATACATAGAGTAGCAACAATATGAACACCAGAGATAATGCTAAACTTATATTTTACATTAATAGAATGCCGTATTAACTGTGGTAATGTTGTTTGGGGAAAACTTAATAAAACAAATGAAAATAAAATAAATAAAATTATATAAAAAGTAATAAAGAAAATAACATTAAAAACAGGTAATTCGATTTCAGCATATAAAAAAAATAAAAAAAAAATATTATATGCACAGGAAATATATGACATAAAACTACTTAAAATAATACATGAAAGAGTAAAAAACCAAAAATATGAAAATGTAATAGAAAAAATGAAAAACTAATTGTCGAAATACCGATAAATACATACAAAAAAACAAAACTAACAAAAGTCAGGAGAATATTAACTACATAGGAATAAAAAAAGTGGAATGAAATTCCAGAAGATATAAAAAACAGCAAAACGATGCATAAATTTACTAAGAAATTAAAAGAATACTATTTACTACAAAATCAATAGCGGTAGGGATTCATATGGAGAAATCTAAATAAAATTCGTGCATAATTGTTCTTATGCAAAAAAATATCAAAGTTATAAAATGATAAATGCGAATAAAATCTATTGTCTGTTTTATTTTATTTCTGAAAGTCATAGCAGAAAACAAATTACTTTAATTTTTATAATCGCATTGCAAGTTGCAATTCAGTTTGTGCATAAGAGAAGCATTCATTTTATTTTGAAAATTCTGTGAAAAGTTATTGTTTGCATTCTGCTTATCCATGTGCGGATAACATGGAACAGACTATAAATATATTTAATATTGTTTGAATACTTTTTAACGAATTTTTGAGGAATTAATGATATAAATTAGAAGGTGGCACGTGGCAATTAAATTTCCTTCATCAACTCACACTCATATTTTATTAATTATTTTTAGCAAGTTTAATCTGAGGAGATAGCTACATCTTTCATGAGTGTTCTTATTGTTTCTACTTCTTACAATTAAATTCGTCAGATTCGGCGTGAGTCAGAAGGTTTCTTGTTGTTACGAAATAAACAAGTATACGCCTGTTCACTAGAATAATAAATACAGATTAAGTCTCTGGGGAAGAAAAGTCAGCTTTTTGCTTTTAATGCTCTGAATGCATTTCATTATTGTTGTGCCAATGACATTTGCTGATCGCTTTGCTTACACACGCCGACAATGTTGTTAAAAATAAAACGAGTTATTTCATGAATGCTGCGGTTAAACCCCAAAATCAAGGATATCCGGTACTTCTGGATCTAATGCAGGTCTAACGCGTTTCCAATGGCATAAAACTGAACTACATCAGCGCCTTCGCATTCCGGTTGAGATTTTCTGAAGCTAAGAAAGGTTTAATTTGGGCATTCTTATTTAAAATAAATCAAGGAATCAAACTGCGATATGCTAATAACGAAGACCATCTCCGGTCCTTGGGAAGACTGTCCAAGTGTGAGTAAGATGTTCTGTAGCTAATTTTATTGTTTGCTTATTCGTCTTTCCATTATCAAAATCTGAATGTAATATTTTGATTAATATATATATATCATCATCATCATCATATTCAACCATTATCTATCCACTGCTGGATGAAGGTCTCTCCAAATGCTTTCCACACAAGTCTATCCTGGGCCATTCGTTTCCACGTCACCCCAACCTGTTTTCTTATTTCATCCACCCATCTAGTTTGAGGACGTTTTCTAGGTCTTCGGTGGTCTCTTGGAATCCAGTTGCTCTAACAAACTGCTACCTTTTAGCTTATTATCTTAACGTAACAATTGACATTACCGTTTACTTGTCCTAATTTCTTTTCGCTAAATTTTCGAAGATTCTCAGCAATTCTATTAACGTTACAACAATTTATATTCCTTGTGGTTAGTTGTCAGAAGCTACAAGTAATGATAATAATTAACTCCAAGACGTTAACACTCAAGGTACAAGCAATAATTCCGATGTTTTTGCCAAATTATTCTTCCAAGAAATAACTTCAATTTTTTCAATTTTCGAACGTTCACTCTTAAGCTAGGAATACACCGAGGTTATCTCTAATAGGCTGAAAATATTTTAAACCAATTACCGAAGGATAAAACTAAATATATTACAGTTAAATACTTATTAGAATAAAGTTAATTCAATAATTCATAACCTGGAATTTTCATTAATGGTCAGTGTCGACATCAGTACTCAGTCCTTGCGCCATAAGAATTCATCCAAATAGAGTTCGTGATTTCTGCAAAAAGCTTGATATACACAGTCTTAAGTCTTAGTATATGCCTCAATGGAACTATCTTCACACGTATGCTTATACTAACTGGTCCATACAGCTTATCCTTGCGTCATAAACAATTAGCGACCCCCCAGAACTAAAATTCAGTGATATTTTTCTATCGATAATATAACATTAGTATCAGCAGTTCACACCCTTTAGAGTCATAAACTTCCAGTAAACAATCAACTTCACAATTACGCAACCGTAATTTACACAGTTAATTCTACTATTACTCTGAACTGTATATTTTCAATGGTTAATAGCAATAAATCAGTTAAACTAACGATATAAGCAGAAACCTAACTTATACCAAATAAACTATGAATACGTCACCCAACGTCTAGTAAAGATCCGTGCTCACTCTGCGTCCGATGATTTTCATGAAGGCAATCTTCTGACTGTTCGTTGAACGGGTGCACCCGGCCGTTGCACGAATTTCAATACGGGAATAGATTCACTCCAGATGGCAGCCCTAAATAAGTTGATTCACCAACCTTGAATCCAAATTGTAGTCCGCTGTCACTATAAGTCAGTCGATGCACTAGTAGCTGCCAGGCCGCTTATTCAACAACTTAAGCGTAACTGACTTTGCTTGAAACCTCCATCGGTACATACAGTGGTGTCGAGTAATTGACGAATAAACTAAAATCATAGACCTTTCACTGCATCATGGCCTGTAGTCTATTCGCAACCTCGCCGGCCGAACACCGCCCTCCAGCCGCCCTGCTGCTCGTTGCCAATCACATAGTTAGTTGATTAATCCATCAGTGGTTGAGTGAGTATGTCTAACAGCCCCTTACATCGCTCTAATTAAGTTTAAATAATTCTAAACATCAGCATAACTTACAGCATTACGACGTCATAATGACATTATATAGGTTCTCGGCGATTCCCTTTAATAATTACAGCCAAAGACATGGCACGGTTGGATGTGTTTTTAACAATCCAACCATGATCTGTTATAGTGCACCCCTCATTGAATGTGGCAGTCGGTTGGCCCAGTGTCGTTTGACTCTTGGCACAGACGTTTTTGATCAGAATTTTCAGAACGTTTTTGTCTCGAATATTCAGCAGACTCATGTTTCACAAATGACAACGCAGTAGCAGTCTACTGAATATCCGAGACCAGCGACGTCACCATATACCAGTGACACCGTGCAGCGAGGATTTTTAAAAGTTGCAACAACTTCTAAAATGCTATGCATTACACGTCGAGCTGCAACAATCATTCCACTTTCAAACTCTGTTATTTCTCGTAGGGCAGCAATTTTTAGGATAGTCAACGTTTTTCAAGACATTCAAGAGCCCAACAGACAGCTCTAACAACAATTCGACCCTTTATGCTCTTTTAAAGTGATAGGACCGTCACTTGTAAATTCATATATTGCTATCGTATGACCTTTGGCACTTCGATATATATATATATAATGAGTGCATGTATTGTATTTATGGAAGTAACTTCTATAATTTTTGGAAAAAATTACTTACGTCACGTTGGCTTTAACTTTGTACACGTTAATAAATTTTTCTGCAATTTATTTTCTCAGTCATGAAAAACAAATATTTTTTCCAGGCCGATGTCATCACCAGAAAGGAGAGAAGATTTAGGAATCTAGTTACTTAGAAAGAAAGTTAATTCTCCCTTCAAGTTATTTAACTCCACAAAAATTGCCTCCAGCCGTTGTAAAATTTCAACGTTTTCATCATAAGTCAGTTTCTCTTTCTCTCTCACTTTTAAATCGAGTTAATAAATGAAAGTATCAAGGCACGACCCTGATTTTCTTAAAACATACTGAATTATTTTATAAGGTATTAAATAAACGTTCTTACTGGATTGATAACGCACATTTATATTAAAGTGCAATTTTGAAATTGCTTCTAATTTTCCGCGCCGAAGAACCGATTGATCAAATTAGGTTTATAAAAGCAGTGCGCAGTGTCATCATGAAAATTTGATCCCTAGAAATTTTCATAAACTTCGGAATACTTGATATCGCAGAAGAATCACCGGATTTGAAACGTCGGCTAAAGCTACTAACCTGAAGGTTAAAATGATGGAATTCGTCGAAATTATTTGAGATTAAACCTATTCGCTTAGCACATTTGAGGAACGAGTTCTCAGACCAGAAATGCAAATAATTCCTATCAAGGGTTTTCCACTTAACGTGGCGTTCTGGGAATATTCTGAAAATTTTGGAAGTAGCCCACTTCATGTTTTCCTTCAACAAGCCGTGCATAAATGATGGCAGGTTGTTAATTCGGAACCATTTGCTAATTAAATGCGTTAGATTACGAGGAAATATCCATTATTTATTGTTCAGACGTACTTTGTTTTTCTTTATTTTGTTTAATGTACACAGTCTGGCAAATTTATTTGGACCGGAAAAACAATTTATTCTAAAGAGTGTAATATGCAATTTATTGTGGCCATATTGCTTCAGCTTATGGATGGGGACGATTCAATTTTTTTTCTTTTAATATTTTTCTTCAATTTCATTCATTCAGCAGAATGAAGTCTCTAGACTCATTCCCAGTTTTTAAAGATAATGTATATTAATGTATATATCAGACTCGTTTTTATTCACAAAATAAGATTATACCTTTTGGAGCTGGTTAATTTCAGGAGAAATGGCCATTATTCATCATTAATTGACTCGCTAAATCAGTATTTGGGTTAAAAATGACAATGGTCATTCCTTTGAAGAATGGATTCACCATTCACATTCAGTTTAGGGAATGCATTCTTTTGACTCATTCCCATTGCTATTTAAAACTACACAGCAGTGTCTTTTAAAGAATTTTCTTTGAATCTAGGAGTTCTTCTACGATCCCCAGGCATAGGCATAATTTACGGGTTAAATATAGCCTAAAGTACGGGGCAAAAAAAAAAAAACTGGGTGGCAGAAACACGGTTTTGTCTCTGTTCTAAAAAAACTTGGGGATTGTGCCCCCGCCACATTTTGCCTATGTCCCCAAAGTCTCCACTGGCCCTTTATCAAACATAGCCCAAAATTTCACCAAAATCCGTAAATTTTTTATTTTCCCGCGACAACCCCTCAGTTAAAGCTAACTAGCTAACCGCATGCCCGCATCCAAATGGAGTCTTAGAAACAGGTTCCCCCCACCGTAACATGATTTTTAATGGGACTTGGCTACGGCCTTGCATGCTGTGATTGTATCGATACATGCTGTAAAAAATTTTGAACCCCCCGAAATTAAATCCTGGCTACGGCTTTGACTAACCTTAACCAATATCTCTTAACAATAGAAAAGTATTACCAACCTTTGCATACTGACCTTATGCTTATATTTTGTGTATATGTCTAAGCGGCGATCAGCCTATGTCTACGCTGCGATAGCTCTATGCCCAGGCGATGATAAATAATGGGTCTTTAGGGTTTCCGTAAATAGTATTTATAGAAGAGTTCTGTGGCTGGATACGTAGTAAGAGCAGGATTCCGTGGCTAGGTACGTAGTAGAAACAGGGTTCCGTGGTTAGGTACGCTGTAAGCACAGGGTTCTGTGGTTAGGTACGCTGTAAGAACAGGGTTCTGTGGCTAGATACCTAGTAAGTTCCGTGTCTAGGTATGTTGTAAGAACAGGGTTCCGTGTGATATAAGGTTCGTGAGAACCACTGCTATACAGATTAAGGAATATGAAATATTAGACATAGAAATGTTCTCTCAGAACTTTATGTTAAATTTCTCTGACATGGTAAGTTCCCTAGTCGTGCTTCAATAGGCTTGTCATCCGTCATCCATATAATTGTTCGGAAAGATCGTAATTTTAATTCAGAAATAAAATTTAGATAAAAACATCTACATGTCTACCCGACCTTTACGGTGCAAGGACAAAAACCATTATGCCATACAGGGACTTTGTTTTCCGAGGAATTCGATCATATTAAGACCTAGCGCAGAATGACCTTTATTGTCCTTGCGTCATGAAAATGCAACCAACCAGCCCGCAACTTAAGATCTAGGGAACAAACTTTTGAACTAAATTGAGCAGTTACTCGTTAAGCATATTTTGGCGCAATTTCGAGTCGAACGGGGTGTATCGACACGGTGTGAATCGGGTATCAATGTGCCACAGGGAGCCAAACATATAAATGGAATTGCTGATTTTTTATAATAGTAAGTGCTGAATTAACATTTATATATATATATATATATTTATATTTTTTATTTAATTTAAAACTTTTTAGACGGTTGTGCATTTCGGATTAACCGGCTATTCGCGTTTATCCGGTATGGGATCCAGTCCATCAATAAGGGCCGGATCAAGCCGAAGTGGGGCCTGGGGCCTAGTAATTGTTTGGGCCCATTCCCACGCCCTTGCAAATAAATTATTCAATAAATAAATAACAAATGCAAACTCTCGTCATTCATATATTTTCTGCATAATGAAGTGTTTAAAGCCATTTTCAATGACGCCTAATTTATAAATAGGAAAATATGTAATATTAATAAAGAAGCATTAAGACTCGAAGAATGAAGAACACTACGCGAATTTAATTAGGACGATAAATACATAACGTTTTTAGCGTAGTTAATAATTTACAATATGATCCGACGCACGTTTATAGAGAACAAGTTATTCCCTCGTCCGGAACTAACGTGAAATAAACAACATCAAATTGTTGTCAACACACAGTGGTTGATACGTTGCCCTAAGCGGTTAGTGAAAGTTTTTAAAGGAGTACTCCTTTAAAAACTAATTACAGATGTATTATTTTTTTACTTTAAAAAATAGAAATTGTTTTTGTTAAAAGAAATTAGGTATCAAATTTGGGGGCCACAATAAAAATGGGAGCCCAGGGCCACGGTCCCGGAGGCCCATGCTTTAATCAGGCCCCATCTTCAAGGTTTAGTAAATTAGGTGTCAATTGTGTAAAGAAATTAAAACAAAATGTGTTCTCAAACGTGCAAACTTGTACGGCTAAATGCAATTAAATCAATGCATAAAATGCAACATGAAATCTGACTTTTGGCTTAAAGATATATGGGTATTTAAAAGAGAGCAAATTTTATAATTATGAGTGATTATGTCATCTTTTAATAATATATTATTAAGTCTAAAGTTCTTAATCTCAGCTGGCACGTCATTAAAATTGTAAACCCACCGTGATATAAAATTTAAAATGTGTTCACTGACCTTGTCAGCTTGATTTTTTTCTTCTTTAACCAAGCCTGATATTAATGACTTTTGTCCCATCTGTCACCCTTTATTTTAAAAGGGTATTGCTTTATTATTAAGAAATTGTTCTTGGAAATTATGTATCCCTTTAACGTTAGCAAATACCATCAATTGGATAGGATTATTACATGAAAAAACATGTCACGCTCGGGCTTCTCTGCTAACAAATGTTTTTATAAATCTTGTTTACATTAATCCTTATTTATTCATACAAAACAAAGTTGTCATTAATTTAATAACCAGTAATATGCTAATTAATTGTGCAAATTTTTTATTGCCTATCTCTTAATCTGTTTTTATGAGGCTAAAATACAAACACTCATAATTTATAAAACGCATTAAAATGACTTTTCGAAATTAAAAGATATTTCGAAACAGTTTTCGTTTAAAAATATTTCTGCTTTATTTAATTATGCTATTCCCAAGCGATGCACGAAATTCATTACCAGAATACTGAAGTCGTCAGAATTATTTCTAAAAACCGCTTTTGCAGCAGCTGCATGTCCATTCGTTTTGCAAATTGTTTTTTAAATGAATAATATTCTTACAAATATGCGTTGTGTGGTAACGTCTTTTTTTTTTCCTTTACGGCAAATCTAGTTTGACCCGATTATCGGATAATTACATAAAAATTATTCCGATTTAGTCTCTTAATATTGTTTTTAAAAGCCAAATGCAAATGCGCACGTTATGGCTAATGTTATTTCAAAATGCTTTTAATTATTAATACGACATTTACGTCATGTCGTTAAATTCGGGAACATTAAGATACGAAGGAGGAGCTTCGAATTCAATGTACTCCCATTAAAAAGCGCATTCAACGACAAGAATAAAAATTAGAAACGGACAACGAAATAAAAGACTTGAAATGTAATTGAAATTAAAAACATTAGGATTTTTAAACCTCAATTTGCCATGAAAATGGTTCCTCAAAAACGTCATTTAACAGACATTTAAAAGAAATTACATTCATTTTGATAATGTAACTGACAGATTGTTTTTAAATGATTGTATTACTATCCATCAATTTATCTATAAATCCACATGCGCAACACACATATATCCATCCATCTATTCATTCATTCATTCATTCGTTTATTCATTCATTCGTTCGTTCTTCTCTTAATTTACCCGAGGCTATATAGTTTTTAAAATACTTAGGCTTCTTTAATAAAACTGAGGAACACAGTTTTCGTTTACTTTCATCTGACACTTATTTTTTACTAACTTTTCGGTTGTGAATCCAAAAATATTTTCAGTTCTTTTCTATCACATCAGCTTCTTACGACACAGGATGCCCTTACGTTCTTCAAAAAACATAAAAAAATGTATGCTTAGAATTGAAAATAAAGGAAAGCAATCCTCCTGAACATACTTTCTTTACAGCTATTGTGTTCAAGCAAAATATATATACTGCTATTCTCTGTCATATTGTGTGCAAATCGTAGCAGTTGAGATAAAAATTTGGGCTCATAGATTTTCCTGGAGTGTTAGTAGGGGGAAATTGTCTGTTCTGCAGCACTGGTGAGCCTGGCGTGGAGTGGGGCCATGGGGCTATGAGTGGGGGGCCACAGTCTCTGTGCAACCCTGTTGGCGTGTTTTTCAATTGATGCCCTTCTTCATCCTCGAATAGCTGGCCTCGGTTTTTTTTCTTTTTTTTTTCTAAATATAAATAGAGATAAGTTTTAAAATTTTCATTTTTTTTAAACTTTTTACCTTTAAACCTTTTCTTAATCTTTGTGTTTTTTTCTTGTCAAACAAATTATTATTCACTTTTTACAAAACGTCTTATTTCTATTTTTGAGATGAAGAAGAATGATTTCCCGTTTTAAATTAAGTATTATACAAATGTTTAATATTTAAATTGTTCCTTAAGGTTAGTGAAAAGCTAAAATTTATGTCTAAATTGTTTTAAATAATTGTAATTAGATAATTTTAATCCCCTAGTTTGAATTGTATGCGGTCTTTTAAAATAAGGTTTACACAGAAGTTCATTCTTTAATTTCCCTTAAAGTTTGCAAAAAAAATTACACATTTATTGCAATTTTTTAATAAGCTTGTAATTAGTAGCCTAGTGAGATAATTTCAATCATATTCAAATCCGTATTTCAACTGATACTCCGTTCATTGTCATCAATTTCAATTCTGGACGGTTCCGAACGTGTCAGAGACATGTTTCTTCCCACCAGATAGTGCGACGCTGACGCGTTCTCTCCCCCACTCGGGTAGACCCCGTTCATGCTTCCGGTTCCCTCGCGCGAGATTTGAATTTCCATAACACTTTTAGCATTAGGACCGATTTAAACAATCTGATTGGCTAACGATGACATCACTTATAGGTTTGCTACGCAATTTTGGTCGCCAATGTAAAACGCACCAAAAGATCAACCACTTCAGAGTTCAAGCTCGTCGTTTGTCGTAAATCAGATTCTAATAGCGGGATAATTTAGACAACCGTCTTCAATAATACTTCCAATTTATTTTTAATATTACCATGAGTTGATTTTTTTCTTTGATTTAAATTTAAAATGTAATAAATGGTTAGAAATCTTTAAAACAAAACAATATTTTTGAAATATTGTGCTGCTAGCTTATATTTTTATAGAAAAATCATCTTTTGCCTCAATTTTTGAGTAGATGGCGGCTGAAATTTTAAAGAAAAGGATAGATCATATCGAGTGCGTCGAGCAGTAACCCCGTATTCAAAAATAAAAAAGTTTTTGTATCTCCCTTGATTCCTGGAATTGCCTTCCTTGATTGAAATTGAAAATTAGTATTTTTGAAATACAGTAAAATCTCCCTAAGGCGACCATTGTCGGCTACGGAAAAAGGTGGTCGCTCAGATGGGCGGTCTCCGAATGGAGCTAAATTTAGCCCTGTGTCTATGGAAAAGGAGGGAAATTCATTTTCAGAAAAGGTGATCGTTAAAGGAGATGGTTGCAGAATTGAGGTGGTCGTTAAGATTTTTTTTCTGTATGTAATTGAAAATTATTTCCGAGTTGTTTTGTATTTATGGAAAATGCATATTCGGCAATTTTCACGATGACCGCAATTCCCCAAAAACTATGAAAAAAAAACAAACCACAACTGGGTTACGCTTTTAATGCAAAAACCCGGGTATTTGCCAACCCTGTTTGCCCTGCATCCAAGTTAAGTCTATATGAATCCATTATTTAATAACTCATTAAATGATTTGAATAGCTGGAAAATACATTACTTTTAAAAACGTTTGCTCAACTACATTTCTTATATTGGAGCACCTGCAGGAAGCTTCAGGCTTTGACAATGACATCACTTTCTTTTGGCTCACATACAATCCTAATTTCGCCAAAAAAAATAACGCCAATTCTTTTTGACGGTCATTATTTCGATCTGGAAACCAGGCCGCACATCACCTGCTCAGCCAATCAGATCGCTTAAATCGGTCATAATGCTAAAAGTGTTATGGAAATTCAAATGTTGCTTCCCGCGCAGTTTCACAATTACTGGTTTCGCTCTTTTCTAGGTAGATTTTCAAGCTATAACGTTCTCTTTCGTACATCGCAATATATTAAAAACAGCTGTCTAGCTATTTTTCGCATGATTGACTTCCGCTCATAGCTCTCTTAGTGGTAATACTAATCATATTTCTATCAATAGCCCGTAGCGGGCGATGACATCTGATGAATGCTGACGGAAGGGCCAACCTTCTGCGCATGTGCATAGACTATGCAAAAATTCTTATCAGTATTTCCATCCAATAATATTTATTTGGCTAGAAAATTAGGAGAAAATTTCTTCTGTCGCGTTTCTGCGCATGCGTGTGGACTTGCGTATGTTTTATCAAACATACATTTGATTATGACGATAAAAAATTATAGAGTATAACGATATAAAATATGATATAATAGAATATAATAAAATAAATAAAATTATAATTAAAAATATTATTAATTATATTTTTATTTATTATTTATATTCATTAATAATATATTTATATATTGTTATTTCATAAATTAATGTATTATATAAATATTATTATTATATAATAATTTATATAAATATTAATGTTTAATTAACATAAACTATAAGTAACATAATATAATTATAATTAAAATATATAATATGATTAAAATATATATATAATATAATAGAGTAGAATATAATGATATAAAAATTAGAGTTATATGAGCCCCCCAATAATCTGAAGGAAATTGCGATTTTATATTTACTGTAATGTATAAACGTACATGAAATATGCTTAAGCTCCCCACCCCCCACCCCCAATAGTTTTTAGAACTCGACACTGACGAGTCTGGTCCTATAAAAGCCTAGGGGAGAGTCGAAGAAACTTTAAAGTAGGGGCAACTATTCCCGTTTGAGCAAGGAATTGTTTAATCAAGCGTTGAAATTGAAAAAGGAGGTATTTATGCACTGTGCAATTATACGGCCTGCTCTGCAAATCGGGGGCGAAGAAAACGGCAAAAGGGGTGGCTAGGACGATCATCAAAAAGAAACTAACGTTTCAGAAATATAGGGAGTGTCGCCTCATGAGGCAAAGAACCAGAGAGACCTTCCGCAAATTTTCAGCCAAAAAACACGTGATTAGCACCATCCAGCTAAACAAAATTGCGCTTTGCCCTCTGGATGATAAGCGCCACGTGGGCTCATGGTCACTTCCATAACGGTACTTAGTTAGGCTTAACAGTTTGCACTTGCCGTTGATCTTCCGGATGGGCCTAGGGAAGGGGCTGGTACCTAGTAATTTTGGTACAAATCCCCTTAATTTTAAGGAGAACTAAACCCCTAGGCCATGATTCCCGTTTGAAGGAGATGCGCTAAGCGTCATGCACCATAAAGTGCAAATAAAAGCCCAAAATTCTCTAAAATAAAACGCGAGCCAACGGGGTTGTACGGAGGCTGCGGTCCCCAACCCCAGGCCAGACCCACCAGGGCCGCCAGTGGCGTAGAATTGGTATTTTCCCCCTACTGGTTTTCAATCTGTAGACAATTCTGCAAATGTTCCAGCAATAGTCAGCCAGCATACGTTCATCCTAGCTACCCTGATATCTTTCTTTCATGACCTTCAAATCGTGATGTAATCGTTTTCCTTGTTGATCACTAACGGCACAAAGATTTTTCATGAAAGCATCAGGATGTCTATGCAGGAAATGCGCCTTGATGCTCATGTTGAAACCAAGCATTTTTGCAGGAGTTCAAGAGCTTTTGGACAATTTCGATGTAATTCTTTGCTTATGTATTTCCAAGAAAGTCCTTGACAATGACCTCAAATGATAACCAATCATTCTTTTCCAGTTCTGACATTGCCCCACTCAAATGTTGGTCTTTGATGAGCTGCTGAATCTGTGGACCATGAAACACCCCGGCCTTTATTTTTCCGAAGACAGGCTGGGATATTCCGTAATGGAATTCTTGAAACCGTCTACTTCAGTTGGCAAAGCTTTAACAAGCTGCTTCATGAGACCTAGTTTAATGTATAGAGGTGGGAATATTGAGCTTTTTCTATCAAAAAGTGACCGTGTAGAATGTGTGTATCAATAGGTTTGAAGGCAGATCATGGAGGTCAATTCCTATCCACCCAATGCTTTTCGGGTGTACTGATCTTCCACATGCAAAGATAACAGGGATATGTTATGTATCCCCTTTGTTGACCAAGAACAAAGTATACTATTTTAAGGTCAACACAAACGATCTAATTGTGTGTATGTCATATTGAAGGCCAACGAGTCTTTTTGTGTCTCCATATTCTTCACAAAAACAAACTGAATGGCCAATTAGGACCGATCCAAATAAATTGTCATTGTGAAGGAGAACATAATTTAAGCTCTGCTTTGGGCTGTTGATGAACACTCACCATTTAGCTGTGTTATATTTTACAATTTCCAATTCCTCCATTAAACCTTGTATATTTATGGCAATACCCAAAGCCACTGTCAGTCCTAAAATACTGAAGAAATTGTCTTTCTGTGGTTTGAAAATACGATATCTTCGTTCCTTTTTCAAGTAGGTTTTTTTCACGCAGTCTCGATGCTATCAGTTTCAAATCCTTCTTTAAGAGTCCCAAATCACGAGCCAAATGACCTAACTTATTCTGATAAAATCTCTTACGAACAGAATCATCTTTAATTAAAACATCGTCATCGCTACTGTCGCACGCTTCATCACCATGCTTATTTCTTTAAGAGAGGGTTGTGTAACGAAAAGCGTCGTTAGGATTTCAGCTGAATGAGTCTGTGGGCATATAGCTGATGGTAGACTAATATATTCTATGTTACATTTATTTTTCTTGTTATATCCTGATGTTTTTACTATGCAAAATTAACAGTCACATATGTAACCTCTTGGCCCTCTCCACCGGCACTGCATCCCGACTCGAGGAAGATGCTGCGCTTTTGGCCAACAATAAGAGACCGCGAGTGGTCTTCTCCATCGCGGCTACAGCAATCGCATGCAGATAAGCGGTAGAGAAAAACCTGACGTGATAGAAGGAAACTAACTGGAGTTTTAAAATCAGTATACTTATTTTCGCAAAAGTCAGATGAAAAATCGAAGTCAACAAAAGATATGTTCTAATTTGTTCCCCGGTGTAATCATCATTAAATTTATATATCTAAACTTTTCATTTGCTACTTCTTTACCATTAACGTTCTGAGGTTTTCTTTACTCCAAGTCTATCGATTTTTTCCTGGAGCCTTTTCCTATTAATCTTCCTTCTACATTGGTTATCATCCTCTTAATTATTCTAGGCTATTCTATTCTACTTACGTGTTCGAACCCTTTAAGTTGTATTTTCTTTAACTCTCACACAAGCTCTACACATTTGGGGTATAACAATGTTTTTCTAGAATTTTCCACTCGTTGTTTTTAGTAGCTATCTTGTATATTATCAGAAGAACTTCTCTCTCTCATACTCCCAGCAATTCTTCGTTTCTAGTAGCCAACGTTCGTATTTCGATGCGGCATATAAAACTATGTCTCATTATTGTTTTTAAATTGCAAGTTCTGGTATTTGTGAGGTATACGTTCATTGGATATTTGGCTCAGGTGTTTTCATCAGGTGATGTCGGGCTTTTTCAGTCTTTTATTCCCATTACGATCCTGGCAAAGTAGCGGTGATTTTTACATTGTAATATTATGTACGGCAAATAAATTAATTTGCAATTGAAACTTAATACTTTTTTGAATTCACCGCTTATTTCCGCTGTTTTTGCCGCTTTGATATTGTATGTATTTTAAATATATTTTCCTTCTTGTTATCTAAATATTTTACATATAAATGATTCATAAGATTACATATAAATGATTGAAACAAGATGACTGAGATTGTAAATAATTTACACCATGTTTTGACCATATGCACTCTAAAAATATAATGCAATTAAAAGCCTTACCAAACACGAAATGTCAATTTCAATACCATCTGTAAGAAAGTTTTTAAATAGATGTAGAATTAGCGCGAGTTATTTTTGAAAATAAGTAATCAGCTATAAGAAATATGTATAGGTATCATTGGAAAGATATTATTACTTGTCGTACCATGCTTATGAAAATAATATCACTTCAAAAATTAAAAATGATCCATATTTTTATATTGTTCATTTATATCTAGTTACATTGTCTATTGATTATCCATATATACTCAATAATTAAATTTTCATATAAAGAAATCACTATATAAATTAATGTACAATATTAATCTCCATATAATATTAATTTTATATTGCACATACATTTAAAATTATCCGAAATGGAGTCCCGTTAGCCATGTGAAGAAAGGAAGTTAGATTACGTATCCGGAAAGGAAAAACCATGAATTGAGCTCATGTTCAACTTTTCGAATGAAAACTATCGATTTTTCGGCGTCCGGAAATATTTCTTCTTGTCGATCGGTCTTAACGATCAGTTTCAAAATTCCCCTGGACCCAATTCCGATTTCGCTACCAGCTGTTCGAAGCCCTTTATACGAGGCAAAATGAATTCATTATTCACAGCGGGATGCTCCTGGTTTTCCCCAATCAATTGCCCGAGGGCGTCAAAAAAAGACCATGTTCTAAACCAGGGTGGAAAATTGGTTTTACGGGTGTAAAAAATTCTTTTTAGGCTTGGCCTTATAGAGGGATATAAAATTGGCGCCTTTCTTTATAAATTCACAATTCTAACAAAGAAAGAATATAAAATTTTGGAACGTCTCTGACTGTGAACTTTATTGCAACATTTCCTTTCTGTTTACTACCGTTTTCGGTCCAACCTTACAAATAAAGATTTTTTTGAATACAACAAGAAAATGAAGTTTAAATAGAATTATAGAACGAAACATTGACTAAAAATGCTGCCCTCAGAGGAAACAAAATGCATAATGCAACATGAATGGGTGTAAACAGATTAGAGAAATACAGGTGATACAGGCCTGCACAAAAGTTTAGACACAGAGGCAAATTATAAATAAAAGCGAGAATTTGCATTGAACTTCGCCGATATTGTATCTAAATAATCCTAGAACCAATAATAAATTGTGCAACTTAAAAGATTACCAAAAGTACTGAAACAAAATATCCCAACACCGTAATATTGGAATCTGCATGCCACAAATGTTTAGGCACATATGTCAGATTTATGCAAATTAACGGCGCGAAGTTCCCAAGTGATCGAAGGGGCGTTTCCCAGAGTTGTTATATAAGGCCTGAAATAATTTAGAATGCTTAGAACGATGCCGAAGTCAAAGCAATTTACGAATGACGAGATTTTGAAGATTTGGAGGCTGAAAACTAAAGGTAAATCTGTTACTCAAATTTCTGTTGCATTGAACCGTTCAAAGCGAGGCATTTATCGAGTGTTATCCCGGGGTGATCAGTATCAACCAAAATCACGATCTGGGAGGCCTCGAGTGACCAGCATTCGGGATGATAGACAAATACGAAGATTGGCTTCAAATGAAAGCCTGTCTGCAAATCAAATAAAAAACACGTTAGCAATGCGAGTGTCAAGAGAAACCATACGTAGAAGGATTGTAGAATGCAGGCATTTGAGATATGCAAAAATGCGCCGCAAGCCCTGCTTGCAATTACATCATAAACAAGCACGACTACAATGGGCAAGGCAGCACATATCATACAGTGACGAATGGCTGCAGGTGTTATTTAGTGATGAAAAAAAGTGGAACTTAGATGGTCCCGATGGCCTTTCGCACTACTGGCACGATCTTCGAAAACGCCCCTTAAGTCGGTTCAGCAGACGTCAAGGAGGAGGTTCAGTCATGGTTTGGGGAGCCTTTAGCTTCAATGGACAGACTTCTTTGGCGTTTTTGAATGGAAAACAAGATTCCAAGGCATACCAGGCAACTCTTGAAAGTCACCTATTACCTTTTGGCGAACTTTTATGTGGACGAAACTGGGTTTTCCAACAAGATAATGCGTCCATCCACACATCCAGGTCAACAAAAGAATGGATGAGCGCTAAAAATATTACAGTTCTCGATTGGCCTGCTCTTAGTCCTGACTGTAATCCCATCGAAAATGTATGGGGCATACTAACGAATGTTGTGTATGCCAATGGAAAGCAATATCCGTCCGTTTTAGAACTTAAAAAGGCTATAGAAGAAGCGTGGTTTAATTTTGAACCAGAAACCTTTCAAAATCTTGTGCTTTCAATGAACGACCGCGTATTTAATCTAATACGAAGTAATGGTGGCTACATTGATTATTAAAATTGTTCATTTCCTTATGCAAGTGCTAAAATTTATGTTTGTGCCTAAACTTTTGTGCCACATATTTTACTTATTTTAAGTTATATATTGCAGCAAGTTCGCTACTGATGTGATTTCTGTTCTCAAATTTTTAATTTGCATATTACATGTGTTCATACTTCGTAATATTAAAGTTCCTACTTCTTCAGTTTTAATAGTATTTTGTTATACTCAAATTTGTGTTGTGTCTAAACTTTTGTGCAGGCCTGTATACTCATTGCAAGAAATAAACGAAATCATAACGTGTTCCAATTTTATTCTGCATTGTGGTTGATTTTAGAACAAAGGCGAGCATATAGAAATTAATTTATATTTGCTTAGCATTTATCTTGAAGCATTTTTGTACTACTTTGAAAACGTAATATATCCTAATTTTGTTTTTCTGCAACGGTTTTCTTTTATTAGAAACAAGAAAAGTTATTGCAATCAAAGGTAACAAAGGCAGCATATGATACAATATTTATCCCAGATGTGTATATATATATATATGTGTGTGTATATATATATATATACAGTGAAAACTGTTTAAGGCGGAACCTACATAAAGCGGAAACTTGCTCAACACGGAATTTTTTTACGGTCCCTTCAAAAGTCAATGGTAGTTAACATTAGCTACGGAAACTGTCTAACGCGGAAGCGGAAAGCACTATTTAATCCCGTTAAAGAGAAAAGCCTGCATAAAGCGGAAAATCGCCAGTAGGAAGAAAATTTTCTCAGCAGAAAAAGGAAAGAGGGTTGTAATACAATGCAAATAGCAAAGTGGGGGATGACGAACAAAAGACATTTTACAGATATAGAATGCCCTTGTCCGCATAGGCGTTGCCACGGGGTGGTTTTGTGGGTTGTAACCCCCCATTGCAATGAAATTTTGTATATTTAACATAGGAATATATGAGTTACAACTTCTTGATGAGCAGCCTTCTGCAACTGATGTGGGCTGAAATAAATTTGTCCCTCATCCCCCAAGTGCGTCCTGAGAAAAAAGGGATTGGTTTTAACCGCCGAAACAGAAAATAGCCGTCTAGATGTGTCTATGGTTGTTATCTCTTGAAATGCCAATTGCAAAAGAACCAATTTTTAACCGGAAGAAGGAGGAAGAGAAAGAGGTGGGCAGCAAATTAGGATGCCTAAGGCGAGAGAAGACAGATGGTACAAATTCAAGAATATATCATAAGATGCTGAGAAGTGTTCGTGTGAAATTGAATTTCGTTCAAAAAAAATTGGTAGATTTTTCATCACGCAACTGGTAAGAATTTTAGTCATGAGCTGACGTTGGGTAAACTAAAAAAAGCATACAGTCGAAAATACATATACTATAATCAGTGATTAGAAACTGAGAATATGCTAACTTTTCTTTTAAAAAAATGAATTTTCTAAACAAATAATTAATTCCGACGAAATGTCATAACTTCATAATTAATTTATGCATGAAAATCAAAATTTGCATGGTTTATGTCTATTACTTCAGATCTATCAAATTGATACCTCCAATCAAATTAATATCAAATACTTCCATACTTGGGTTCAAAGCACTAATTTTGTTATAGCAAGTTAAAAGCTTTCGTTATTTCGGAATCCGTTATCAATTTCATTTTGACTATGTCTTTCTACAATGCGTCAATTTAGGTGTATCAAAAAAGTGTATAAAATATTAATATTTTAGAGTTTGTGAAATTGTAAACCTGTAACTTCCGATAGATATTTAATTAAACATCGACAACCTTTGGAGCTATTTACAAGTGAAACTGATCGACTGAGTTCAATACCCGTCCTTCTGAAAACAGTTTAAAAGCTACATAAAAGATAATTTATTAAGAGCTTAAAGCCATAGGTGCAATCTGGGAACGTGTGGGGAGGGGGGACAAGGGTCTTCCCGGGTTTTTTAGAGCAAAGGGGGAAAAGTTATATTTTGTGTGTGATCACCAGTTTTGGGGCTGTTTTCGGCACAAATCCTACTTTGAAATTTTTCATTTCATTTTATTTATACATTCATTTATTTAAATCAATTTTTGTTAGATATACAGAAAAAAAAAGTAAAAGGACAATATTTGAAGTCGATCTCCCCAATTTGCTTGAAATTTACAACCGAGGTTCAAACCTATATTTAAAGTGTAATCCTGTAAAATTTTCCTTCGCAAATTCGCGAATGTGAAGTTACTCGTGTTTTGGTTTCGGAAAAATTAGCAGTGCTTTTCTATCATTAACGGCTAAAACGAAGCTCGGTCGACTTTATAGTTGAAATCCGCGAATATGCAATTTTTTGTGCTGACTTTTCATCTTCATCACAAATTTGATATGGCCTATCCCTTAAAAGAAGTATATGCATGCACACCGAGGAAGAGAGATTCTCAGTTTTTATTTATTTTATTTATTTTCTACATGAATACTTCATACAGTTTTCTGTCATATGCAAAATTATGGGGAATGCACAGGGCTGTCCTGAAGAAAATTATTGAGAGTATGCGGTGATGTCTTAATTAAAGAGTAGTGTAATTGAATTGTTACTGGACTTGGTGACGTCATTGCGCCGCCCTGAATGGCATTTGACTGGTCGTCTATCCAAGCCCAAGGTGTCACTTGCCACTTTCATCAGTTTTTCATTCCTCTCCTGGTCGTACGCAGGATATTATTTTGAGACCTGGGGGATTCACAGGAGTTTTCCTCATTTGTTTACATTCAAGTTTGTAAATGACTAGGGAAAAAACAGGCGGGACTTCGTTGAAAGTTAGCTAAAAACCAAGAAATTGAAAAACTACCTTGAGAGTATGCGGCGCTTACTCGGTATTTTTCAAAATTTCTTGAGAGTACGTGGCGCACATAGCGCGTACCCTTTAGGAACGGCACTGGGAATACATCGTTTGCCATTAGTGGCGACATTATAAAATACTTCATATCAGGCGCTATGTATGCCGCATACTCACAAGAAATTTTGAAAAATACAGAGTACGCGGCGCGTGCTCTCAAGGTCTCAAGGAAACTTTTGTATTTGCTGGTTTTTGGGGCAACTTTCAACAAAGTTCAGCCTTTTTTTTTTTCCCCTAGTCATTTACAAACTTGAATGGACACAAATGAGGAAGGAAAAACCCCTGAACCTCCCAAGCCACAACATAATATCCTGCGTACGACCGCTGATGAAAGTGACAACTGCCACCTCGGGCTTGGATAGATGATGGACGACCAGTCAAATGACACTCAACGTGTCACGGTGACGTCACAAAGTCCAATCAACCTGCAATTTCAATACTCTTCAATTAAGACAGCACCGCATACTCTCAATAATTTTCTTCAGGACAGCCCTGATTCATATGCTCTGTTCTCCACTTTGTACATCATCATAACTTAGAATTTTTTTTCTATTATTAACAATTATACATAGTGCAAAATGGTAATTAAGAATGGTAGTTATTTATACGTAATTAAAATATTGTGATTTAACCAATACTGATTTAAATAATTAATACACAAAAGTTAAATTAAAAATGTGAATATAGAGAAAAAGTAGTGTATGCAAAATGTAGATATGTGGATTATGATAGAATTACAACAAAAGAAAATGCTAATAGAGAAAAAGTAGAATTGATATAGGAAACATATTTAATCTAAGCAATGTATAAAACTGTATTAAACGCACACATTTATATACATAAATCACAATGTAATAGAAGCAAGTGCGAGGACTTGCATCCATCATCATTATATGTATAATTTAATATTTTAAAACTCCTTATTCTCATATTGCCCGTGGCAATAAGTTCCAAAGTTTTGATCTTCTGTAATCGACAACTCCCGTCTTTTTCATTTCCAAATTTTGGTAGATACAATTTCCTCCCCTCCATTTCTTCTCCCTGTTTGGATTTATAATTTATATTACTCCAATCAAGGCTGTGAAAAAGAGAAATTTGGGGGACAAAATCTCCATTGAGAGAAAAAATTAAATTATTGCCTAAAATTAAACAGTTTCTGAAAAAACGTTCAATAACGATAAAAAAAACTTACATTTTACGTAAAAATAAAATAATAAAGAAAAGGCGAAGATTAAAGATGTTTAAAAATATAAAAAGGCAAGCAAAAAAAACCCTAAGAATTTCAGTTTTAACACCAGGCTAAAAGAAGTCCCAACTTCATTCGTTTCCCAGGTATTAACCATTTGGAGCGATACCCAATGTTTTTGGTGGATATGGTTCTATGATGGAGGGTGTGCTTTCATTTCACCCATAGAAGGGAATCCAGCGTTTTATGAGTAGGTCTTTATCACTCAATTCATTGATGACTTGGACTTCCGGCATTTTACAAGTATTTGTCAGAAAGACAAACGAACCGGGGAGGGGACTGGGAAGAGGAATTGGAACAGGAAATCGTTTTAAGATGCCCTTTTGGTTTTGAAACCAAAATGGAAAAATATATAAAGGAGCAGCTCTTTGCAGCACATTCCCGTCATTTTTAAGCATTGAACAAATTCTGGACTTTTTCTTTGTTCCAAGTAAAATGCCAAGCAACGGAAATTGGAATTCGCCG
>QLNU02015359.1:72807582-72819653 GCA_006491805.2 Dysdera silvatica | reverse complement strand
TTGCATATCAGCGCCATCTACATGTGACTGCAGAAATTTTTTGCTGCTAAAAGATACAATTTTCCTAGAAACCATGTCGTGCAAACCGCAGTTTTTATCGTCATTTGTTCTTCTTTTATGATTTATTAAAATTTTTACGAAATTTGGCGCGCCTTGTACATAGTTTCACACGGCTGTCATGTAAAAGGGAAATATTTTTTTAATTTTTATTTTCATAAAATAAACGAAAGATCCTTAACAATTTATTCGATCCGAAAATCAAACAAAAACAATATAACAAGCAATTCGAAAGTCGTCTTTTGGTTGGGTTGAACATATTCAAGGAAACCTCTTGTAACCCTACCAATGAAGGCTCTAATCCCGAGCTCGAATCCGAGAATCAGATTTTGTTTTTGTTTTTTAAATCAATTCCTTTTACTCTGCCAAAGTGAAATAAAGCAGAAAGTGTGATAACTGAAAAACATTTGAATTATCTCAGCTACTCGAGTTTTGTTACGACGTCTGAATCCGAGTTCCATCCAGTGGAACAGAACTTTTTTTTCCATAAAACGATATATTATTATTCCATCATATGAAGCCATCTATCATTATAAAAAAGGCAGAACATGTGGTTAATGTAGTTGATTGGTTGTTTGTGTTTTTATTTTCATTTCATATTAACATTTCATCTCATCCCACTGTTTTGCGCTCTCACCAACGCTTTTTATACTTGCTTTTGCTGAAGAACAAGCTCCTTTGGCGATTTCTCAAAAAATATGATAACCGCAAAACATACGTTGGTACCTGTCGATCATCATCTCTGACTAAGATTGCCCAAAAGTAAGTTCTCAAAACGAACCGAAACGTCAAGTTTTTGAGTAATTTTACTCATTTAATAATTTGATCAGGCAATTCTGAACCCGAAACTCTTTAAAATTTAATATTTCGTTATATGTAGCACACGCAGGGACGTCTTCTCCCTTTAATAGATGTTAGTGGGAGAAGTGGATATGGCAGTGGCAAAGTCTAGGGGAACACCCTCTTTTCGACGATCACTTCTGTATCTAGACCGCCACATTTCAATTCGTGGTTTGATACGGTGAAATTTATTAAAAATTTAGTTGTGCCACTCCAATCCGTCATTTACCGTTTTGTAGATAATCAAGGAAGCTAAAGAATTATCGGTATAAGGGATTATCGCTAATGCGTGATTAATTACTTAAAAGTGAAATGTTGTATCACCATTTCTCTATTAAAGCCTTTAGGGCACCTATTCGTATTATTATTGAAATTTATGCAACTAGAACATTAGCTTAAAGCATTTTACATTATGGATATGCACGAACAGTAACTTAAAAAGCAAGCATTATAATTCTTATGTGTTACTAAATACTCATTTACGGACACGTGTATGTGGTCAGGTAATTGCTATGCTTCCCGTAATGCATACTGTTTAATATTTCCTCCAACATGCGTTACGTTTCCCGTAACGCGTGTTGCGGAAGTCGGAAGCGATAAGATTTGACGAAGCTAACGGGCTTCAATGAATCGCGTGCAAGTAATATTGATTTATATAAAAGGCGTATGCTTATTAAATGTCTTATTATTCTCTCATGCAGATTTGCGCTTTTGTTATTTAATCACACGACAACTTGATACATTTATCAAATTATTACGTTAGTTTGGTTCTACCGTTGTTCGTATTTCCCTTTTATTATTCACTCAGTATTGGTCCCTATATTTGTATGAGAACGAAGTTAATAATATTGCAATTAACTCTTCGCTTTACAGACTTCAATACACTTACCACTAGATCGCCAAGGACAGTTTGGCTTTTAGGATTACATTTTTAATTACCAACAACAATACAGATCTTATTGTTTAGATTTTGATATTTGGCAAACATAGTTTATATATATATTCTAAATTCTTAAAACAAATCAATCTGGTTTTCCATCAACCAACGTGCATGTACTATCATCTATGAATCTATTTCTTCGAAACCTGGTTCTAAAAGAACGAAAAAATATTTTTTAATTCCACGATTTTGATAATTAAAAACATAATGGAAATGAATTTCTTTATAAAGTTTAACCTTTTATACCATTTATTGGATTGTTATTTATTTTGCTGCTTCAAAGTGATTCCAATGTTGTTATTTTTGTAAACATATTAATGTTGATAATGGAAAAGATTATTAATAAATTTGGTTAAACATTTTGTAATAAAGTAATTCAAAAATCTTTTAATTTAGTCGCAATTATAAATAAATTCATTTAGGAACAAATAAATTAGAAATGGAAATTAATTTAAATTTCTGAATAAATTCTATTGTTAATTGCTTTCGTTTTAAATGAAATTGGCAGCAAGTCCTCCTTTGGAAATATGTCGATTTCGAAGAAGTATTTTTTTTGCTTGCTACAAAATTGAGAACATGCGAAGTAATGAGGCTGAACAAACCTTAAAGGATGTCTTTGTCCTAATCTTTTTTATTTAAGGTTGTCCAGCCGAAGATAATCCCCAGAATGGACCATTTATTCCCTATTGGATTAAATCCTACTTAGAGAAAATGACATTATTTCTGTTCACATATTTTGGCAATTAGACGCAAGTTCCATTTCTGCGTTTTCGGTAGTGTTTTGCCTTGCTAAATACATATTCTTGCTTGTTTGAATACTTGGTGATTCACGCAGAATAAAATGAAATATATTTTTATTTTAAAGAATTCTTCTCCATTTCACAGACAGGCAAATGCCTCCTGCATTACATGTAGCTATATTACCTTGTTATTATTTGGTATGTAACTTGTAAATTTTATAAGGTGAATGTTATACCACTAATTCTTGTACCTTGTTTGATCTTATATTGCGAATTATTATAACTTTGTGATATACAGCATTGGCGTAGCTAGGGGACGGGTTTAGGGGTTGTAACCCCCATCGCAATGAAATTTTGTATATTTAACATAGGAATATATGAGTTGTAGCTCTGTAACCCCTCCCATTAAGCCTATGACTCCCCATTATGAATTTTCTTCATACGCCTATGATATACAGCAACTATATACGTATAGTGATGTATAGCAACAATTCATAGTGATATATAGCAGCTATAAGTAGTGATATATAGCAGCTATACGTAATGATATACAGCCAATATATCCGGGTGTTCGGTTACCGCTTGTATAAATTTCTAGGAGGGATAGGGGACATCAAATGAAGCATATTTGCCCATATGACATGTCCGTAAAGGCTCCGCTTTGGCTGTAGAGCGTAACTATTGTTTACGTCCATGTCGTTGCCACGTAATTGATTACGGCAATGAAATATTTTTTTAAATGCATAAATTAAGTGATTGGCCTAATAATACAGCAGAGACAAAATTTCCGGAATTCCCTTTCCTGATCCTGATCTGTGTTACCATGTAGTGAAAATAAGCCTAAAACTGCCTTTTTTAACACATTGAAAAACAGTTGGAAATTGCCACGCATGTTCAACAGGTGAAGCACATCAAAATAAACATTTTTTGTTCAGTGAATTTTTTTCCAAAAATTAGCCGTTCAGGCACTACAGTGAATTTACTGTTTGCATCCATCGTGTTCGAGATTGTCACAAATGGCTTCGATTCACCATTTCACGAATTTATTTATTTTGCGGAAACCCAACCGTAACGCGGTAGAGGGCGTTGTTGGGAAACTTATTAAACGTCCGCGCAGGAAAACCGTCATTCGACAACCACACGCAGAAGTAGTAGGATGGAAGGTTTTAGAAATGCGGAGTTAGCAGACATGCATCTAGCATATGGAACTGCTGGTTGTAATGAACGAGCCGCTGTGCGCGTGTACCGAGAGCGCTACCCCATGAGGCGTATTCCAAACCACCAGACGTTTGCGCGGCTTCATCAAAGATTATGTGAAACGGGCTCCTTCCAGAAACCTGCCATAAATCGGGAACGAACAACACGGACCCCTGAAATGGAAGAGATGGTGCTTCATCACTCAGAAAACAATCCCCGTGCCAGTACACGAGCAATTGCTACTCGCTGTGGTCTTTCCCATACCATCGTCTGGTCAATCCTGAATTCGAACCAATTGCACCCATATCATAAGCGGCGCGTGCAGCTACTGAGAAGTGCTAATTACCCACAGAGGGTTGCATTTGCTGAATAGTATCTGCAGAAGAGTGCGGCGGACCCCATTTTTTCTGCTTCCGTCTTATTCACAGACGAGGCATACTTCAACAGGGAAGGTTGTAATGCACGTAATCCGATGGTATGGGCGATGGAAAACCCCCATGCTACACGAACACGTGAAGCACAACACCGGTTTACTGTGAATGTTTGATTCGGTATTGTGGGGGACCACTTAATAGGTCCATATCTCTTGTCTGATCGTTTGGACTGACGGCGCAAAAAATTTTTTAGCAAGAAGTCTTGCTTGAACTGTTAAATGACCAACATATTCCAGCAGCCACTGCGCCATGATATGTGGTTCCAGCATGATGGAGCCCCAGCCCGTTTCATGCGTAACGTTGGGGAGCATCTAAATGCAACACTTGTGCTATTATGGATGGGCCGTGGTGGTCCCATTCGCTGGATGCACGATCGCCGGAACTATCCCATTGGATTTTTTTTGTGTGGGGTCACATGAAAGATCTAGTGAATGATACACCCGTGGACAGAGAGGAGGTTCTCGACGCATGCATCTCCGTAGCTGCTGCGGCCGTCCGAGCGACGTCCGATGTATTTGAAAACATCCGTGAGTCCATGCGGCGCCGATGTCAGGCTTGCGTTGTAGTTGGTGGCTGAAACTTCGCACACGTTCTGTGACCTTTCTTCATATCGCCTGGGAGCAATTAAAAACCGATTCACTGTTTGCTTTTTATACCGTTTTTGGCTTAGGGACAATTAAAAACCGATTCACTGTTTGCTTTTTATACGGTTTTTGGCGTAGGGACAATTAAAACCCGATTCACCGTTTGCTTTTTATCCGGTTTTTGGCCTAGGGACAATTAAAAACCGATTATTTTTCCTATCCGAGGTGGCACCACCTTGTTGCGGTGGATGGGCTTTGAACAAAGAGTGCGACAACAACTGAATGACTTGCAAGTCACTTTTTTAATTCATTCAATTTTTCAGCATCACACAGATTCATATGCACATTGGTTTAACTTAGAACTTGAGCTTTTGATGTCCTTCACCTGTTGCACATGCGCAGCAGTTCCCAACTCTTTTCCAGTGTGTTAAAAAAAAAGGCAGTGTGTTAAAAAAGGCAGTTTTAGGCTTATTTTCACTACACAGTAACACAGATCAAAATCAGAAAACAGAATTCCGGATTTCTTTGTCTCTGCTGTATTATTAGACCAATCAATTTATGCATTTAAAAAAAATTCATTGCCGTAATCGCCTACGTGGCAACGACATGGGCGTAAACAGTGGTTACGCTCTACAGCCAAACGGATGGCCTTTACGGAAATAGGTTATATGTGCAAATATGCTTTATTTGGTGTCCCCTACCTCTCCTAGAAGTTTGTACACGCGGTAACCGAACACTCTGTATATAATGATGATATATATAGCAATTGTACATAATGATATATAGCACGTGTGCATAGTGATATATAGAACACGAATGTGATAGGTTTGCATGCATAGGCGGTTTGTAAACATTGAATTCGTGATGAATTTAGCATCAAATTTATCGTCAAATACAGGTTCATAAACTCCATTAAAAGTAGAATGAATGATGTGAACACATGGACATCAGGGTAAAGTTTCCAAAATTATTGGCGTGCCCAAGCACATTTTATGTACGTTTATACATTACAGTATATGTAAAATCGCAATTTATTTCAAATTATTGAGAGGCTCAAACCCCACGGGCCACATAACTCTAGGCTTACGCACATGGACAAGCTGCATATGACTCTCAAAATAAACCTAAAAGCAAAATAAAATAGGCTCTAGAGTAAGCTATTTAAATCTTATAAGAAATTCATCTCAACTCCTCAAACCATGGTTGAAGAGTATGGCACACTGTGTTAAGTTTAAATTAACTTAAATTGTTCGATAAAATTAAAATGTTCCAAAATTTACTAATATTAAAAATGCCGATTATTTTCATTTCCTCAAAAGGCTGACATGTTAACCTCAATACAACAATACTGTTATTTCTGTTTCTTAAAATATATTCAGTAAAAATAAGTATCAAATGCTTCTGAATTCCTTTGGCTTCATCTATCTCTTTTGTCCACCGACCTCTTTAGGTTTTTTTTATCCGCAAAATAATTGCTTTTGTTTTTCCTGAAACTTTTATCCATAAAATATATTCCAAAACGTGCGTCATAAAGAATCGATGGCATTTGCGTTTTTTCCCTAAAGAAAAATTGTGACACCTGCTGGATAGAAACTCTCTTTTTCCTCCTTAAGCTATTCTGTATTTTGGATCCAAGTTTTACACTACTTTCAAAATATAATCTCTTATACAATAGTATAATTTCATATATGTAACTCTTAATAGTACAACTAACTTATTAATTAATATTTGTTGTACTAACATTTTTTGAATCAAAATTTCAGATAAGATATGTTGACTCTCAGATACACTTCTGTCTTGAATCTTGATAAACATAATTTCGTAAGCTTTATCCAGACGTGTGCCACAATTTTCTCAAATGAGGCCCATGAAAAATCCCAAAAAATAATAATACTTTATATTCATTAATTCGTAAAAACGACGCTCAGTCTGTTCTTAAGTTATTACAATGGTTTTCACGTCCTTCTGCCAAAGATATACAACAACTGAACTCTTTAAAATAAGCATAATTCAGAAATATGAAAATTTACCCTCTCTCTTGTCAACATCACCGCATTCTGGAGGAGAATCTCGGAACAAGCTTCGGCTTTATATTCTCTTCCATTTCTAACCTCAAAACTTAAAATAATTTAATATAGATCTTCTCTTACATTTCTATAATTTTTATACTGCTCAAGCTATGTATCACGAAATATTGTATATCGGGTTGAATAAAAATTTATTATTATTATTACCGTATATTTAAGGTAATGATTAAGTTGTAGGTTTGTAATCAAATGCCTTTTAATATGTCAAAATCTAAATTCCAAGATGTCAATTTTGAAAACGCTTTGGTTGGGCTTGTGAATTTCAAACATTTGCTCATAGTCCGAAAAAGACTTCGGTTTTCCACGAAAATAATTTTATTCGTTTAAAGGAATGAAATCACAAACGTTCAATATTTTCATCTTGATACTGATTGAATGCTGCAGAAACATTAGTGAAAGAATTAAATAAAAACTTCAATCAGATGTTTAAGAACTTCGTATTAAAATTTCAATAAAGAAAATAAAAAGTATAGTAATAAAAGCTCAAATTAGAAGATCGATCTAAATTTTGAGGGCACAAGCGATTAGAATTCGATATGGGTGGAACAAGATTTTGATAAGGAGTGATACGAAATGCAAAATAGCCGGATAACGTTTTAAATTATAACTGATAAGAAAAGCATTATCGCCGAATCACACTTTAAATGATAACCGATAAGAAATCTGAAATTAGGTCAATGAAAATTCCGAACCGACGATTGTATAATCAGAACTTAACGGCCTCTAAAGAGTGTTGATAAAGATGGTTAGAAATGTGTCAATAACTTTGGTTAAAATTTATCCATAATTCTACAATTAGAAGAATATTATGTTAGAACTAAATATTTTTTTTTAGTATGGCCATAATGAAGATCGTGTGGTTTTATCTAAACGATTATGGAATACGAGCAAAATTTTTTCCCCTTTATTTTGTAAAATCCAACTTGTCATTCTGTCATTTAATACTATGTTTTGTAAATTCTAACCGCGTCAAACTATACCATAAGAATATCGATAAAATAGTTATTTAATGTTTTTGATTCTTTTTTATTGCGCCACGTGTTGGTTAACATAATATCGTTATGCGACATGTGAAGAGTAAGAAATATTTTCGGAATTAAATTAATAACGAAAACAAATTCTATATGAAGCGCTACATTGAGAAACGGGGGAAAATAAAACCGTTTAAAGAGCAGGAATTTGATGGTTGTAAGCGGTGAAAGTGGCAGAGCTGTAGCCAGACTGGGGCTAGAGGGGGCTAAGCACCCTAGAAAATAGTTTTTCAAAATAAATTATCTTAGAATTTCATTTAAAATTGTTTTGTTTTGCCTAAAATCGTACTCAAAAATTTTCTTTGATTTTAAAAAATATATACAAAATAGATTTATAGGGTAGATCCTGTGTATTTTACAGAAGTTCGAGTCTTCATGTGCATTATAATAAAAATAAGGGAAATTATAAATTTTAGTTTACCTCTGTAAGTTTTTAATGCAAAATTTAAGTTAAGAAATTTATTCATTGATGTTAAATAATTAGTCTACTTAGATGTTTATTATTATTAAATATATTAAAAACATACTTCAAACTTTAAAAAATTTTAAGCCCCATGTAGCATTCTAAGACCCCATGTAACCTTCAGAGCACCCTATAAAAAGTATCTAGCTACGGTCCTGGAAAGTGTTCATTTGTGCATTTGATCCAAATTTAGGAAGTTTATGCTGCTGTGTTGGGAATTTTCTCAGCATTTTGTTTGAAGTTTTCTCAGCCTTCAAGCCCCCTACAAAAATCATATAACATTTGAAGATGCAGAAACACAAAGTGTCCGTAAAGTCTTCTTCCGATTAAGAAACTTAATGGATTAGAAATTAAGCAAGCTAGAAACGTAATTGTTTTAACATAAATTACATTAACTCAATTTTTTTTATTTAAACACATTAGTACGTTTCAACCTAGGATCTTTTTGTTCCATGCGGATAACGTGTAATCGGTACTTAATTTCTTTCCATGTCTACTCCGGCGTCTCGTGATTAACAGATGCTAAAACTCGAGCCATTCTTTCTTCCAAACAGAACTGTGTACAAAGGGTACCCGCTGCGTGCGTCGCGTATTCTCAAGAAATTTTAAAAAATACCAAATACGCGCCGCATACTCTCAAGAAATTTTGAAAAATATCGAGTACGCGCCGCATACTCTCAAGGTCTCAAGAAAGTTTTTGTATTTGCTGGTTTTTGGACAACTTTCAACAAAGTTCAGCTTCTTATTCTTCTCCCTTTTTTGTTTTTTTGTTTTGCTAGTCATTTACAAACTTGAAGGGAAACAAATGAGGAAAAACATCCTGAACTCCCCCAAGCCTCAAAATAATATCCTGCGTATGACCAGAAGAGGAATGAAAAACTGATGAAAGTGGCAACTGCCACCTTGGGCTTGGATAGACGATAAACGACCAGTCAAATGCCAGTCAGCGCGGCGCGATGACGTCACCAAGTCCAGTAACCCCTCAATTTCAATACTCTTTAATTAAGACAGCACCGCATACTCTCAATAATTTTCTTCAGGACAGCCCTGCTCCCAAAGTTACGATGCCAAAACTGGTGTCTTATACATAAGGTCCTTCACGTAACCCCATAGAAAAAAGTCAAGCAGAATAATGTCCGCGGATTTTGATGGCTATGAAATTGCATCATCCCTACCTATACATCCACAACAAAGGCAAACCAAACTCTAGCGTTTGATCTATTCAATGGAAAAATTGTTTCTTTCTGGCTTAATTCCCCCATCGTTAATTTTCTTATCCAGGGAAAGATTTTATGGATACCTTCTATATTTTCTAATTTTTGAACTAGATACTCGTCAGGGAATGTATACGTCCAAGAAAGACATTTCGTAGGCCATTGGCAATTTTTTGGGTGTTGCAGCTTACAACGCTTTTGTAATTCAGAACGGAACATTTTCCCAAAAAGCAAAAGAAATCCTAAGCAGAAAATCACTCTTAGAGGATTTGGAAAACAGCTAGTTAAAGTTAATATGAAAAGTAGGCCTACAAAGATAAAAAAAAAATGGGTACCAAGGATTTCAGAAAAACGTCATTAGCGCTATAACAGCAGCGAAAGGCACGGTAAGTGGCAAGAGAGAAATTGCAGGCAAAAAGAAAACACATATAAGTGAGAATATTTCACATGCAAGCACAGAGATAATAAGTGATCGAATAAATGAGACAAGAGAAAAAATTTGCATGCAAACTTCATGATGAAAGGAAAATTACGTGTTTGTATGTTTCATATTCAAATGATGAGGGCGATTCGAATTAACTTGAATTTGACAAAAATGAGAATGATTAAAAATGCTAAGTTAAATGTGGTATCTGAGAAATTATAATATGTTTTAAATAAGTCACGTATTGTATTTATGTTTTTATATATTTTATTTTAAATAAAAAATATGATATTTGACTTGGGGTCATTTTTGACCCATTGCGATAAACGGTGTTCCAAATAATATTTAGGTAGACGAAGGGTTAACATAGAAGCAGCATGCCTTGACATTTTTTTCCCACAGAATTTACTTAAAATAATTCTTTGATTTTAGTTTTCTCAGTGCTTACAATTTATTTGCTGTATAAAGTAATGACAATTATGATCTTGCCATTTAAATTGCGGATTGATGTCTATTAAAACTCGAATCTTCGTAAAGAAAATACTTACCGATAGATGGCGTTGACATCTACTATATCTTTCCGACTTTTTAACTTCTCTTATACGGCAGCCCTAGCTATAGTACATGAACCGTTTAACGGCACAGAATTTCGTTGCCGAGTTGATGTGCACCGAATGAGGTCTCAAAGCTATGTCTGTGCCGAACATTCTTCTTGCGATGAATAGTTTTATGTCAAGAAGATTTAATTGTGTATAGGTCATGGAACAAATTTCAATTTTATTTCATTATATTTACAATTTTTTTATGTATTTTATTATAATTTGTCTTTCATTTATTTGTCACTTTATGTTATCTTATCTAATATTGGCTTTTTTCATTTTTTTTATTACTTGAATTTTAAATCTAAGCGCACCCGGAGAGACATTGATTGTATTTCCTATCTAAAACCTTAAACTGATTCACTATATAATGACTACTATATATACAAATTGGGTAAATGCGTTGCAGTTAATCAATTTATATCTCGTTGTTACTACAAGATATGAATTACGTATCTGCAATGTCATCTGCAATAAGATATTGCTTGTTTTCTACTGGTCTCAGCCTTATGATTAGATAATGAAATGACACAATCGTGATATTTCGGTCTAATGTAGTAACATAACTTTCGCTTTGTTTTCTCCATAGGATTTAACCAATCAGTCGGCTATAAGGATTGGTATGTAAACTATTTTTAGTAATTATAGTGAACTCTCAATTAGAGTTTTTAACTGTTAATTAGTTTGTAAAACAAGTTGTATGCAGTCTTCTCTAGACCAGCGGCTCCCAACTAAGAGTATAGGTCAAGGCGTAGAAAGTTATGAAACAAAAATTACATTTACCGCACTGTTCGTCTTCATTTAGCGGTTCCTAGACAAAAAACTGCAAAACTGGGATATTTCTGTGAACAAAATGCACAGAAAAATAAGACAAATCCAAATATTAGCGTACTCAGAAAGTTCATAAGAGGGCGCTACGAGGTTATAAGGCTGTTTATAGAACTGCAACTTTATATACTCATGCATATAAAAATTGTATTGCAATAAGGGGATTATGACCCCCCTTACATAGACCAGTGCATCAGACATCAGAAAGCATACGCATTGAAATAAAATTCCAAAGAACGATTTTCTCAGTTACGTGGCTTTTTTGCCTAATACTCAGGGGCGGACTGGATCCTCCCAAAGGGCGTATACCTTGAATTTTCTGAGGGCGCGAATCCGTGCCCATTCGGAGGCTGGTTTCTTATCGTCTATAAGGACGCACAGGCCCGGAGGCCCACTATCCGGTGGCCCAATCCGCCCCGGCTGATACCCCTTATTTTCTTATGCATTTTCGTCACTGGCGTACGCAGGGGGGTTGATGGGATTCACAGCCTCCATTCCAACACAATTTTGCATATACACATATGAATATATACGGAATTTTAGCTTTCACCATAAGAACTTTCTGGATATGATAAGGATTTTTATATAGTATGTAGTAAAAACCAATGGAAACCACCGCTTTTCTAGATGGAA
>QLNU02015359.1:72791287-72805144 GCA_006491805.2 Dysdera silvatica | reverse complement strand
CAAATGCAATAGAGTTGTAGGGTTCTTGACCACCTGGTCAATCGAGCCTGTTGCATTTTTGTTCGTGTTTGGATATAAGGTCAACAATAGCTACATCATGAATTGAATGTTAGATAAAGCTTGCCTCAACCACCTGAATTTCACCGAGCGGATATGCAACGATCTTCACATTTATGAAAGACACAAAATTGAAGTAGAAAAATTGGCGAATATATACAGCCAATACAAGGTCTTAGCCAGCATGGGTATTGGAGTTTTGGTTATGCTTTTCGCGAGCCCGTGGAGCGACAAGTAATTTTTATTCATATTATTTGAGTAGTTATTCAGCACGCTGCAATAATAATTAATTGATATTGCATAATTATTATTAATTAATGAAATGACTTTTCTGCATATGATAAAAGTAGTAATATCTTCATTTCTACAGCAGCTTTTTTTCATATTATTAAGCATTATTTGTTTCTCTATAGTAGTTTCTTTATGTAATAAAGGTTACACCAGTCGCAGATTACTAAATATGCAAACAAGGCACATGTCTAGGGGCGGCATCAAAGTGCTTAAATATAAAATTTTCCAAACTCAACAATGTTGAAAAAACAACGTTCCTTTTAATTATTGCCCTGTTTCCCCAATAGCTATGACATACAAGCGACTACTTTAACTTGCCTGCAAATACAAACTACAGAATCGAAAGACAAAGGGCCCTAAAAATTTTGCCCCTGGGTATTTGCCCAGCGTACCCATTTATAAATCCAGGCTTAACACGTTTGTTATATATACTAATAGTAGAAGAATGAATAAAGAAAAACTTGACTGATAATGAAAAAATTCATACAAGGATGCGTACATATACTTTCTCCAATTACGCGAAATGCACGTAAAAATATCTAAGGTTCCAGGAATCCATACCAAATTTAGTATGGGTTCAAAAAGTGTCTCAAATCCAGGAAGTCGGAGACTGTGGTAGCAATAATGTCGAGTTGTATCTTATTAGTTTGAATAATTATATGAAAAATCTCCTTTACATATCAAATGTTAAGAGTATGATATGCGTTTTTTTTAAACAAATATTCCTTTCTTAGTAAAGGAGGGAGGGGGCGGCAGTACAGGCTGTGCCTAAGGGCGGCAATTTTATAAATCTGCCACAGGGTTACACAAAATATGCGAGTATGACAGCGCTAAGAGTACTTTTCGAGATTAAGTCATCGTCTGCTTATTGCGCAGGTAGATACGGAACAATCAGCTGCGAGCAAAAGTTCTGTATTCCCAGTTTATCCCGAGCAAAACCCGCAGATAATCGCAGAGAAGTGTACTCAGAACACACTTGCTGTTCAACGAAGCAGTTGGAATGACAAAATGTGCTAAAGACGATTGAATAGAAAAGATGCTGATCGTGGGTGAGGATAGTGTTAATACCGCTGTTACCATGGTAGTGGGTGAGGAAAAGGGTATGTAGCTACCGTTTCTATTATTCTGGCGTGGGAGTGTGGGTTTTCACTGCCACCATGTGCCTATAGGGACGACCTTGCATTCTGGCTCGTCAATGAGGCGTTTATTCTAGGTCTTCTCCCTTGGTATTCCAATTGTGAGACAACTTACGAACTTTACTGAAGCACAGACGCGGACACCACCGTAACAAATGACTGTACGTGATGATTAAAACAGTGTAAGAACGTTGAATCGCACTGGTCGAGGGCAAAATCATTCAAGATTGTGAAGATATACATGTTCGGTGGAGACTTCCACTTCGAAATAGAATGGCCAGGGCGCGACACTGGATCTGGAGCAGCGGGCGTGTGTCCTCACAGCCCGCTCTCCCACATCTCTCTCTTTCTTTCTCTCTGCGTCCCGTCGAAAATATCCCTCTGCTAAGACATGCCCTCTTCCTTCAGGAATTCCTAAAGGATTTTGTGTTGCGTTTGATTAGAACTGGGTGTGAGGTCACGTCACAACACTCAAAGAATAGAGGCGAGTATCCTACAAACCGAAACGACATACAAAATACGTCAAAAACAAAAGATGACGATTGGGCATTAAATTAATGGGAAGGGTGGCCGCCTAAAAGAGAGCACTGTAATAGCAGACAGGTAGAGATATCAAAAGATCTTAGAGATCTTAGATCTTATAGACATCAACAGCCAATGGGCTAAGAGGAGATGGTCGATCCATACTGGAGTACGGAGAGACACTGCTCGCACTGTTGTCACTATTTAACGTCTACTGGGAACCAATTCACGAAAAATCCGCCTCGGAGAGTAGTTGAAATAGATAGATGGCACGGACAAACCCCTGGGCCAGCTGCTACTCCGACAGGAGCACACCGGACACCGTTGCATGGGTGCGGGTCGCCTCGAATGACATGGAACGGGAGCGACCCGGCCCCAAAACCAGAGCGCGCAGAATGCCCTCTATCCCATCCTAGAACCCAGACCGGTATCCCGTACACTCGCGGGCATAACAAACGCTTCTACTAGGCAATCAGAGCCGCACGGGAGCGGAGACGATGGCTAGGCAACATGGAACGGAACAAAGGAAGCCCGCACAACCCCATGGTCGAAGACTGAACTGCGGGGAATGTGTAGCCAAGTCCCAGAATAGCGGACATAAACAACAATCTGCCCCAATCCTGTGGCTTGGCCAATGTCCCATACACAGTCTATTTCTGGTTCGCGATAAAGTCTAGACATTCCGAAGGTAACACACTCGTACGGGTAGGAATCAAGGTCCGCCAGACCCGGACCGAAGAGAAAAGACGTCCGCTCTCTACCAGAGTTGAAACCGCCTTTTCAAAAACAAAAGAACAAAAAAACTGATCGCTCTACCAATCAATAGCGCCCACTATCTTTAATGGGAGTAACGTGGGAAGAAACATAACCCCATTGGGGAGGGGGAAGATAATGAGAAAAGCATGACACCAATAACCTAATAACTAGGCAGTTTGTGACGTCAGCTCTCCTTATTTTCTAACAATACTATCGGTCAATTTTTCGTGAACGAACTGTAGCTTAAATTGTGGTCTATACTTATTATTTTTGGCCATTGAAAAGAAAACCAAACAGCTGGAAGTATAAATAACGTTTCTCCCAAGACAGACACTTTTCATGTATATGCCTTTGGCACAAAGGCGACGGCATATTCATCTAGCATTTACATAGATATTAAACTGAATGATAGCAGTATTGTCAATGGATGGTGCTTGTAAGCATTTGACCATATTAAGCATTAATTTTTTTTATTCAAAATGTTATTTTCCAGAGGCGACCTGGACCAGTGCGTCTTCATGGGCTTCATGGGTGCGTCTTCATTAGACTCCCGCCTTCCAAAAATCCAAAGTACGCGCCCTTTGAGAGAACCCAATTCGCCCCTGACTTGCTGCCGTGTGATGAAAGCAAAAGTACGTTTTCCTGAATAGGCTTCTAAAAGTGCTTGCTGTTGAACGCTTTTGCACTGTATATTGATGCTACCATATGATAAAAGCACATAACTGTTCTACTGAAGTTGCTTTTTCAATTCTCTACGCTTAAGTGTTTTTTCCCCTTCTATATATGTGTCGCTTTATTTCACAGAAGCAAACTGCATTTATTGAGCGAAAAACTAAAATTTGAAAAAGAAAAGAAAAAGAACAAATGCGTTCCCATACCGGGAATCGTATTTGTTACCTTTGTTGAAAGCAAAGGACTCTTTTACCAACGCTATTCCTTAAAATACCCGCTGATGAACTTTTTTCTCTATATGTTGTCGCTTCATTTCACAGAATAGCATGCATTTTTTAGTCCGGAATTAAAATTTAAAAAAAAGAAATATCTTTGCATATCGGGAATCGCGCTTACTACCCTACGTTGAAAGCAGACGACAATTTTATCGACACTGTTTTTCAAAATACCTGCTGTTGAATCATTTTTTTTTCTATGTGTATGTCGCTTCATTTCACAGGATAAGACTTGATTAATTAGGCGGAGAATTAAAACTTTGAAAAAGAAATAGGCGAAAAATTAGAATTGGAAAAAAAGAAGAAAAAATGCTTTTCCATTTTGGCAATAACACTTGCTACAGGGGCGAACGAGGCTGGTGTGCCCTCATGGGCTGTAGGACGCGCGCCTTCGAATGAGCAAGAACTCATGCCCTCCGAAAATTCAAGGTATACGCCTTTTGGGGCAACCCAGTCCGCCCCTGACTTTCTCCATTCATTTCTAAGAATTGGGGAACTTACTGAACTACAAAAAACGAAAACCATAACAAAATGCACAAAGTAAGGCAAAACATTTGAGAACGTGTTAAAACCATGTATTGTAAATCCACAACGTGTTACCAACATAAATATAATATTTAAAGTTATTTTTTTCAGTTACAAAACCAAAACTGTTGCTTGGTATCAAAAAACAATGATAAAGCATAGCCTTGGAAATCTTCTCGTGGTACTTAGATATACCTCGTGTAAAACTAAATACGCCGCGAAGCATAGTTTAGAAATCGCTGGCTCAGGTTATATATTTTCACTTAATTAAATAGAGATTCATATTCGGAGATTTTTAGTGCACATTTTGATGGTTTTTTAAGATACATAATCCAGGCTCAACGAATCAATTATGTATACAAGCGCATGAAAACAAGACCAGTACTCAAAACAAAGCTTGCAAATCGAAACATTCAAGTAAAGGCAGGATCGCCACTCTAAACTGATGATTAAATTGGGCCAGAGTTTAATGGATCGTCTCATAGCAACAGCTAAGCAGGGAATAAAGTAGGCGTAACGTCCACCTGGAAAATAATTTTTTTTCAAAAAACAAATTATCATAGAAATTTGTTTTAAATGTTTGGTTTTGTACACGATAACACAAATTTTTCGTTGATGTTAAGATTGTGTTCAAAATTGATTCCTTTGCTGGGTCTTGTATATCATTAATGCCAACAGCATAAAAATATTGGGAGAGGGGTTTATAGTATACCAGTGAAAGTCAGCTTGTTGTTAAACAGGGTCGTAGGCAGCGGGTGGTCCTAAGGGCCCGTCCCCCCTTTCCGAAATGCTTTTGCTATAAATATTTATTCATTAGCGAGGTTGTAGCAATTTTATGCCTCCCAGAAAAGTATTCTGGTTAAAACCTTGTTGGCAACTATTTAAAGCGATACCAGACAACAACAAAGCAGTGTTTAAGTTAAATGTGCTTCTGCTTGATAACGTTCACTTTACCATAAAATCAATATTGTAGTTGCATTACTAGTTTCATTTTCACATGCAATGCACCTTACTAAATTTCGTATTTATTACGCTGATGGTGATGATGTAGACAGTCTCTTTAATTTATGTCGTTGATAATGAGCGTAGAGGGCCAAAAATTTCCTTGAGCTTGCGAAATTAAAATTGGGAAAATGTAGTTGTGGTTGTAACGTTATTAAAAACGTTCCGTTTGAAAGTTGAAATAATAACACGTCAATGAAAACGCTGCCATGCAGAAAAGAGAGCTATATAATACAATCCAACAAAAGGTATAATTACATCAAATAAATGACAAAGCGTATTTTTTTATTTCGTACTAAATACACTACGCCGAAAAATATAACCGCATTCCTTAGATTTAAGAAAAAAAAAATATTTTAATTTTGAACGTTACCTATTATAAAATTTTTGTTTGAAATTGCGGTAACATGGAACCATAATAACAACATTGGGGGACGGATCCCCTGACCCCCCCCCGCTAACGACGCCCGTGTTGGGTACATTATGTTTTTTGCAGAGATTTGTGTTTTCATCTGCTCTATAGTAAGGCTAAGAGAAATTATAAATTTTAGTAAACCTCTACAAGTTTTCAATGCAAAATTTATCAAACAACAATGTCAATCAATCAACGTTTATTGGCGTAGTGATACCAACGCCGATGGTATGGCGTGATTAGATGGTGAAACGTTCGAAAGAAAATAAATATTTCTGCCTTCGGTGGGACCTGATTCTGTTGGACCTTCGATGAAAGCCTTGAGCTTTCATCGAAGAAGCAAGAAACCCTAAGCCACACAAAGCCCTAAGCTTAGGGTTTCTTGGTTCTTCGATGAAAGCTCAAAGCTTTCGAAAAACGTTCATCAAGTGTTTAGCACAGTGAGTCGATCTACTATTACAAATATAAACATTGTCACATCATGTCTATGCGCAATACACTGTTTTAATCCCTGTCTCACAGTCACTCGTGCATCTTAACTTACACCAGTGCAAACTTGAAGTTTAATTTCTTTCTTGTAGATGGGATTCCAGATGTGATATTCCAGCAGGATAGATGTATGCTTTGTCACTGTGCTACCATAAGACAGTGGATTTACAGTTGTCCGAAGAATTCGAAACTCTTAAGTCTTAGGCAACGAAGTTTCTGATTGCAGTGAGCAGTTGATTGGAGCATTTGGGTAGAAGAATATTCCTCGCTCTGATTGGTTGCTTTTAACCAGAGGGTGTGTCTATGAATGATATGCTTTTAACATGAGGGTGCGGCCTATATATACAATTTTTTTTTTTACAATTGAACTACAAACTTCCACAATTTTATACATATGCCGAACAGTCAGTCAGTTCCTAGACACAGCACCCGAATTAAAAACAGAAGGAAGTCTTGAATATTGGGCAATGCCCGTTTCAAGTCTCTGCTATAAAAAGTGAGAACACGTACAAAATAATAATATTGTCGATGGTTACCGCGAAATTGACTTCACATAGATTAATTATGTGAAAGATATTATTAGAGTTTTGTGGAGATTAAAATTCTTATGTATGATTGCTTGTTTCTTTCTGTAATGATTCTAACACCATTAATAGATACGGCAGGAAACTGCTTTTGGTGATGGGCCTGGCGGGACTGGCATTAGACGATATCGGTGCCTTCGTCAATGCTATTTATCTCAATGCGCCTCTACAGTACCTCATACCACCAGCTGTCGCTTCAGGAGTTACCGGTGGATACATTGGTATAACGTCCGTCGCATGTGGTCTTGCTTCCGACACTACAACTAAGGAGCTACGAACGATGAAATTCCTCATACTACACATTGCCTTTAATTTTGGCAAATACTTAGGCATACTTGGAGGAGGTATCACATACTATTTCTTCTCCTATCAATCGTATTTGCTACAGCAGCTATAGTCCATATCATTGCTTTATTCTGGGCCATTATCTTCATCAAGGAAAATGGGAGTCGGGGCAGCGAAACGTGGACCAAAAAATTGGGAGATCTCTTTTCAATCAAAAATATAGCGGAAGGCTTTAAAGTCTTATTAAAGACAAGACCGAATAACGGAAAACTTCAGTTGTGGCTGCTTTTGATATCAGCGTGCACTCTAAAGTTAACAGTTTCATGTAAGTAAAATACTTACGTTTTTAAATCTCGTTTCGATTTGCATTTTAGAACTAAAATTATTAATATCACTTTTAATAAATATACCAGCGCAAAAAGTAAATACTGCTTTAAAATTAATTCACATAAAAAGGTCAACGCAGAGAAAATACCAGAGGAATGGAATACTTAAGCTCTTGATTGTGTTAAGCTTTCCAATAATCTGGAGATACGTTTCTCTTCATGCTTGGCTAAACATATATTGTATTAAGTGAGTATAAACCCAACTGGATCTCGATAGAAATATTAAATCAAGACATTGCAATTAAAAATAATCCATTATTTCTGGAATCTCGGGAACCTTATAAAATACGTAAAAGAATAATTAAGGCATTACAAAAACTTCCAAACCGATAACTTTCCTCTGCTCTTTAAGTCTTAAAGTTCAGAGAGTCTAAGGTCTTAAAGATATCCCGCTATTCCTCCAAGCACAGTGGACTATCTTATACCACTTCTGTATGGAATATAGACTTTTCATTGTGTCTTATTTTCAAATGATCGTGACATACGTTTACATCACTTCTAACACTAAATAAGTTAGAGCCTCTAGAATTATAGTCCGGAACATCAGTAGCCGTTTTTCTGCGAACTTCCGGTTTCATTTACCTTGGCGATAAAGGTTTTCCACTTTAGAGCAATGATCGCTATTTTGGCATAAAAATAATCAACAATCCGCGATTACCCGACGATTGTAAACATTGGCGCAACTTTTAAGATGTCGCCAATAAATACAATTTGCAACCGTAACTTAGTTTCCGATTAATGTAAAATTATAATGCAAATAATCAAAACAAACTTACACTATAAACATTCTATGTTTATTCCACGATTTAATAATTTCCAAGATTTAATAATTTAATAATTTCCAAGATTTAATAATTTCCACGGGAACACTCACCCATTTCACCTTATTTTATTAAAAATAACACACTTGTAAATCACTCAACTTTAACACAGCAATGAATGAGATCATCTGATGCGATGGCGGCTACAAGACTAAGCACAGGCGTAAAATCGCATGGTCCCATGTCCCTCTAATAATTTTAAATAAATAACAATGTCACAGACATTGTAATGTATAAATGTAAATAAGATGCGCTCGCCCCTCCCCCAATTCATTTTAAAACACCACATTGATACAATAATTGAATGAGTTCTAAAATTCTATTGTTTTACTCTTCTAACAAAGCCAAGCTTTTTATACAAATGTCCCTTCCCCAGTAGCTTGAATTATGTCTTTATTAAAATGCATTGCACACGAATAAAAAGAATCCACTTCACAGTCTATAATTTTTCTTTTTTTTTTTAAATTTCAGCGTTTTATAACATTGCTTACTTATATGCGTTTCACATGTACAATTGGGGACCTACGGCTTTCTCTTTAATCACCACGGATTTTGGATGTCTAGGATCCTCTGTTATTGCGATATTCGAGCCGATCTTCGTCCGCACTTTAAAAGTGGGGGATCCTGTGCTTGGCTTAGTAGGAACCACCAGCACGGCCCTCCGTAACTTATGCTTGTCATTTGCCATCAAGACGTGGATTTACTTTTTAGGTAAGAATTGGTTTTATAGGCTAATGACACGCACATTCTATGCAGAAAACTGCCTTAAAAACACCCTTCTGTTTAACGACAGTATTTTGCGGTGTCAGCAAATAATATAATAATGGTAATTTCCATTTCGATTACAAGATACACGATGCACAATCTGTAAAGATAGAATTCTATTTCACAAAGGATATATCACATATCCATGCAATACACACAACATGCAACCTGGTGATGGGTTACAGGAAAACTTCAAAATTTAACAGGCCGAGAACCCAATACATCTGCAAAAGTTTAGACGTCATTTAATAAATAAATAAATAATTTTCTTTTAAACAATTTAATATTGTTTGTATTCTTAACGTTGTTGGGAAGCCTGTACCTCCACATTCAATAACCTTTCTATATAATTCTATTTTTATTTTAGGTAATTTTCTATAGTATATTTTTTTAAATATATGTCAGAGTCATGAGATTATATATCTGTGTAACAATATGTTTTAATTCTTTTTATATTCGCTCATAAATTAAAATTAATATACTAAAATAACTTACAATATTAATAGGTAATGGACAATATTTTCTAAAGAAAACTCTTCAGAATCGTAATTATTTCCAAGCAAAATAATTTTTAAAAATTTTGTTTGCAATGATCTAATCATATTCAGTTCTTTTAAGTGAAGTGCCACCCGTATTATCTTGCAGCATAACAAGTGACTGATCCTACAGGGCTCCTAGTAAAGTCTGAATATTGCCAATAACTTTTTATCAAAGATAGCTCTTGCAAAGCAAGTTAGGGTAAAACGACTATGCGCTATCGAATGAGATTAATAGCAGCAGCCCTGGAGGCGAACTGAGGAAGTTGAGAATTTTATATCAAAAGATAATTAGGATAGGGAAATATTTTCAATTATAAAGTTGTAGAGCATCTTCTAATTAGTAATTAGTAATAAAAGATACATGGCTCACTCACAATATACAGGGTGGTCCTAAACTATATGTCAAAAATGTAAAGGCAGGTAGAGGGGACCTAAATAAGCAGATTTCGTATAGGAATGTGTGTGCGGTAATGACACATTAAAGCGCTAGCTTGTAAAGCAGTATGAATCACAGGAAACTGAAAAGACAAGTAAAGACAAAAGAAAACAAAAATTTATTAATAGTTTACAAGAGGTGCCCGAAAGAGCGGCCACCAACAGCGATACAAGATTCACAGCGACGGCGCATGGATCGGCGTACATTAGAAAAGACGTCAGGCATGTCGATCACATGTCCAGCAGCAACAGAGAAGCGGGCAACAAGATCTTCTTCAGATGTGACGGGACTCTCGTACACCAGGCTTTTAATATGACCCCAGAAGAAAAAATCCAAGCAGGTTAAATCTTAAATCAAGCAGTTTAAAACACTTTGATGGCTCACACCCAACGCACGTCCTACAGCTCTCGAGCTTGTCGAAGGATTATCCTCGACTGTGTTCAGTATTCTTTCTTCCACTGCAGGAGTTCTGCGATATCTTCCAAAGCCAGTTCCACGCCTGGAAGCATAAAATGATCCATTCGTGCGTAACTCCCGATGCAGACGCTCGAATGTTCGACGATCCGGCTGATTCCTATCCGGGAATCGCTCCCTGTACATCCTTTGAGCAGCTAATCCATTTCCTTGTGCAGCCCCATACATGAAATGCATGTCGGCCAGCTCCGCATTGGTGAAACGATGCATGCTGCTCGAGATCCGTGCGGGAAATGATGAATCCAGCTAGCGAAGCGCTTTTATACGCCGCAGTCATCAGCGCTCTCTACCGGCTCAAGGCGGCATTACCACACACACAATCCTATACGAAATCTGCTTATTTAGGTCCCCTCTACCTGCCTTTACATTTTTGACATATAGTTTAGGACCACCAAGGTGTTCCGAAAGTTTCAAAGAATCACTTTCAATTGATGCTTTCTGGCCTTTTAGAAGTTTAGCTAGAGGCGTTGCAATCTTCTCCATTTGACAGCGCATGGTCGTTTTTTCCAAAAGAACTTGAATTCAACTTCTTAAACGCAAGAAAACATCAATTGAAAGTGATGTATTGAAATTTTCGGAACACCTCACTTTTTTGGCAGTACGTTTATATATTGTGCGTGATACTTATATCTTTTCTTACTAACTAGAGGATGCCCTACAATTTAATATTTGAAAATATTTCCATATACTAATTATTTTTAGGTTTTTCCTCAGTTCAACCATCATGGGAGCCTTTGTTAATCTCATCTGATGGTGCATAGTTATTTTACTATATTAATAAGACCTAATTTTCGTTGCGAGAGCTCTCATCGGTAAAAAATTATTGGTTGTCTACGGACTTTAATAGGAACCATGTATATAAATGGGTAATATAAATTTAGTAATAGGCCTGCCTTCTTTGGATAATGGTCTGACAATCTCTTTGTGCTTCATACAGAAGCTCATAAATTCCAATTAACTATATTTTCCGTCCCTTGAAGGTAGCTAATCATTGAATTTGGCCTATATTCATTATAATTGATTAAATTATAATTATTAATATAATAATTCTATAAGAAGATGCGATGTCTTTTCATTCTCATTGTGTACGATAGTCGTCGTCAGCAAGTACTTTTCCAGTCCGTAGGTCTCTTGAATCTTTGTTAGACAATTGCGGATCCTCATTCACACTGTACACCAGTATTTAATCTAAGACGATCACGGTTTACATTAATAATATACAGTTTTAAAACAAGCATTAAAAGAAACACTGCGGGGCTTATGAAATATAAAATACTAGGATGATGTAAACACTTTTTCATCAACTTGCCGAATGTATATTTTGTAAACTACACAGCGTTCATTAATTAAATTTAACCATCACACTTTTCTGTAAAAATAATAAGTTTAGCTTTAAAAATAATGTGTTATCTTGTAAACAAAAGCTCATTATGAAAATTTAGGAATTAACTTTTTATTACTCTTTACATAATTATCGCAGGCTCCATGTTGAGAACTTTTGATCTGATGTTATGTATTTTCATTTCCATAGAATTTTTTTAATATTATCGTAATTTTATTCTAATATTTGGCAACAATGTCAATATATATTTTTACATTGTTTCGGAAAAGTTGAAAAAAATGAATATTGAAGAAGTTTCATTCAGCTAAAATAAAATTTATTAACGCTTTAAATGTTTAGAATAATAGTATTCATTAATGCATGTCAATGAATGAATTAATTCAAATACATAGTTAAAATAATTTTGTACTCCTTTTTGACGGAGCCTTCAATGAGACGTGTGCACACTTTGATGATAAGTTGAAGACTGATTTGATTTTAGAATTCGGAAAACAATTGCACGTACTGTTGCCAAATATAAAAAGTGAAGTTATCATTACACAACACTTTTATTGCCATATACAGAAAGTAAAATTAAGTACATTTAGAAAACATAATGTAAAAAGAAACCATTTGGCATTTTGCCAATTTTAGGAATTAAACTTAAGTTTCCTTTCCTTGCATTTCTAAGTGGCAACAGTTAAGAAAGCCTGCGAAGTGAACATGGTGTTTCTATTGTGGGAGCCCACAAAGTAACCAGATGGTCAGAAGAGAAATGTCTTTTGCATAGTTTTTACTAACTAGTTCATGAATGCTATGATCAAGGGTGCTAGGTAGTGTGACAACAGCTCAGGTTATTTTTAATTTAGCAACCATGTTATTCAAAGTTTCAGCTCGCAATTTTTGCAGTTAATAAACAAATATCTCATTTGTGTAAACAAGTGAAGAGCTTTTGACTCTAAATTCGGAGAATACCTCTCTGTCCTGCAAATATACATAGCGAAATACATAATGTTAATTATTTTAATTAGGTGAAGCATGTGGTATATTGTCCACAATAGGACTGACAGCGGCTCAATCCGTAATGTCAAAAATCGTCGAAAAAAATGAACTAGATACGTATGTTTATACATTTTTGTCTTTATTTTTGTGGCTTAGTTGAAATTATATAGAATACTGTGATTTTTCAGTCATAAAATAATTTTTATTATTAACCACAAAAATGAAATTTAGGGCAATGGTTCTCGGCGGAAGCCACATGGCGACCTAGTGGGCCTTCAGCTTTTTTACTTCTGCTTTACAGATGATTTTTCAGCTGATAAATTGGAATAACAAGGGAATAAAAATAAATGGTGAATATTTAAATCATCTGCGGTTTGCTGATGACATTGTTATTTTTTCAACGAACCCATCAGAACTCCAAGACATGGTACAGGAGCTCTCAACTAGAAGTAAAGAAGTTGGACTCAAGATGAACCTACAAAAAACTAAGATCATGTTCAATAATTTTGTAGAGGAAACAAAAATACAAGTTGACAACACTGAGCTAGAAATTGCTGATTCATATATTTACCTTGGCCAGCTGATTTCAATGGATGGCAACATTATGAAAGAACTCAACAGACGTATTAAACTTGGCTGGAGTGCATTTGGAAGAAACAGTTTTATCCTGAAGGGGAAATTGCCTTTATGTCTAAAAAGAAAAGTCTTCAACCAGTGTGTATTGCCAGTCCTCTCTTATGGATCAGAGACATGGAGTCTAACAGTTGGAGCAATACGAAAGTTACAGACAACGCAAAGGAGCATGGAGAGGTGCATGCTTGGAATAACTAGGAGAGATCGGAAAAGGAACACTTGGGTGAGAGAGCAAACTAGAGTAGAGGACATCATTGTTAAAGTAAAAGGGCTGAAATGGCGATGGGCTGGGCATATTGCAAGAAGAACTGATCAACGATGGACAACAGAAATTCTGAACTGGATTCCAAGAGACCACCGAAGACCTAGAAAACGTCCTCAAACTAGATGGGTGGATGAAATAAGAAAAGAGGTTGGGGTGACGTGGAAACGAATGGCCCAGGATAGACTTGTGTGGAAAGCATTTGGAGAGAC
>QLNU02015359.1:72766244-72785739 GCA_006491805.2 Dysdera silvatica | reverse complement strand
ACGCCAGATCTTATTTTAAGAATTTGATTATTCTCCGAAACTTCATTTTCATTCATTCAGGGAGCGTATAATTTTATGAAGTTGTAATTATTATCAATTATCTACAATAATTCGTCTTTTTAAGTTTGTTGAAAGAATATAAACGCAATTACAAAGCCTCAAGCTCACTTCTATTTCTGAGTTTCATCTGAACGGGTGTATTTCAAAATCATTAGCCTGGTTTTACCGGCAGTGCATTTAGAAACCCGCTAAAACATCGATAGTTCTGTTTTTAGTTTGAATTGCATCTCCTGTGTAAGTATTTTTCTATTATAATGTTCAAGTATGTTGAGTTTGGAAAGGTTTATGCGAAAGGTAGTGGGCTAAGTCGTCATTATCGTTTATCACACGCATCGAAATCGAAAGGGAGTATACATTCTTGCACATATTGCGAGAATAAATACACGAGAGACGATTATTTAAACGGCCATCTTCGTACTCATGAGGAAACGGCAAGCAGGGGGATGAAACGTACGTGTGTAATCTGTGGAAAGAGTTTTAATCCGAAAGATGTCCTTCTAAACCATTCGAGGATTCATTTAGATAAACGTAAGCTTGGTGCTATCAATCTTGAAGTTGTTAAATATAAAAAGAAACGACGTGGAAGTTTAAAAACTGAAAGTACCAAAGCTGATATGTGTGAATTGAGTTCGGCTTTAAACCATACGGTTGAGGTTTCTAAATTTAGTGCTGAAGAATCGGAAAACCAAAATATCTGTTTATATCTAAAAAATCAGCGTGTACGTCTGTTTATATTTTGGAGAAAAATATAAACAAAAGTAAATTAATAAAATAGTATATTTCCCTTCAAATCAAGTATACTCGAACGAGTAGTGATGGTGAAGAGCAAATTGCTACGCCATTTTTTCGAAGCAAATGAAATATAGCGCTACCTGGAAATTATATCATAAATGCTATAGAACCGTCTTTCAATGGGGGTTATATCATCTTCGCACGAGTTTCAGCGGGAGGGTAGTCATTGGGTGACGGATGTGGTTTTGAGTTTTGAAATTAAAGTTCACAAATATATCCCTTTACAAGGTAGTAGCTATCTACCTCCTCCACGGGGTTTTAGAAGAAAAACATTCCATAATTAATGTGAAAAATTACAATAACAAATGTTTCTTATGGTCGGTTTTAGCGTACCTTCATCCTGCTGAAAAAATCCTCAGCGAGTAAGTAAACATTTGAAATATAAAAATGAGTTGAATTTTGCTGGCTTTGATTTTCCCGTAAGTGCAACTGAAGTGCCGATATTCGAAAAGCAAAATCAGGTTTCTATTAACGTGTTTGGATTCGATGATGAGATATTTCTCTTGTATATTACAAAACATAAATGCAATGCTCGCGTAAATTTATTATACTTGACAGTCGAAGATAAGTCACACTTTTGTTTGATAAAAGATTTAAACAAATTTTTGTTTTCTTTGACGAAACATAAAGAAAGAAAATTCTTCTGTGTGTATTGTCTGATGGATTTTGACGTGAGTCTTTCTGAAATGATCATGTGTTATGTGTTGAAAATGGGATGCAAAAGATAAAATTACCTGATGAAAATGAAAAGTGGATTGGTTTTAAAAACTATTTCATGCAACTCAAAATACCACACGTGATATACGCAGATTTTGAGTGCTTCTTGGAAAAAGAGCCTAAATCTTTTATAGATATAACATAGGAAAAAACAACTGACCTTGCTAAGCATATTCCTTTTGGTTAATTTTACGTGATAGTAGGCTGTGGAGGACGGTGCATTAAGAAACCTGTAGTGCACAGGGGTGATGAGGCAGTCGATAAATTTTTGCACTCGTTACTTTACGAAGAAGAATCTATAATTAACCTCTTAAAATAAAATAAACCGTTTATAATGACCGATGATGATCATGAGGAATTGTGCCAATGAGAGAGTATGTCATATATGTGAAAAACCTTTAAAGGTAGACAAGGTTCCCGACCATTGTCATGTGACCTCGATATCGAGGTGCTTCTCATAATGGATGTAACCTTAATTTCCGTTTTAAGCATGAAATTCCTGTAATTTTTAATAATCTGTAATTCACATCTTATCGTGTAAGAAATAGACAAAATTAAACATAAGGTTATTGGATGTATCGCCAGCAACAGCGAGCAGTATATCTCATTTTCTTTGGATAATTTACATTTCATCGATTCCCTTAAATTTCTTAATACCTTGCTAGATAAGCTCGTTGGGAATCTCTCGGCGTTTGGCAAGGATAAATTTACAATTCTTAAACAAAATTTTGATGATGATGATAAATTTGATTTCCTTTTTAGAAAGGGTGTACGATTACATAGATAGCGTAGGAAAGTTTTCAGAAACCTGTTTACCTCCTCCTGAGGCGTTTTTTAATTTTCTGAATGAAAATCATAGTTCCGATGATGATTATGCACATGCTAAAAGCGTATGGGAAAAATTTTCCATTGCTAATTTAGGAGAATACCATGATCTGTACGTTTTAATTGATGTTTTACTGCTTGCAGATATGTTTGAGGAATTCCGTCAACTATCTTTATCTTATTATTCTATCGATCTTTGCCATAACTATACCGCCCCCGGTCTGGCATGGGAGGCATGCCTTAAAATGAGCAGGGTGAAATTGGAATTATTAACGGAAATTGATATGCATCTGTTTATTGAAAGGGGAGTGCGTGGGCGTGTGCCACTAATCTGTTAGATTTCTAACAAGTATGCGAGAGCTAACAATAAATATTTATCTGATTATAATGCCAGACTACGTAGATGCTATATTAAGCACCTTGACGCCAACAATCTCTATGGCCATGGCATGTTATCAACATCTACCTGTTCGAGGTTTCAAATGGTTATCTGAGGAAGTTATAAAAACCTTGCAAATCGATAAGATATCTGAAGATAGCGATATTGGATGTATTTTAGAGGTTGTTCTCCTATATCCGAAACGTTTGCATAATGAGCATAGTGATTATCCGTTGTGGCCCAAAAAATTAATTGTCAAGTACGATGCACTATCTCCGTTTTCTGAAGAACTTTTTGGAGATTTAAAATTAAAATATAATTCAAATTGTACAAAATTGATTACCAACTTGCATGAGGAGAGTAAGTACGTTCTACATTACTGAAAATTTAAAACTTTATCTCAGTTTGGGGATGAAAATTACAAAAATTCATGGAGTTCTTTCTTTTGTTCAGGAGCCATGGTTGCGAGATTATATTGCATTAAACACAGAAAAAAGGTCTCTGGCAAAATCTGGTTTTGGAAAAGATTTTTTCAAATTATTAAATAATTCTGTTTTTGTCAAAACTATGCAAAATTTACGAAAACTCAACCATATCCAACTCGTTCAGACTGAGAAGAAGCTGAAAAGGCTTATTGCCTCTCCCAGCTTCGTTTCCTTCACAAGATTCACGAATGATTTTGTCAGTGTACAAATGAGAAAATTTTTTTTATCACTTCCTATATACTTAAGGTTTGCGATTTTAGATCTCAGCAAGGAATTGCTGTGCAATTTTAACTATTATTATATCATGGCGACATATAACTCCAGAGCTACATTTCTCTTCACTGATACCGATTCATTAACCTATGAAATTCAAACCGAAGACTTTTATCGAGATATCTCGTCTGATTTATATTATTTCGATACGTCGGATTATCGTCCAATTCACTTTCTACAGAGTAGAGAAAATAAGAAAATTATTGGAAAGAGGAAAGACGTGATGAATGGAGAAATAATTACGGAATTTATTGGTCTTTGTACGAAAACGTACAACTGGAAATTTCGAAAAGTTGACTGCAAAGGTTATTTCGAAAGCAGCTGTTAAAAAATATCCACAATACTGATTATAAAAATTGTCTTTTAAATAATCAGACAATATACACGGATGTGATCCAGATTCATAGTAAAAGGTAAAACTTGTTCAGTTCATGTATTCGGAAGAGAAGTATATGTCCTGTGGATGATAAACGACATGTACTAGCTAATGGAATAAATGCCTTAGCTTTTGGTCATTACAAAATTGCTGAATTCCGAAGATTGGACGAAAACACTAAAATTTAATATATTATTAAAGTTTTCATTGATTTCATATACATATTTTTGATTCAAAAATTTTAATTTGACGAAGAAATGTGTTCGATAAAGGATTTGATATCTAAATTTAAAAAGAAGAAAACGGGTATAAAGTATGCATGTATCGTTTTAATATACAATTTGTAGAATTTGTGAAATCTGTCATTTTTTCAGCAAATTAAGTGCATGGATGTTGCTCAGGGACGGACCTCTTCAACTCTTGCTATGTGAGGGGGGAAACCAGCAACGTGTGTGTCTGTGCGCTAATGTTTCTGAGGAACCCCTTCAACCCTTGTAATGAGAATGGGGAAATCATCAGATTATGTGTGTATGCGTCTTAGTGAAGAATTTCTTCGTCTCGTACCGAGAGCAATGGAAATCAGCAGTGTTCCGATGTTTGTGTGATGGAGAGGAGAGGAATCTACCTCTCTCTCAGAATTAATTAAATGTTTTAAAATGTTTTTAATTAAAAAGCGAACTTCGTGAAGAAAAAAAAACGATTTAAAATGCGAGCGACTCATCAAACGAGGATCTAAGGGCAGAAACTGGAGATAAAGATACCGCGGCCATCATCTTCGGAACTAGCCCTGATAGAACGAAGATAGCAGAAAAGCCCGGAACAACTATTGCTCCTACTACCAAGAAGAAAATGAAGACCAAGAACGAATAACTGAGTTTTTACTATGGAATTAAATTCTGAACGAAAAATGGTCTTTGAAAATCGGACTTGAACTTTGGAAAGTGGAAGCCCTAAAAAAGATGACCAGAAAAGACCTCTGCAGACGACCCCCAATTGAGCAATCACAACGGCGGATATCCTTAGCAGAGAGCTAACCACAGGCCGAAGTCGATGGAGGTACAGACTGAACAACGACCAACCAGAAGGCGCAGCTCTGACGACGCTAAGGGTGACGAAATTCTCCATTTGGTAACATCGTACTGCGCATTTGCTCGAAATATTTTAGAAAATTTATCAAGAAAAATTTACCATCAATTTTTATGCAAACTGCATGCACCTAGAGATCTGACGTAATTGTGATCTCTGTAAACATCAACAAGCAAATAAACGTGTCTTTGTACATTACTCAACCGCATTGGTTTTGGAATATGATCCAAATGAAAGATTTAGTGATTTCACGTATGAAAAATTATCTAACCTTCACAGCCGCCCATGGAATTTCCTGAGAAAAAATTTTGAGCTAAGAAACTTGTACAAATCATAACTAAGTCAAATAAATTAGATAGCGAACTAATAAATTAAGCAAACATGGGTAGAGTTATAGAATTTGAAAATCTTGGGGACATCAAAGTTGATGAACCGGAGAGTGCGGGGGGGATAACCGATGTCTGAAAATTATGAACACAGATTTTAAAATGTGCATGCATCTTAAAATAGTTACAGAGCAGAGTCCTAACCCGTATATCCACCTATGTAGCCCAGACAGTGCCGTAGATACATTTTCTTTTTTTTTGGTGGGGGGCTCCAACCTTCGAAATTATAAAGTGTTTGTATACTAACGAAATGTTTAAAGCTAGAACTGATATCATTTTCCTTGTCGTAGTGGGGAAAGGCCCAGACCACCTGAACCTCCTTTATCTCTGCCACAGAGCCCAAATAAGTTATCTGCTCGATTAATTAAATGGCTAATTGAAAAATATTTGATGGTAATAATGCATGTTAGCTATTATTGTATCATGTCATTTTATATTGTTAGTAAGGCAGAACGAGATTTTTTTCAGCAAGTAATTTTTTGTGAATAAAGGGGATTTATATACATCCCCCACCTCTCATTATTTCATTTTTTATAATTCAAACTATGTTTTGTTGTTTTTTCTAAATTAGCATTGTAATTATGCATATTTTATTTAGTTTAATAAAGATACAAATTATGTAAATAGAAGCAAATTTGGATTTGAACGAATTTTGAAAATTTAATCGTTTTCGAGGGGTATCAATTGATGGGGTACGTACGGGTATAAAATTCTCTTTTTTTTTAATTAATTAATTTTTTTAAATTTTGATCTCAAGATAAACCTAAAAGATTGTTTTACTAAACAAATGTATCTGTATTAGAAAGATATAAAATGAAAAATATTTTATTCATGGATAAAAAATACTAACAGGCCCATGACTAAAAATATATGTGTGTATATTGTAAGATATTATTACCCTTCACAGGGATAACACAATTGCCAAATATTGGTCAACACACAAAGCCACCGGGGCGAGATTTTTGTGAGTTTTTCGTGGGGGATTTTTTATTACAAATAAATTTGACACCCACGTATTAGTAGCTCAAACTAGAGCTATTTTTGTTTAGGAGAAAAAGAGACGCCGTCCTCATCTCGGATTCGAACCAGGGTCCCCGCTTTGAGCCCGCGGTGTCTTGACCTACTAGTTCGAATCCAGGATGAGGACGGTGTCTTTTTTTACTCTTAAACAAAAATAGCTCTATATTGAGCTCTATATGAGAAAGGCAAGAAAGCTTCAGAACAGGTCTTAAAACATTTACTCGTTTACCATTTCTGTCTAAAAAAGACTGTAGATGGGATAAATAATGAAAACCTTATCTTTGAAAGTTTACCCTTATAAGAACTGGTATAATCTTAGTGTAACTTATAAAAATCTAAGTGACTTAAGTAAAACGAAGTTCACCTTAGCAAGAAAAAGTTCACCTTACCAAGAAAAAGTTCACCTTACCAAGAAAAAGTTCACCTTGGTAAGAAAAAGTTCACCTTAACAAAAAAAGGCTTCACCTTAGCAAAAAAGGGGTTTACCTTAGCAAAAAAGAAATTCGCCTTCGCGAAAAGAGGTTCACCTTAGCAAAAACTGGTTTATCTTAGCAAAAATTGGTTCACCTTAGCAATAATCTTCATATGATAGAGGTAAGTAACCAATGAGAATCGTTTTATGGTTACGTAATATAACTACAGACAAACTACTTTTAAATGCGATGCGATTATTCTTTTAAAAAAAAGCAGATCCAGGCAAAAATCAAACACGGGGACAGCTGTCCTTTTGAAACAATCTATAACTCATAAAACAGTACTTACTTGAATTTCTTTGCTTGAATAAACACAAAAAGCCATATGAAAAATAATCAAACTCGTAAATCTTTATCTTTATAAGTACGATCGTGTCCCAAGGCCGGGTTATAGAGATGGTCAACTTAAAAAAGTGATCGCTCATGCATTTTCTACCAAACATCATAAAACACATGGGAAATAATCAAGGTCATGTATCTTTATATGTGATAAATATTATTGTTCATAAGGCCTCCTTAGAGAGATAGTCGTCTTAGAGAGGGTGAACAGTTATATATTTTTGTCAATCATATGGCAAATAATCGAAGTCGAATATATAAGGTGGTCTTCTTACAAGATTTGAACGATTCTGTACTTTTCTCAAAAACGTGGGAAATAAATCAAACTCACAAATAGGAGGTGATCGTCCTGTAGGGGCTGACCGATCATATAATACATGGGAAATAAGCAAAGTCCAAAATATATACTTTACAGGGCCTTACAGCACCACCTATAATTAGTTAACATGGTGGGCATCTGAGAAACAGGAATCATCCATTAGGGAATACAGAGCCGATTTACCTTCGGCCACCTGTCACCGAATCATTTTTCCAAAGCATTTTCTAAGTCCATAAATGGGGGAAAGGCGTCAACAACACATATAGAAACATATTTAAAAGATTTCAAAGCCCACACGTACCCGAAAAATATTAAAGTCCAGAAAGTACCTGAAAAAAAAATATCTAGAAGTTCAGAAATATCCAAAAAAGTTTCGAAGTCCACAAATATTAAAAACATATTCAAATTAAAAAATGGAAATTTTGGTGTTGCCAAACCAGAAAACATAAACTTTAACACAAATAGCAACGTCCCCTATAATTTAGATCGCAATTTTAATGTATTACATTCCGAAAGCACACTTCGAAAGCTCAAAACAATATGGAAAAACGTATAATTAAAATAAAACAACGTAAAAACTATGTCTTCAAATTATAAGTAAAAGTTCAATTCAATTAACAGCCTATTAAATGTTCACAATTTCATAAATGAACAACGGTTTCAAACTAGAAGAGCCTTTTTATAAAAGAAAAACTCATTTTTATTCGTTAGTAATATATAATAGATTGTACATTATATAAATTAGAAAATAGGGACAGAAAATAAGTACTTTCATTTCCTAAATTTATAGAATACATTCGGCATAAATATAGTACACACATATGTATTAAAAACAAAAGCTTGAAGTCGTATTTTTATCATAATAAAATACATTTATTTTTAAACCTTCTTTGTTTTTAAATCCTCCACTAGAAGGTTGCCAATGAAAAAAATATCTCAGGAAAGAATTGACGTCATGAAGAAAATAACGCTGCTTATCTATCTTCTCTTGTCGATCTGGACTTGTACTTTTCATTCTTCCGGTCATTTTTGATGAAGACTTCCAAGCAAACAGTAAGAAACGTTGAGGAATATAAAAGTATTAGACCTGGTTCTCAAACTGTTGCTTTATTTTAGTAATAAATTATAAATAAAATTAATAATAAAAATTAATACTTAAATTGTTTTTTTTTAGTCCACGGCTTCACGGTTCTATCAGGATGAATAGCGCACTTTGGACGGGATTTAATGACATATCTCATATGTCATAAACATTCCCCACTTAATTCATAATGAATGGCAGGTGATTAGGAAATTGACGACCTGGCGAGCATTAGCGCTGTAAGCATTAATAATTCATAACCATGCCAATTTCAAGGACCTGCTGGAATGATCATTTGAGCGATAAGCTTTGTAAGGAATGGGCTATTAATTCCCCTGTACTAAGTAGAAGATGCAAACCTTAGTTTAGTATTAGTAAGTAGTAGTATTAGTAAATAGTAGTAACTTAACTTTAGTATTAGTAAGAAGAAAAATAGCAGAAAAGGAAGTTTGAGATGAATTTTTGTGTCAATATTTTTTTTTGATTCGCGTATTAAATTATTTTTGCAATTTTTCTTCAGATATTCAGCAAAGGTAAAAATCAAATAAGTCTAGACTGGTACTGAGGTAGCCATTATATTTGATGCAAAAACCTCCTCTTTTTCATCTTTGCAACGTTTGCTAACGTAACAGGAAAATAAAATATATTTTATACGAGACACCTAACTTTTAATTTGATATTAAAGCAGTATTATGCATTAATATATTAATATACTTTACGCGAAACAGTAGAAAGTTTATACTAATGCAATAAAAATGCTAAATAGACATATTTGTGGTATTTTCTTCCTAGCAATTTTGAACTTGGGGCCGTTGGAATCTAATACCGAGTATTATATAAAATTCGAATAAAGACTGACTTTAGGTTTAAAATTAATCACCGAAATGGTACCCCGTGAACGTATTTGGTAACTCGAAGCTAGCGGACTATCACAATATGCAAGTAGAAATCCTAAAGAAAAGGATATTTTTCTCCTAAATTCTTTGCGCATCCGATACCTGGGTTTCCTAGCATTGAAAAGACACATTCTTCTAGTCTTTGATAATCTCGTTGAATCATTGCGCAATCTTGCAGCATAGCTTCAGGATAGCGGGGAACTTAATAAAAGGTATTTACACAAAGAGATGGTAGTTTCTTACAAAGAATGTTTTCGCCCCAACTTCTCTAAGAAATATTTTTATTCCACTGAACGTAAATGTACAGTACGTGAGTAAATCTCTTGATCGATATTGCATTATTAAATTGATGCTTTAACGATGGCTTTATATGGAAAAATATTTCTAAATTCAGGGAAAGGTAAATGCCATTTAATGCACATGGGTATTGCCTTTGACCGGTTTAACTCTTTAAGTCCTTAGTCGTCCAATATCGCCTTTTGGCTTTGACGACACCACAGGGCACATTTGGGCCTCTAAGGGGGGGTGCGGGAAGAATGTCTCCCGCCGGAGACACAAATTCCCTGGAGTCAGGGCAACCTTCCCCGCTGATAACTGCAAACCCTTTGTGTCTTTGCCGCAAACCCATAACACTTTCTAGTCTTTCAAATTACTAAATAGTGGCCCAAAGTCGCCTTAAGGCTTTCATTCCCGAGGCGGCCCGGATACGGGCGGGTATGGGGAGACAGGTAGCACGCTTTAAAGCTGAGGTGGGGACATGAATTCCCTAAGGGCGGTGGTGGGGGAATTGCTGCTATTGATAACCGGACGCTTTAAATTTCGCCGACTGGCCCATTTCATTTTTTCATAAAAGTAAAAGTTAGGCGAGATATAAACAAGAAACTGGTTTCTTATTTAATGTGTTCACAGTATCTGATCAAAAAGATTTGCTTTCAGATTTATTTTACTTTGATTGCAGACGCTACTTATACTTTTTTTTACTGCATGCGCAATTTTTGAAGATTTCATTTTGCTTATTTTTGTATATTTTCATTACTTATTAATTTTCTAATTAAGAATGTCTCCATTGCCTATCAATTTTCTAATTAAGAATATCTGGCTGTCAGGATGAGCCATTCGATAGCCAAATACAGGTTTTGTTTTTTGATGATTGCTGTTCAGAAAATGGTAGCGATATAATTTGGAGGAGGATGATAATGACTCATCAGGGCAGACGGTGAAGAATCGTCATTTCTTCAATCACGGGAAGGAAATGATGATGATGAATCTTTGAACGATGGTCCTAATGACGTGGATTCCGATTTATTAACATGGGAGAGCGACATTGACAACGAAAAGATTATTATTTAATAATTAAGCAATATAAAATAATTTAATAATTAGGCAATTTAAAATAATTTAATAATTATACAATATAAAATTATTTAATAAACTAACTGTTCTCTGCTCCATTGCTCCCATAGAAGAAAACAACGTGCGCTGGACTTGGGCTCTCTCCCATTTGGTCTGCGAACAGTATCCGGCAACGTGCCCGGCTCATAGGACACCTCAGAGGTCTGTTGTGGCCCGTGTAGATCTCTATATAACTTGCCTATGAAAGAGATCAAATGTTTGATCAAAAATTTATTTCAAAACTGAAAAAAACGAAAACATTACTATTTTTTAGTCTCTCTTTTCGTTTTCGATTATTCTTTTGTATTTAACATCTATAATTTGCTTCTATAATTTTATGTATTTTCAGTTTGTTAGGTGAATTTGTTTTGTTGTCATTATACAAAAAAAATCAACATTTATAATGGTGAAAAAATTAAGTAACAGTGGTTTCTTTCCTTCTCTAACAATACAATAAATAATTATCTCTCGGACTTTTCGATTTCCCCCCCCTTCAATGGGACATTTTTAGCAGTGCTCTACCATCGTACTAAAACAAAATACGGGATTCAATCGCGGCGCTCTGCTTTATGGTAGTATTTGTTTGATCAAAATCTGTACAGAAGTTTTTGAATGAATTGGAAACAGACAGACACAACTTCTAAAAATTACCTAATCGTGTTCTTTTGCATGAAAGATACCCAAAAAATAAAAAATTTAAGTGAATGGGATGTTGTAAAAAGCGCGGCCCATAAATCTTGTCTTATTATAACTGCCCATTACATGCAGAGAGTAATAGCCCCTATGGAATATCGGTAAACTGTTTACCCATTGTGTATCGTTTACCTTTAATTGTATATCTACTTTATTCCATGTCATTGACGCCCAGTTTCGGGTATTTCCATGTTATATGAAAAACACTCATTTATATCTGCTCTAAAATCAGACTCTACACACACACGGTACAAATAACAATTGAACTAAGCATAGATGCTCCATTATGAACTTCCGATGTCCGACATTGATTGATTTGATGAATGAATGCGTGAATGCGCTCTTCCTAACTTCGCTCTTCAAGAATTGAACATTATAGCGCTGATAATGAATTTCTCTTTTTTTCACCGAACGATTAGCCGCCAATAGCCTTCTTCCAAGAGAAAAACGAATGTTTATCACCATTTCCACCACTCTTCAAAGATCACCACTTCAAATGTCAGTGCCTTTTGAAGTCTGCGTTTACGTTGTGTTTCGGCTACCAATTTGTATAGAATAGACAAATGGACACATACTTTGGCGCCCTACGGTCCGGTCCGTGAAGGGAAAAATAAACTTTTCAAGTCTACACGTGATTTGAATTTTGAAATTAATTTTTGCTCAACTAAACCAAGGCCGACTCGAAGTCGGCCTGGGCTAAACACGTGTATGTAAAAAGAATACAAATAATTTTATCTGTAACAACGTTGTGTAATAAGCTGTACCATTTTTTTATTTTCCATAAACTGTCAGTAACTTCAAAGGTCCTTGAAGATTTTTTAGTCAACTTCTCCATTTTACGTTACTTGAAGATACATGCTTTCAAATGAGAGAGAGAGAGAGAGACAGAGAGAGAGAGAGAAGAAGAGGGGAGAAGCAAAATAATATGCACTTTTTAAAATATCATTTCTTCTATCTTTTCCCGTCCGCTCAAACAGAGATTCAGAAATATACATATACAGTAAAATACATATAAGATGGAGACTTTTTCAAACTTGCGGGCGCGCTAGTGTGTGTGTGATTGAATTACTCATTATTTTTTTGCAAAGTTGGTTTTTATCTTATCATAACACATTCCGGCATTTTCTTTCTTATGCAATTGTTATATTTATAGTGATAGGGTATTTCACATTTCACGTAATCAATACTTCGAGTATAGAATCAACAGGAGGGAGCATACGTCAGCTGTTAGCGAGTTAATGTCAAGAGGGGGGAGGTGAAGCCAACGCGGCCAGGGGATGGAGAGGTTTTCCTCCATGTTGGTCAACCCACGTCTCTCTACTGCTTTACGTGGGATTGGTTTTCATTTTTGTATTTCTTTGCGATGTTTTGTTTTGATTAAAATACTCTTATTTATTTATTCTTTTTCCGATCTTTCGAAAAGAAATTAATGTTCATTATATACTCGGATTTATTCGAAGTTCAAGTTAAAATTTTTTTTAACAATGAACTCATGGGAATCTTTTACATGCAGGGGCGGGCAAGTCTACTTATATTGAGGAGGAGGGGGAGCGAGCACCAAATTTCCAACTACTCAGACTTTTTCCCCTTTTAATACCCAGTTTGCAAACGGAGTAAATATCGGTTTTGTGAAGTAAACAGTCTAGTTTTTCAACAGACCTCCTCTCATAAAACTAGCCCTCTTTGTAACATCATTAACTGTAAATACAGTGAATTCGCCATAAGTCAAATTCTTGGGGACCGACTAAACACCTTGAGTTATCAGAAGTTCGACTTGTCATTTGTTGTTGATTGGACTTCTACAAAACGTAAATTACTTATCCTAAGTTAGACATCATTTTATACAGTAACTTCGTTTCCAAAAAGCAGAATATTACATTAAGAATTAGAAGTTATTCATTTTATGTACTGTATTATTTATTGCTAAATGCAACTTTTGCATTACCTAGCCATATTTTAAATGCACGAAACGATACTTATATTAATTATATTTTCTCAAAAAATCGGATTCTTTTGGATTGTTTTTGAGAAATTCTCCTTTTATGAAATTATTAACCTTTTGTAAAAACGCGACCAAAATTTCGTCGACGTTATCTTTACTTTCAAGATACCGTAGCGCGATAGATACTGCGTCGCGAAATTTTGCCTTTTCGCTCTTCACAGTTTTCATTTGAAACATCTTTTCCTTCACAGACTTCATTTGACACATCTTTTCCTTCACAGACTTCATTTGACACATCTTTTCCTTCACAGACTTCATTTGACACATCTTTTCCTTCACAGTTCATTTGACACATCTTTTCCTTCACAGTCTTCACACATCTTTTCCTTCAAAGTCCCGAACACAATGCTGTGCCTTGTCTTGAATTTCTCAAGCCATCCAGGACTTGCGTTGAAGCCCTCCACTTTCAACAGACTTTCAAAGTCCATAACTCTTACATGTAGCATCGTACCACTAAGAGGAATCTTACCATTCTGGCTCCTGTACGATTTAAAACACTTCAAAAAGTGGATTCAACATCAGGAAAAGCATGGGCGTTTAGTCTCTTATATTTCGGATCAACATTGCACTAGCGTCTTTTCAAGATTTTCTCTTTACTCATCAAAATATTTAACAGCAGGTTGGGTGGAATGCCATATTTCTCTGCTGGATCCTTTTGACCCAAGTTTGGATTATGCTCAAAATCTTTTGTTAAATCCACTTTTTGTTTCAAATTAAGGATATTTTCGTTTACATATCTTAAAACCCTATATTTAAAGAAAAAATAACTTGTAGTATCCATTAACCACTCTAAAAAATGACCACAAACACTTCATTATCTGAAAAATGAGATATGGAAATTCAAACAAGAAGCTGGAAAGATTCTGATTGGGTAAACACTCTTACGGCAGATAACGATGCGGCTGAAGCGAACTTCGACTTCAAGGATGTCCACTTCGACTTCCGCAAAAAAAAATTACGCTGAATTTTAATAGACGGGACCGGGACTTAGTAAAAACTTCGACATACACGAATATTCGACTTATCCGACTTCGACTTATCGCGAATTCTCTGTATATTAAAGCGGAATATTTCAAAATAAATGAAATCTAAAACGAAAAAGCAAAATTAATTTATTAATTTAAGTAATTATCCTGGATATGTGATGAAGAATTGTTGAACAATTCGACATCCTCTCTCTTTCAGACAATGTCTCATTTTGGATATTAGAGACAGAGACCCAACCTTCTGACGGCGAGACTGTGTAGATAGGATGTTTCCTATCAACAGGTGGCTTCCTTATGCGATTTGCCTAGATCCAAAAATAAAAATTTGACTACTTAATTTACTTTTATTCCTTAAAATATTTGTGTTTTTTTATTACGACACACCAGTTTCATTTATTCATTTTTTATTTTAATTTTACAAAGTGTACAATATATAAAAGTATGGCATAATAATTACTTTACTTAATAGAATATAAGAAAAGTTTGTGCTTTAAATACAGAGGGTGATATTTTTATTATTTATTTTCATTAAACATTTGAAAGCATATATCTTTATATTGTAATGCATCAGTTCCCACCCACCACTTAATTATCCATTCATTATATTAAGATAAGTTTACAACCATTTTGTTCTCAATAAAATAATTTAAATCAGTACTTACCTTTTGCAAATACAGCGAAAAGTCATTAAAAATATTAGGGAGAGCATTCTCTCTTATGCGAACACAAGATACTGATGTTCGATTAATTTTGTCTTCCGTAAAATGCTCTGAACATAAAATGCTAGAAGCAGATGGCTCCCAGTCTTTTCGTCTGACTGCTTCTGTCCATGCTTTCAGCTGTTCTGCCTGTCTCAGGAAATCTTTAAGAAAAAGGGAAAAAGCTTACAAACTAACAATGGAATTTTGCATTTAACTTACCCTTGAATTAACTGCTGATTACAGAATAAAACTATTTGAAAATTAACAATAACTACATCAAATTACACGAGAACCCAGAAATTTGATGTACTACTCGATAACCTAATATATTACATACAACAATCGTTATACAACAGCTGCGGAGCACCCAGGACAGTGTTAGAACTAGGCCTAATTTTGGCCTAGACATCGGGCCCGATAGCCAGTTTTGTCACCCCCATAGATCCGGTATCGCCCAGGTATACCCTTTCCAGAGAATAACGTTAGTTCTATTAAGAGACAAAGATATGAGGTTTGTCCTCCCCCCCCACTACTGCTTTAAAGCTTGGGCCCTATTGTTTTTTTCGAAGTCTGTATCTGCCAACGTTAGAGAGTTAATATGGTCAGCCTAAGTTAATAAACCAGTTTATTAATGTAATTTTTATAAACACAGTTTATATCATCACTATAATTTATTCAATCTTTCCATGACCATATTAATTATCAGTCCATTGCTGCATAGAATGAGTTCTAATCATAATTAGACACTTCAAAAAATATATATAACTTACAGGGCTTCAAAATTAACATTACAAACAGTGGCGAAGATATGGGGTAGTCCAAAGGTTATGGACCCCCCACAAGAGCAAGTAAATGAACATTAGCTCCGGCTTCAAAATTTTTGTTATCATACAAACATCCTATGTTTTTAAGGATTAGACCTCCCTCAGAAGGAAAATATATCTACGCCACTGATTACGAATACATTTATTATTTTGAAATGGTGAAATATGATTTGCATCTTGACCATTGAAAAAATTCACTTTTAATACCTAGTCATAAATATCCCTCTGTACAAGTTAAAAACTTTCAAATTAATGGTAAAAACACCACTGAAACCAGAAAAACTTGTATAACAAAACAATGAATCATGTTACAGAGATTAACTATCAACATATTATTTTAAATAAAGCATTTCTGCCGAACTATCCTCTTGAAAAACCATTACTAGTTATGGATGCGCTTATTGTGAAATAGTTTTAATTTTTACTTATTTTAAACATGAAGAATAGTATGTAGACACGAAATGTAAATTTCGAGAAAACAATATTTACCTGTAATGTTAATCCAGCTTTTTTTTTTGTCCGTCCTGTTTATGCATCCAAAAGCACATAACTTGATCATCCTTCAGGACCATGCAAAACGTGCGAATGTTTTGGGAAGAGGAACATGGCGGATACCACCAGTTGAGCGGCTTCAACATTTTCCCTGCATTATCCCTCCTGTTGATCCTATGCTCCAAGAATCTATGGGGTCTTTCGCAAAATAAGGGAAGGGGGATTCCAATGTGGACCTTCGGTCTTTTTCTTTCAATTTTGCCTATCGTATGGGAGTTTGATGCATGTGCTAATTAATTAATAGAAATTTCTCTCTCTGAAAACTGGAAGCAGAAGCCACAGTCTTCTCAAATGAAAGAACAGGATAATTCTATACCGCTTGGGTAAATACATCAAACTCGCTTATAACGAATTAGGAATGATTTAAGAATTTTTTCAAGGAGAAGAGCCGGGGGTGCGCTCGTGGGTTCGAAAAATATAAATGTATGTATACATATAGTCCATATATATGCACTCAGATTTCAAGCATCAAGTTAGAGGTGTGGGGAGCAACAAATAATAAACTCAAATATACTAGATGAAAATCATTAAGAAAAGTTGGAAAAAATATATTCCGTAGGAGCAGGCTCATGGACATAGCAAGGCTAGGGCACGAGTAGACACTTCCCACCCCCTCAATAGATTTGAATTTTTTTCAATGGAAAAAAAAGTGGTGGCAATAAGAAACAACGTTTTGTAGACCATTTATCCCCCTTTGATCTCATATCCTAACCCTGGATACGTCCATGTGCAGGTTTCACTTTATGAAAGTTATATTACATGCATTACTTTTTGAGGGACCCGTATAAATTTGTCGGTTTGAAAAGGTTTCCGCTTTGTTCAATTTCAGTTTTGTGCGAATTTCCCTGCACACGCACACATGTACTATGTCAGTTCAAATGTAGAAAGGGGACCCCTCCCTCATAAGAGAGACAAAATTAACATTAATTGATGCGAGCTTTCTAGTTGGCTCCCATAAGACTACCTTTAAACTTTTGTAAACTCCGCTGTCTTCTTATTGAAAAATTCTCCACATGTGCCAGATATATACTGTCGACAATAAGCAGAGGAAGGACCAAACTAGCAAACAGTTATTTCGACACTGGCGTAAGGTTTAAAAACACGACGTTTCGGGAGCCAACTGCTCCCTTTGTCAAGTGATTATTTTGCTTTAGATCTCTAAGAGGCAAAATTGGAAATGAGAGGTTTCTAGAAATATACGTCTCTATATACACTACATGCACAAATAATTTAAGTTATAGATGAACGGGGAAACGCATAAGCTTCCCTATTTGTTTATTTCCTTTGAAAATATTTTGAATATTTGATAATAAATGAAAAAAATATTTTCAGATATTTCTTCTACGTAGATATTCTCTTTCAAAATACTTTGGCATCATTTGAATTGTCTTTTGCTTTGATAGATGCTCATTTAAATGGTAATTAAACTTACAGAAACTCTCCAAAAGTTGTTTACATCTGACGTCTGCTAATTGCAATGATTTTTGTTCGAAAGAGATGCCGATTAAATATTCAAAAATAGAAAAATATATAAATAACTTTGCCTGATTACGAGTGCACTGCTCCGATGTCTGGCCGCCATCATAACTTGAGAAATAATTACCAACATTATCATTAGACTTTCCATTCATCGTTTAAAAGTATCTACAAATGTTGCATATTCGGTTGATTGTTTTAACTATCCCGTTTGCGGAGTCTAATTATCCGCACTTAAATATTATGCAAATTACTCCATCGCTCTTAATTTGCAAGTTAAATGATTTTTCGTAGGGTAGGCGGTGTGTGCTGAAAAACTCTTATTCAGTCTTTGTTTCACTACTCTGAATGTGGGAAATATTGAGAATGAAAGGAAGAAAAAAATTTTTAGTGCACCAATTTGGTGTTTCTCCATACCTTTTAAGATAAATTTATTAGCTAGTTTCGATAGATATTGACCCCGCTATTTCTTTTGTTTTTTCTGTCTGTCTGTCTGTCTGTCTGTCTTCCTGCCTGCCTGCCTGCCTGTACGCAACAAAAAAGGTAAGGTAAATGTCTTCCGTAAATGCAATAATGATGCCTGTTGTTGGCGTTGAAAACCTAACGATTTACGAAAATTAGAGAGCGCAAATTGGAATTACGCGAATTAGGAAGTTAATAAGAGTTGCGGATTAGAGAGTTACGAACAATAGAATTGCGGGTTAGAGAGTTGTGAACCATAGAGCTGTTGATTAGAGTTCCGGATTAGAGTTGCGAATTAGAGTGTTGCGGAATAGAGAGTTGAGGAATAGAGAGTTGTGAATTAGAGAGTTGCGGATTAGAGAGTTGGGCGAATTAATGTTAATTGAAACCAGCTAAATTTGAATATCGACTTTAGGCGATTTTCTTTCACTTGCTTGTTTACATTTGATATTACTGAAATACCTTTTCGAGCTGATATTATGAAACGCTTTACTGAACAGTTTCTCTTTTGCTTTATTCGCAATTAATAATTATTCTTGTAAATTTTCGTACAAAGTTAGAGTAGAAGAGTAAGAATAACTGTAAGTTTCCCAAAACAAAAGATTTTTTAAACATAAAATTGTGGTATTTTCATGTTACTGAAAGACTTTGACAACGCGTTTCCAAAAAAAGCGCCATACATGTGGTTTTAGAGAAGGCCCCTGATGAATGTTCTAATATCTCCCGAATATACATCCCATTTCATTCAATTAAATTTGATTCCTTTCGAGGAAACGGTTTTATACATATTTTATTAATATTGTGTTATTATTGTTCTATTTTTGTTCTATTATATTATACCATTATTTTTTATATTATAGTTATTTATTATTATCATCATTATATTATTATATATTATTT
>QLNU02015359.1:72752452-72766144 GCA_006491805.2 Dysdera silvatica | reverse complement strand
GGGATTTAAATGTGAACTTTGAAATTAACTTTTGAAGTTCGGCTAAACGCATGTATGTGAAAAGGATACAAACGATTTCGTAATATAATCTGTGAATACGTTATATGATATACTGTGCTATTTTTTATTTTCTATAAACTGATATTAACTTCACTGGCTCCTTGAATATTTTCACGTCAACTTCTCCATTTTACGTTACTTGAAAATGCATATTTTCAGATGAGAGAAAAATGGTGAGGAAGAGGGAAGAAGCAAGATAATATGCAGTTTTTAAAATGTATTTCTTCTTTCGTCCGCTCAAATACAGATTTAAAAATACACATGTAAAATAAATAGGACGGAAATTTGTTCGAATGCTCGGGCGTGTGTGTGATTGAATCACTCGTGTTTTTTGCGAAGTAAGTTTTTATTTTATCTTAACACATTTTCTTTATTTTATTTATTGTGTAATTGTTATATTTATGGTGAAAGTATATTTCACTTTTCACGTAACCTATAGGGTGGTGCACAAAATAAGGGGAGAGATTTTAATGTAGACCTTTCACTTCTTTTCATTTAATTGCGTCTATCGTACAGCACGTTGATACATAGGCTAATTAATTGGTAGAAATTTCTCTTTATGAAAAGTTGTAAACAGAAGCCGAAATCTTTTCAAATTCAAGAACAGGATAATCGTGCATTTTTTTCCTGAGTTCTGATAACTATTTTAGATTATGTTGAATATGCTGTTTACGAAAATAATACTAGTTTTATTGTGATAGTTTAAGTTTTTTATTTACATGGAAAAACCAACTATAGGGAAAAATACATTTTTTAACGCATGTACATTTTTCTAAGTTGCGCAGATTCATTAAGAAAACTTTTGTAACTGATTTTCATTAGTGATTATTTTGCTTTAGATCTCTAAGAGGCAAAATTGGAAATGAGAGGTTTCTAGAAATATACGTCTCTATATACACTACATGCACAAATAATTTAAGTTATAGATGAACGGGGAAACGCATAAGCTTCCCTATTTGTTTATTTCCTTTGAAAATATTTTGAATATTTGATAATAAATGAAAAAAATATTTTCAGATATTTCTTCTACGTAGATATTCTCTTTCAAAATACTTTGGCATCATTTGAATTGTCTTTTGCTTTGATAGATGCTCATTTAAATGGTAATTAAACTTACAGAAACTCTCCAAAAGTTGTTTACATCTGACGTCTGCTAATTGCAATGATTTTTGTTCGAAAGAGATGCCGATTAAATATTCAAAAATAGAAAAATATATAAATAACTTTGCCTGATTACGAGTGCACTGCTCCGATGTCTGGCCGCCATCATAACTTGAGAAATAATTACCAACATTATCATTAGACTTTCCATTCATCGTTTAAAAGTATCTACAAATGTTGCATATTCGGTTGATTGTTTTAACTATCCCGTTTGCGGAGTCTAATTATCCGCACTTAAATATTATGCAAATTACTCCATCGCTCTTAATTTGCAAGTTAAATGATTTTTCGTAGGGTAGGCGGTGTGTGCTGAAAAACTCTTATTCAGTCTTTGTTTCACTACTCTGAATGTGGGAAATATTGAGAATGAAAGGAAGAAAAAAATTTTTAGTGCACCAATTTGGTGTTTCTCCATACCTTTTAAGATAAATTTATTAGCTAATTTCGATAGATATTAAACCCACTATTGCTTTTGGTTTTTCTGTCTGTCTGTCTGTCTGTCTGTCTTCCTGCCTGCCTGCCTGCCTGTACGCAACAAAAAAGGTAAGGTAAATGTCTTTCGTAAATGCAATAATGATGCCTGTTGTTGGCGTTGAAAACCTAACGATTTACGAAAATTAGAGAGCGCAAATTGGAATTACGCGAATTAGGAAGTTAATAAGAGTTGCGGATTAGAGAGTTACGAACAATAGAATTGCGGGTTAGAGAGTTGTGAACCATAGAGCTGTTGATTAGAGTTCCGGATTAGAGTTGCGAATTAGAGAGTTGCGGACTAGAGAGTTGTGGATTGGGAAGTTGCGAATTAGCGAGTTGCGGATTAGAGAGTTGTAAATTAATGTTAATTGAAACCTGCTAAATTTAAATATCGACCTTAGGCAATTTTCTTTCACTTGCTTGTTTACATTTGATATTACTGAAATACCTTTTCGAGCTGATATTATGAAACGCTTTACTGAACAGTTTCTCTTTTGCTTTATTCGCAATTAATAATTATTCTTGTAAATTTTCGTACAAAGTTAGAGTAGAAGAGTAAGAATAACTGTAAGTTTCCCAAAACAAAAGATTTTTTAAACATAAAATTGTGGTATTTTCATGTTACTGAAAGACTTTGACAACGCGTTTCCAAAAAAAGCGCCATACATGTGGTTTTAGAGAAGGCCCCTGATGAATGTTCTAATATCTCCCGAATATACATCCCATTTCATTCAATTAAATTTGATTCCTTTCGAGGAAACGGTTTTATACATATTTTATTAATATTGTGTTATTATTGTTCTATTTTTGTTCTATTATATTATACCATTATTTTTTATATTATAGTTATTTATTATTATCATCATTATATTATTATATATTATTTCACGTATATATTTTAACCATTATATATGTACAGTGGAACCTGGTAAATCGACCACTTGTCTATGGTAATTATTACAGTCCAATTACAAGAGTGACCACTTTATGCAGGTTCTACTATATATATTCTTATACAAGCGCATCTTTCCCACGAAGTTAACCTCGGTAGCTCTTATTTAAATCCGAAAATGTTCTTGAAAACTGCATAATACAAAAATAAACAGCCTTTCCTTTATTCTAAGAAAATCTATTCTCCTTTATTGTTTAGAAAATTTGATTTTCTCAGTGTGACGAAATTTCAATTTAACGTTTTTCTTTATCAAGTGAATTGTACGCAGAAGAGTGGAATAAATGATTTAATTCAAAGAATTTTAAATTAAAATCAGAGAAATTTGAACTAAAAGAACGCATATAATACAGAAAAGAAAACTGATAATAAAATGAAAATGTGCTTGTCGTGTATGCTTCACCTTCTAATGAAAACTTATTTAGCAAAATGGATTTTTAGGAATAGCTCTTAATTTTTGTAAAAGAAATTTCAAATGAAAATTAAAAAAAAAAAAATGAATAATGGATTTGTTTAATTATGATTATATTATTTTGAAAAAATTGTTTACCTTTCACTGGAGCACAGGCCTAAGAAGATTTTTTTTTAAAGTGGGTCACAGTCCTGAAATAGGGGGGTTACATAGCTACAACTCCATTTATTTACATGTATTTATACAAAATTTCGCCGCAGTGGGGGTGTTACAACCCCCCCCCTGCGTACGCCAATAATTGTCAAAAGTATATATAACTCTATTTATGTTACTAGTTAATTCGCAGTCTGCGTAACTATAGTACGAGTTCAATTATCTAAACTTCGCTTAACCCAAATCCGGCTTAACCAAAATGGCCTGCTGTACCTATTTGTTATTATTATTTTCTTTTTTTTTTAGTTGACACTTTTTGACGTTTTGGGTAAAAGCGTTAATATTTGTTTTCAGGTGTGCTCCAGCGTTAAGATCGTAAAACCTCGTTTACATTCAGCCCACTTTCCTGGCAGTGAGCAGGGAAGTGAGCATGAAAGTGGGCAGCTCGAGTATATAAACATGTCACTTGCGCTGACCATGCCCCTGCCGCTCCCTTCGTTGGCTGTTTTTGTGCGGAAGTCAAAAAAGGCAGATCGCTGAAACTGCAACTAATTCTACTTCCTCCATTGCCCAAGGTCGAATGCGAAGTAAGTATGAAGCGGCAAGGTAAACACTCATTGCCTTTGATGCTGCCACAAAAGTATTTTGGGGTGTAAATACAGCAGCGTGAGGAGCAATGGCTGAATGTAAACATAGCTTAACCAATACCATGGGTAGATCAAGACATGCCGAGGGAATTTTGTACCTGACGCGAAGATGTAAAATGGACCCTTGCATCCGCTCACATTATAAAAAAATATTAAGTTTTAACACCTCTGTTTTAAATATTTAACTAATAAAATCTGTTTAATTCTAAACTATCAACATCTGCTTAGAAACAAACTAAACTCACAGATTGGCACCTCATTTGGCGCGTTTTTAAGCCTTAAACTTTAGGCGACTACCACGTTTGGCACCCTATCGACACGGCTCTATCATTAACTGTAAAACTGGCATTTCGCCACTGGATATGTTCTGAAGTTGAAAATAGAGGTCTTGGGAATTTTTTTCTTACAAAATTAATTTTTCCAAATAAACTAAAATGAAACCGCTTGCTATAAAAGAAAGCAATGCGTATTAATATAAAAACACTTCAAAAAAATAAAATTAAAGGAACGAGATCCTTAACTGGTAGAAGTTAGATTAGCGCTTTTACAAACTGGGTTCTTTAACCCGATAGAGAACGTGAAAACGTTGTATCTATTTTTTTTACAAAGGTAGTCTTACAATAAAAGATGAAAGAATTCGTTGTAAAAAAAACAATACACGTGTTAACGGAAAAGCATTTGAAAAACACAAAAATTGGTGAAGGATACGCTTAATAGATAAAAATTTAATGGTCATTAACGACGTAAGTGGGTTTTTTGTCACAGCACAGGGTCTTGAGTTCGGTTTCAAACTTATCCCAGTAGTGTTATAGTGGTAATGCATTCACCAAACGTGCCCGCTATCCCGGGTTTGACACCAAACAGTACCAAAAACAAGAACGCTTACCCAATAACTACTCATTGTAGTCCGGGTGTTAGTACTCTAGGCCTTAAGAAGTCCGCCTTCCTTGGAAAACTGTATACCTCTGGCAGTTTGACCTTTGCTGTCCTTGCTCCATAAAACTCCCTAACATTACCGAATTTGGGAACCTCCCCTCCCCGCACTTAAAAGCAAGTAGTTTGACCCAGCCAAATTAATGGAGACACCGAAAGGAACGAACATAACTGCACGCAGAAACTTCATAAAGGGGGGGGGGAGTTACAGACTTATAATGGGGGGTTATAGAGCTGCAACTCTATATATTTATGTGCATATATGCAAAATTTCATTTTTTGCGTCTGCTGAAACACAAAATTAAATGGAAAAAAAGGCAAAGGATACGCCAGTCTTTTCTCCCGCGAAGGCACCGCGATTTCTAAACAAGCTGAAAATGCAGGAAGGAGGATTAACTGAGCATACTGAGCATTGTCTGAACATCATTCAGCTGAGCATTTAGGTATAGCTTGAAAAATTTGTAAGACTACGGCAATTCTTCTTCTTCTGGAAATCGTTTTCTTGTTCGAAATGAATAGCAAATTAAATGCAATCCACTGCGTCATGAAACAGATTGGATGCATTAGCAATTTTATCAATTTTAATTCAGGTATATTGGATTCAATTTCCTTTGACACTGTCGTTAAAGGTTTTTCAGGAAAAAAAAAACACGTAAGCGACAATATTTATAAGTACCTACGGTTTAAAAAATTACACACCCACTTGTGATACTTCAATTAAAGTTTTAAGAGATGTGTTTATATTTTTGTAATAAAAATATTAGTATTTTTTATTGATTGGAAATTGTTAGTTTTTTATATATCATGCTTTGATTACATTAGTTATGGACATTGATCTATTGAGGACAGTGGGGCCATGTTCAGGGGATTAGATCGCAGAAGGTCTCCATTGCAGCAAGTTGTCTTACATCCCCACGGCGAGGAAATGTGATTTTGCGGAAGAAAGAAAAAAACAAATAGAAATAATATTTACAAATGGATTCCCATCAATCGTTCCAATATTTTTCGATTTTTTCGATTTTCAAATAATAAATATTGAACGACGCCACTAAAAAATAATCTGACAAAATGGAGCTTATCAGTGAATACAGCCTAAGTTTCCCCCCCAATATGTCTTGTGATCTCATATGCACAGCCACATCCAGTTACAAATGTTTTAACTATCTGCAAATGTGTTTTTTCCTGAACAGAAACTGCGATATATTTTCAGAATGTGGCAATCTCCCCATTCTCCCGACATTTTGTTTTCCTACTCAAAAGGGTAGATGACATGGTTTGAATCGAGTTTAAGCTGGCTCAAAACATGCTGTCGCAAAAATGCTAAAATGGGAAAAAAGTTGTAGCAAAATGCTAAAAAAATTAGTAGCTTTCGTTGCTCGAAAAATCGTATCAATAAAATTATTTTCGCTAACAGTGCTTTGAATTACTGTAAAGGTTACTGTAAGAAACATGCTTTAAAGTTTAGAAAAAAATAACAATAAAACGTCAAGCAAAGTTATTAAAAAAAGGCAAAATTTGTTGACAGGATATTCAGCGACTGTCACTATTTTGAGACGGACCCAATTTTCTTTATCGCAATTTAGATTAATTCATCCCATTTTGCTTAAATCCTTAGTATATTCTAACTCGTATTTTATTTGTAAGATATTATTACCCTTCACAGGGATAACACAATTGCCAAATAATGGTCAACACAGAAAAGCCTCCGGGGCGAGATTTTTGTGAGTTTTTCGTGGGGGAATTTATTATACAATAATTTTTGCCACCCACGTATTTATATTATAGCTCAAACTAGAGCTTTTTTCTTTTTGGAGAAAAAGCTCTAGTTTGAGCTATAAAACATACCTGGGTGGCAAAAATTATTGTATAATCGTATTTTAATCTTAAAATTGTTTTATAAGTATGAAGACAAAAATTAATTAGGTCATTACTGATTCATTCAATTCCCGTTTGCTGACGAGTCCTTATTTTTTTTTATTTCTGGTCCTTAAAGTTCCATACATTTCATGTACATAAAAGCATATCAATCCTGTATGCTATAGAACCTCCATGTATCGAAATTTAAGGTTCCATAAGAAAAACTAAGCATATGTAAATAGTTTTTATGCAGTGAACGGGGGCTCAAAATATTAGGGTTCAGCAAAATCTCGACACACGTGCAGCAGCGTAGCAACTCAAAATTCATAAAGGAAGGGGAAGGGGATTCAAGTGGCTTTGTAGAAAAATATGTGATGCGACCTTAAAGAAATAATGAGTTTTGATTTATGGGGGAGGGCTTCCGAAGCACCACCTTTGCAACTCCACTACACGTGAGTTCTAATGTATTATTATACAATAAAATTTTCCGCCCCCTTTTGAAATAAAAATTTTATTGTGGAATTATTTGAAAAATACATGATTCACTTCAATAAAATACCTAAAAATACATAAGCGAAGTCAAGGTTTCGTTCATTTTTTAAGTAGTCCTTGATCGCTAGCTTCTGAATCAAGGCTTGTGAACGGAAGTGCTTTTAACTTGGACATCCACCTGCAAGTAAAACATTTCGGTCATTAATTGAAATGCGACTATAATATTTATAAAATGTTAATTATATAAAGCATCTCTATGGCTCCATTGTAAAATTTCATAAAGATTTGAGGCATTATCAGATAAATGTCCGGTTGCTTTATTTAATGTCTCAGTATTGATGACATTAACTGATCTTTGCCAGGTTCTTCTCAGGCGTTATTTATCGTATAAATCATTGTCTCTCAAACTATGCTGAAATCTGGGTTTCACAATCAATTAGTAAAATACCGCAGAAATCTTCAAGAAATTCTGTAAATACTATAATTTTTCCTCATGGCAACACCTTTTGGTGGACATAAAAGTAAAACTCTCTATGATGCAACTAAACTCTAAAGATTTTGTGACAGTAAAAAAAAAGCCATTAATACCTGTTTTCAATAAATACATATATCATTTCATTGAAAATTGCGTTGTCTTTGTTTCTGCATCACCTTCTGTAAGTATTTCCTACCTTTTCATATACCAATTTATTGATTATGTGATATCCAGGAGGCGTTCAGTAATAACATTTCAGATTTTCCTCAAGAATTATTTATAAGTGGGCTCCTTGGCTAAGCTTGTGAAAATATGATGTGTAAAAAATTTGCGTAAGGTAAAAAGTTTAAGAACGACGTGTATATACGTCAAGAAAGGTTTGTAAACCTACTGATATTTTGGGCAGCGGGCCCCTTACAAATGTTCCCGGGATCTCGCTGGCCAACGGTTTCACCAAGTTTATTAAAATCAATTAGAAAAGACCTCTCTTCATAGATTCTTCCAATTATTTATTTGTTCACTTACGATATGGAAAGGGGTCTCACATGCGGTTTTTCTCGATTTCTGAAAAAAAAAAAATTTCTCATTCCAAATAGTTATCGCCGGGCCGGATTAACACTATTGGAGGGCCGGGTTGTAGCCCGCGGGCCGTATGTTGGACAACATGCTGTAGAGTCTCGTTATTCCGAACTAATTGAGACCGAGACCTGTTCGAATCAACCGAAATATTTACTGCAGAATTTACGGAAAGCTATAATTATTTGATCTGTTTGTATTTTGGTGTGCACATTTAACAGACGATGGAAAATGTCTTCTTCATTTATGAGGAAATTCCAATTATTTGAAGTAACACGCTGTGTTCTTTACGTCTTATAAGTCTGCTTCCCCTGCAGCCGACTGAAAAAAAACGGATTATTGGGCCTTCACTATATATAAAATAGCATTAGGACTGTTAAAATTATTTACCAACAGGAAATTGCTGGCAGAAAGAGCATAATAGCGGCAATAAAATAGCAGAGTCCAGGAAAGAAAGTTACAGTAGCATTATAGATATGCGTCATGGCGATTGCAGTTATGAGGGGTAGCAGAGAGTCGAATATCGATGACAGCATAAAAACCTTACCTGAAATAAAATTTAATTAAAAATTAATTAATATTTCATTCCGGCATTTTTTTTTCTTTGTGCTTTATGGCGCGGAAACAGCAAAGGTTATACTATCCTTGGATCTACAGTTTTCCGAGGAATCCGAACTCTGACGACAAGGAGACTCAACTACGGCGGGAAGAAAAACGGCACATCTTTCATGATGCCATTGGAAGTAGAATTCGGATCAATGGCACAATGATGAATGCGTTCAGGGATTACAGTGTCGCCTTTTGCGGCCACCCTTCCCAATCCCCCCCACCCCTGCCTAATCTACGACACGACGAATGCATTACTACTATGCCAACATAAGACAATGGACCTACGTTGGCTGGGAATCTAAACATAGGCGTCGTATCCACTGCTGGATGAAGGTCTCTCCAAATGCTTTCCACACAAGTCTATCCTGAGCAATTCGCTTCCACGTCACCCCAACCTGTTTTCTTATTTCATCCACCCATCTAGTTTGAGGACGTTTTCTAGGTCTTCGGTGGTCTCTTGGAATCCAGTTCAGAATTTCTGTTGTCCATCGTTGATCAGTTCTTCTTGCAATATGCCCAGCCCATCGCCATTTCAGCCCTTTTACTTTAACAATGATGTCCTCTACTCTAGTTTGCTCTCTCACCCAAGTGTTTCTTTTTCGATCTCTCCTAGTTATTCCAAGCATGCACCTCTCCATGCTCCTTTGCGTTGTCTGTAACTTTCGTATTGCTCCAACTGTTAGACTCCATGTCTCTGATCCATAAGAGAGGACTGGCAATACACACTGGTTGAAGACCTTTCTTTTTAGACACAAAGGCAATTTCCCCTTCAGGATAAAACTGTTTCTTCCAAATGCACTCCAGCCAAGTTTAATACGTCTGTTGAGTTCTTTCATAATGTTGCCATCCATTGAAATCAGCTGGCCAAGGTAAATATATGAATCAGCAATTTCTAGCTCAATGTTGTCAACTTGTATTTTTGTTTCCTCTACGAAATTATTGAACATGATCTTAGTTTTTTGTAGGTTCATCTTGAGTCCAACTTCTTTACTTCTAGTTGAGAGCTCCTGTACCATGTCTTGGAGTTCTAATGGGTTCGTTGAAAAAATAACAATGTCATCAGCAAACCGCAAATGATTTAAATATTCACCATTTATTTTTATTCCCTTGTTATTCCAATTTATCTGCTGAAAAATCATCTGTAAAGCTGAAGTAAAAAAGCTGAAGGCCCACCAGGGCGCCAAATGGCTTCCGCCGAGAACCATTGCCCTAAATTTCATTTTTGTGGTTAATAATAAAAATTTTTTTATGACTGAAAAATCACAGTATTCTATATAATTTCAACTAAGCCATAAAAATAAAGACAAAAATGTATAAACATACGTACCTAGTTCATTTTTTTCAATGATTTTTGACATTACGGATCGAGCCGCTGTCAGTCCTATTGTGGACAATATACCACATGCTTCACCTAATTAAAATAATTAACATTATGTATTTCGCTATGTATATTTGCAGGACAGAGAGGTATTCTCCGAATTTAGAGTCAAAAGCTCTTCACTTGTTTACACAAATGAGATATTTGTTTATTAACTGCAAAAATTGCGAGCTGAAACTTTGAATAACATGGTTGCTAAATTAAAAATAACCTGAGCTGTTGTCACACTACCTAGCACCCTTGATCATAGCATTCATGAACTAGTTAGTAAAAACTATGCAAAAGACATTTCTCTTCTGACCATCTGGTTACTTTGTGGGCTCACACAATAGAAATACCATGTTCATTTCACAGGCTTTCCTAATTGTTGCTACTTAGAAACACAAAGGGAAGAAAACTTAATATGTTTAATTTCTGAAATCGGCAAAATGCCAAATCGTTTTCTTTTACGTAATGTTTTCTAAATGCACGAATTTTACTTTCTGTATATGGCAATAAAAGTGTTGTGTAATGATAACTTCACTTTTTATATTTGGCAACAGTAGGTGTGTAATTGTTTTCCGAATCCTAATATCAAATCAGTCTTCAACTTATCATCAAAGTGTGCACACGTCTCATTGAAGGCTCCGTCAAAAAGGAGTACAAAATTATTTTAACTATGTATTTGAATTAATTCATTCATTGACATGCATTAATGAATACTATTATTCTAAACATTTAAAGCGTTAATAAATTTTATTTTAGCTGAATGAAACTTCTTCAATATTCATTTTTTTCAACTTTTCCGAAACAATGTAAAAATATATATTGACATTGTTGCCAAATATTAGAATAAAATTACGATAATATTAAAAAAATTCTATGGAAATGAAAATACATAACATCAGATCAAAAGTTCTCAACATGGAGCCTGCGATAATTATGTAAAGAGTAATAAAAAGTTAATTCCTAAATTTTCATAATGAGCTTTTGTTTACAAGATAACACATTATTTTTAAAGCTAAACTTATTATTTTTACAGAAAAGTGTGATGGTTAAATTTAATTAATGAACGCTGTGTAGTTTACAAAATATACATTCGGCAAGTTGATGAAAAAGTGTTTACATCATCCTAGTATTTTATATTTCATAAGCCCCGCAGTGTTTCTTTTAATGCTTGTTTTAAAACTGTATATTATTAATGTAAACCGTGATCGTCTTAGATTAAATACTGGTGTACAGTGTGAATGAGGATCCGCAATTGTCTAACAAAGATTCAAGAGACCTACGGACTGGAAAAGTACTTGCTGACGACGACTATCGTACACAATGAGAATGAAAAGACATCGCATCTTCTTATAGAATTATTATATTAATAATTATAATTTAATCAATTATAATGAATATAGGCCAAATTCAATGATTAGCTACCTTCAAGGGACGGAAAATATAGTTAATTGGAATTTATGAGCTTCTGTATGAAGCACAAAGAGATTGTCAGACCATTATCCAAAGAAGGCAGGCCTATTACTAAATTTATATTACCCATTTATATACATGGTTCCTATTAAAGTCCGTAGACAACCAATAATTTTTTACCGATGAGAGCTCTCGCAACGAAAATTAGGTCTTATTAATATAGTAAAATAACTATGCACCATCAGATGAGATTAACAAAGGCTCCCATGATGGTTGAACTGAGGAAAAACCTAAAAATAATTAGTATATGGAAATATTTTCAAATATTAAATTGTAGGGCATCCTCTAGTTAGTAAGAAAAGATATAAACATCATGCAATATATACAGTAGTGGACAAAATTGTGGAAACCCTTTGAAAAAAGATTATTTTAGAGGTTTGATGGCTAATAACACCACTTTTTTTTGTACCAATACTATAAAATTATATATCATTGGAAAGGTAATTTAATCAAGATTGTAATGCAATAACATTTATGAATCGTATTTTAATAGAACAGCATTCATAAAGAAGAAAGGTGATATACATAGAAAAAATGAGATATACAAAAATGTTCACCATACCAGTTAATACTTAGTTGGGTAACCTTTAGCCTTAATTACGGCCTTACAACGCTTTCCCATGGAGTGAACCAAGTTCTTTAGTTCTGCAGCTGTTATAATATGAAACCAAGATTGAATTATTGCTTCTGTTAATTGTGTTTTATTGCTGGGTTGCTTCCGACTAACAAGCTTCTTTAGCCGGCTCCATAGATTTTCGATGGGGTTAAGGTCTGGGCTATTTCCAGGCCATTCCAGCAGTTGAATATGATGATCTTGAAACCATTTTTTGCACACACGAGCAACATGACATGGAGCTGAATCCTGTTGAAATATAAATGCTTCATTATCTTGGAAAAGATCACATGCAGAAGGCTGCAGCTTGGGCTCAAGTATTTCATTTATGTATCTTTGGGCATTTATATTCCCATTGATCACGCAAATTCTGCCCACACCTCTTGATGTTATACAACCCCAAATCATAACACTAACTGGGTGTTTCACGGTAGGTGTAATGCACTCAGGATGGAAATCTTCTCCAATTCTTCTCCATACGTATTTTACGCCATCACTACCAAACAGTGAGATTTTGGTCTCATCACTCCAAATTACACTGTCCCATTGTTCCGTTGTCCAGTTAACATGGGTTTTAGCCCAGTTTAATCTTTTCAACCTCTGTTTGACAGACAAAAATGGCTTTTTTCGTGGAATTCTTGCATTTAGACCACATTCATGCAGTCTGCGCCGAACAGTCCTTGCACTTAACTTCACATTGCATTGCGCCATTTCACCTTGTATACACAGAGATGATTTTTTCCTGTCACCTAGGCACTGTCTTTTAATTCTTCTATCATCACTTGCTGTTGTGCACCTTTTTCTGCCTTTACCAGTCTGGTTTTGTAATGACTGAGTCTCCTTATACTTCTTCAAAAATTTAGAAATGCCACCTTTAGTTAAGTTTCCCCCAATATTTCTTCTAATTTCTTCATAACTGTAGCCTTGTTCACTTAATATTACTATTTTACATCGCTTCCTAGGTGACCAGTCAACTCTTTGCGCCATTTCTTTAATTTTATTACGTTTTACAAGCACACTAAATCAAAGAGCACAAAAAAAAAACAACCAACTTGATAGCAATTACAGAACACACTGATAAATGTCCTGTAACCTGTTGGCTCATTGCCAAAACAAGAGAAAACATGATTGGCTCATTGCCAAAACAAGATGACACCTGATTGGCTCTGTAAACACTCATGCTCATTGGCCACATTCAAATGAAGGAAAGCTACTTCATATAAATGTAAGCAAGCTGTGCTTCTTTTTTCTGGTTATTTGGCTATAACTTTTGATAGAATACAGATAATTGAACAAATGTTATTGCATTACAATCTTTATTAAATTACCTTTCTAATGATATATAATTTTATAGTATTGGTACAAAAAAAAGTGGTGTTATTAGCCATCAAACCTCTAAAATAAACTTTTTTCAAAAGGTTTCCACAATTTTGTCCACTACTGTA
>QLNU02015359.1:72729211-72749402 GCA_006491805.2 Dysdera silvatica | reverse complement strand
ATCAACAACAACAAACTCTCCCTGTTTGTGGCTCTGGTCCCGATGCGGTAAAGGTAACAGATTCACAACCCCTTTCGAATCGTTTTTCGGTTACAAGCCAACTGTTGCCTATTTCAAAGCGTTTAGACAGAAACACTGGCGTACGCAGGGGGGTGTTGATGGGGTTGTAACCCCCCATTGCAATGAAATTTTGTATATTTAACATAGGAATATGTGAGTTGTAGCTCTGTAACCCCTCCCCCATTGAGCCTATGTCCCACCCCCTTATGAACATTTTGCGTACGCCTATGGGCAGAAAGAATTCGTTTTAAACAAACACCCGAAGGGAAAATTTGAGCCAAGGTCATAGGAATGCATTTTCGTCGGATACTTAAATGAAAACAAAACTTATCGTTTCTGGGATAAACAAAACAGCAGTTATCGCCAGTCGAGATGTTCGCTTTATCGAGGAGCTTGAAAGTTATCGACCCTCCAATAAATAGTATTTTTACTCAATTTCGGAAACAAAATGAAAATATTGAAGAAAAGTATATGTATGCCATGCTGTCTTTAAAGAAAGATGAATATGAAGAAACAACGCCGTCTACCGAAGATGTTACAAATTACTCCACAGTTCCTGATGGCGTTCGAGTCTCAGTACGTCCTAAAAAAATCAAAACTGGAAAACCTGGTCGACCTCGAAATGTGTTTAGAACTGTTCCAAAAGAAAGCGTGCACCAAGTAAAGGATTCTGAACCCAACCCAGTGATGCAACATGCTTTGACCGGACTAAACCGAAATGAGTGGCTGAATGAACTTAATGCTCTTGCTCAAGAAAAAGCCTGGGAACTGGTCAAGAGACTGAACAATAAAAAAAAAACTCATTGGTTTAAAGTTCGTTTGAAAATTTATGACATCATCTGATTTGATAATTTTTATGTTGTAAGGGGGTTATAAATGTACATTTGTATATAAGGGGGTTCAAGAAAATAATTTTGTCATTAATGTTAATATGGTAAATAGACAGCGTAAAGCGAGTTTGTAAAAGAGATACCCTGTATATTTACCATATATAAAGAGTGCATGAGCAATTAAGGATAGCAGTGCGACGCTAGCGCCGAAGTTTCCCCTGGAGTGACACGCTGATATTACAAGAAAAGTTCGGCGGGATGTGAAACTAAACAAACGTAAGCCGATGTGCTGAGCGATTTGTTAATTGTACTACTTTCATTTACCCTTCAAGTTACTGAATAAAGTTTATTTCATGATGTTAGTTTCCCCTATAGTCTCCTAATTTTTTTTAAACTGAATTTGAATATGTTTCCGGGGAACACTTCCTTATTACCTATAATTCCATATGCGTTAAATAGTTTGTCGCATAGCTTGTCTCAAAATATAATTGAGGTCATCAGTGATCTTCTTTACAGAAATCGCATGTTTTTCTTATGGTCTAATGGGGTTTTTTATATTAAATTTGATTATAATAATAATAATAGGTTTTATTTTTCACTTGTACAGTGCAAATAATATACATTATATTATTTCTTCTTTTAATATTTGGAAACAATTTGACAATACAAGGAAGGGTCCCAGGAAAATATCTTTTTGAATATAATAAACCTTGGACCTAGAGTAGATGAATCAAAGACAATCATGTTAATAGCACCAAGTTAACACACAAAAATTAATCTATTTGATAATATTTCAACACAATCTACCATATCGTTAATACATTATAAATTTAATTTGTTACGAGATCGATGATGAGATTAAGTGCTCTCTTAATTTATTTTTAAATTTATTAATTCCATTTCATTTTTTATATCCTCAGGTAATTTATTCCAGATGTCAGAACCCTTGAAATTAATGTTACTTCTCCATGTTTCAGTTCTTATTTGCGGTAAGATTAAATCATTATATTTTCGGCGAATATTTTTTTCTCTTTCATTATATTTAATTTTTATTAACTGATTGTGCTTGTTTTCCTTAATTCTTTCAAACATTTTAATCAAAATACAGTATCCATTTATTAATTCAAATGGTACGATATTGTATTTAATTAATATATTTTTCCAGTTCATTCTACTATCCTTGTTAATTAGTTTCGTTGCGTTTTTCTGTATATTTTCCAATATATTTCCATTGACTATGCCAAAATCTGCGTATGTACAGTTGCAATATATAAAATGATTTTGTATCATACAGTAATAAAGGTCAATATTAATTTTATCTGTCAATATAGTACCCATTCTTCTTAGTATTCTTATGCCTTTATTTGCTTTTTTTGTCACAGAATTTACTTGAGCATTCCATTTGGGTAATTTCACTGGGAAGGGGAATTGGGTGAATTTGGCTGTTTCTTTTGGCGTATTCCCTCTTTTTCCAATGCAGATTTCCACTCATATTTTTTTACATGGCCGTTAGTAATTTTGGCGGTTTAGAAAATTCATAATAATTTCTTTTAACATTTTAAACAAATTCGACATCATTGTGAGCACTTTCATATTTGGTAATCATCGCCAAATGTAAGCCTCCATTTGTTTCTAAGTTATTCAAATTTTGTTACGAAACTCAAGATTTTAATCACCTTTTTAACTCTTTGTCCTTTTAAAATTTTAAAATAAAATTCTTTCTTCGATTTTTACATACATTTTATTACGTTTCGCCGTTGATCCCCTTAATCCTTTTATTAAATCATGCAACATTTTTTCAGATTATGCTTTTAAAGTGTATACAACTAAGTATACATTTGTTTTTTTCTTTTCAGTAATCTTATTTATTATCGAAATTTCTTCAAAATCTTCTTAGGAATTTGTTTATGCCAATTTTTATTAAAATCCTCTTTGGCGTGATAAAAATTTGAGGTCGTATTATACAAAGATAACGGGCTATTTACAAAGAAGTTAATGTCTCAGTAAACATGTATATATATACCATATATATATATATATACTCTCTCACCATAGCCTGCAAAAGGGTTGCTGGTATCTAACTGGAAGGAGACCCACACGCTGAACGTATGTGACGATGTGTGGAACCGGCCAGGCCAGTAACCTAGTGTCCTACCCCGCCTTCAAGTGGTGCAGGCTGAGCTTTCTATTTATGTGGCAAATTAATATTTGCTACACGGATAGAAAGGCGGAAGGGGAGGGCTAATTCACCAACCCGTCTAGCCAGCGTGGTGAAATTATGGCTAATTCCTCCATTATGTTGACACACCAGAAACCATGGCCCCTAGTCTCCAGGTGCTGGAGTGCTCCTGATCAAGGCAGCGGTCAGTGTGGCATGAAAGCAGGGGGTGCTAAGAATCACTGGAATGGCCCAGGCTGCCGTTTGTTATTGACCTTGGCTACGTTTAATGGACGATCCCTTGCTTCTGAAGCAAAACTTCAGGAATTGGAAGAAGAACTTGACAAGATCAAATGGGACATTGTAGGACTCAGTGAAGTTAGAAGAAAAGGTGAAGAGTTGGTGGAACTTAAAAGTGGACATTTGTTTTATTATAGAGGAACGGAAACTGGAAGAACAAGTGGTGTTGGCTTCTTAATCAACAAAAGAATTAAAGACTGTCTTCTGGAAGTTGAAAGTACATCAGATCGAGCAGCGAGGCTCGTTGTTCAACTAACCCAGCGATACCAACTTCAAATAGTACAGGTATATGCACCAACATCAAGCCATACCGACGAAGAGGTTGAAGAATTTTATGAAGAAATCAAAGAGTTACACACCAAAGGGAAACAACATATCAAGCTCATCATGGGGGATTTCAATGCAAGAATTGGACAACAGGAACAAGGAGAGACATCGGTTGGTAAATACGGATATGGGGAAAGGAATGAACGTGGCGATCAACTCATCGAATTTGCAGAAGCTGAAAACCTTAGCATCATGAATTCATTTTTTAAGAAGAAACCGCAAAGAAAATGGACATGGAAACACCCAAATGGGGGAACTAGTGAAATTGACTATATCCTGGCAAACAAGAAATCAATTATTGAAGATTGCAGTGTACTGAACAGATTTAATACTGGAAGTGATCATCGAATGGTGAGATGTAAAGTGCACTTAAATACTAAATTAGAACGACAGAAGCTCATTAGGAAACAAGTAAGTAAGAGGGTGGATTTAAAGAAATTAAAAGAAAATACCGAGGCATTCAAGTTGGAATTAAAAAATCGCTTTTCTGCACTGGAAGGACTTATTGATGAAAGTGATATCTCAGAAGCAAATGAAAACATTGTTAAGACAATAGTTGAAACTGCTGGGGAAATTGGTGGTGTAACCTGTAAAAAGCACAATAGCAAATTATCTGAGAAGACGAAACAGCTCATGAAAAGGCGAAGAGATATGAAGGTGGACAATCAAAATACCAGTTCCAGGATTGAGTATATTCAATACTTTCCTCATAATAGATATTGTAGTTTATTAACATGTAAATTAACGTGTTTTTGGATAAATGGTGTAACTTCTTTCTAATTTTGCCCTAAAAATTAATTTCTAAATAAGACGAAATATGGTTTTGGCTCTTTATTTCAGATCATAGGGTTCAACTGCATCACTATTTTATTTTATTATATATAGTGAGGAATGTAATTATGTGCAAAACGAATATATTTAATTTATACTTAATCTTAAATATTATAACATATTTGTATATCTATTCCTCCGGTGAAAACTTATGAAATATTTTGATTAGGTTTTTAATTCTTTAAGGGAAAGGAATTGAATTACCGAAAGCTTTGGAACATTTGGTATCCTGAAATATATTTTCATCTCTGCTTTTATTAAAATAAGCGGGCGATGTAAAGTTTTTGCCTTTCAATTACATATTTTTAATTTTCTAAAATAAATATTAATTAAATATTGGAGTTGTTTTTTTTTTTGTAAAATCCGCAAAGCCCCGAGTATCGTTTGAGAGCAGCGCTTTTAAAATCGTACTTCTTTCAAAAGCGAAAAGGAATAAAAATAAATTTTTAATCCTTTTCCTTCAATAATTTCCTCCTTTAATTTCAATACAAGTACTTTTTCCTTCGTGTTTTTATTTTATTTCTACTCCTTTATTTTTTTTCAATTTATGAAACAATTCGCTGAAATATTAATTTAAATTATTTTGAAATAACAAAAAGCGATATTTAAAGGGGCGTCCATACTTAAAAAAATTAAACTTAGTATTTGAATCGCCTTTTAAAAAATACTTTGGAAGGAAATTTATATTTTGTTTCAAATTGATAAATACTGAATATTTTCCTTTTATCAGCATAGTGGGAAAACAAAAGCTTTCTTAAATGATTCATATTTGAATATTGAAAGCCTAGACTTTGTTAGGTATGAAATCCTTTCCCCACAGCTTCTTAAAATCATTCATTTAACTACACATAATAGAAAAAAAGGCAATTATATCACAAATAAAATAAAGTATATTAGATAGGAATAAATAATTTTTTAATGAATAATTTCGAGACCTCCATTTGACTAATTACCCTACATATGAATACACAGAAGAACACACCTTTCTGACAAACTCCTAAAGTTTCCTACTGGTATGAAATCATCTTAAAAATAACTGACCATTTTCCCTCTCGTTTTAGAAGCAAAATGTATAGCTTACAAGGTTGAATTTTGCAATTATGGAAATAGATATGCAATGCTGTGTATGTTTATATATGTAGCTATAGGTTAGGTGTAATTTCCCTTCAAAAATTTTTTTATCACAGCTAAAATTTCAAAAGAGTTTTCTTCTTTTTTAATGAAATCGTAGATAATATTTAATCTTTCACAATTAATATTTTTTCATCATTAGCCATATTAGCCTTTCGTCCGATATAAACCCTATCTTTTTGAATTCCTGTTGCAAAAGCTTATAATAGAAAAGTATGTCGACAAGCCCAGCATGTAATAAAAAATTATATTTCTTATATATCCGTATTATATATATAACCCCTGGAAAAAAGTTTGGAATCAACATCTATGGTCTGTGAAATTTCACCGAAATCGATAAAGTATTCTAAAAAAATAAATATATTAAACCGAATTTGTGTATTTCCCAAAATATACATTATTTCTGAAATTTACATGTAAAAAGATCATTTAAATTAAGTGTCTTCAACTCGTGGCCCGCGGGCCTGAGTGGCCCACCGACAAAATTATCGTAGCCCACGAGCTTGCTTTAAATGTTTTAAAATAATTACAAAATAATTATACGTTTTAATATGTTTTAAATTAATAATAAGGTTTTTTAATATTTTTAAAATAATAATGGTTTTTTAATATTTTTAAAATAATAAGTTTTTTAATAATTTTAAAATAATAATTTTTAAAATAATTACAAAAGGATAAATGTAGAAAGTTCCAGCCTAATTTTCACAATGAATTATGCATTCTCTGACAAAGGAAGAGAGGAACCCAGACGCCAGATATTTAGTTCTCACCTAGACGAAACAAACGAGAAATAAGGCGCAATGGAAGTCTGTCGGCAGTAGAGATGTAAAAAATCCGGGAATATTGAAACGCGGGAATAAACCTGGGAATTTTCGGGAATAAATTGGGAATTTTGGACATATTGGAAACTTTGATGGGAAGAAACTACCTTGAAATTTGTTTACGTTTATTTGTACACCAGCAGTTAAAAAACACTTAAAATAGACTCGAAATATTGCAACAAACCTTTTTCTTACCTATATTTTTTACCCTTTCCTCTTTCAACAGAAGTTATTATTAGATAACGAAATTATATTCCATTAGAAATGTTCCCAAGTTCAAATTAAATAACGTTATCACTTTAAGGCATTAAATACAAAAAATTATTACGATTAATTATCAAGATTAATTCAATGTTTATTCCTTAACATAAGTAAGTAAGTAACGCAAATGTCATTTTATTCATTTCACGCAACCATATTTCAAAAAAAACCTTTGTTTTAGGAATTTTGAAAATTTCCTTCATCAAAAACCAGAATTTCCCCTGATTTAAATCGGGTTTTTTCCAGCCTTTACATCTATAGCCAGTAGACAATGTTTATTTCGAGCGTTTAGAGACCGGATGCCTGGTTATTGGTTTAAATTCTTCAATCAGCAGACGCGCTTGGTCTCTGAATCGGATAGGGGCAAAATGGCGAGCTGCGCTAGAAAGAAGAAGAAAATTGAAGATAAAGGTCGTTTTTTTCAAGAAAGGTGGTCGTCCCATTATTTTTTTGTTGAATACAAGAATAAGTTAGTTTTCCTTATTTGCAAAGGGAGTGTTGCTGTGATGAAAGAATATAACATCAAGAGGCACTATGAAATTAAGCACAGTGCAAAATATTCTGAATTAGAGGGCCATTTTCGCAGGGACAAAATTAATCAATTAAAAGCCAATCTAAATTATCAGCAGTCATTATTCCCAAAGATTTACAAAAAATCAGAAAATAGTGTTGCCTTTAGCTACATGATACAATTGCTGAAAAATAAAGTAAAAAATATAAAGCTGAAAAAATTACAAAACTTGGTCAAAAGAACATGATCATATGGAGTTTCCAGGTTGGTATGAGTATCATGTAATGCGAAAAAAAAAGAGGAGGTGGAGTACCCATTTACATTAATGACAAACATGAAAATTTTGAAAAATTTTTCAATTTTTCAAAATTTGAACGAAATTAGTCAATTAACTGAGGATTGGGAAATAATAAGAGTAAAAAGAGGGAAACTAAGAACAAGAGTCATATACAGAAAACCTGGTAGTAATGTAAATAGTTTAACTAATTGGTTATACGAGAAATGGGAGAAATTGCAAAATGGAAACATTTTATTAATTGGAGATTTAAATATAGATATTTGCAAAGGATTAAGTATAAAAAAAGCAATTTACTAAATGCATTAAAAATGATGGAACTAAAAAATGTATTAAGAGATTAGACGAGAATAACGGTAATACATCTACAATAATTGATGTGTGTTTTACAAATATTAAAGAATATAAATATTGCGCCTTAAATTATCAAATAAGTGATCATAGGGCTATTATAGTGGGATGTATGAAAATTTTGTAAAAATATTATAATAAAATGAAATAGAAACCTAAGTAAAAGCAATATTAATAAATTTAAGAAAGATTTGATATTAATTGATTGGAACATAGAATTAAATCTTAATAACAAATATGATATATTTTTAAGAAAACTAAAGAATTATATGAAAAAAAAATTAATTGGAAATGTATTAAACATAGAATAAATAATAAGGGCTGGGTAAACAACAAAATCAAAAGCAATATAAAAAAAGGAATAATTTATTTAAGGGATTTATGAGAACAAAAAATTGATTTGTTTAGAAAAATTAAAAAAATTAAAAAACTGTATAATTAAATCAATTGTTTGGCACAGAAAAAGATATTTGGAAAAAAAAATTAACTAATGTAGATAATAAAAATAATTGAAAGTTTATAAATAAATTATTGTGTAGAGATAATAAAAATAAAGAAATAAAATTAATAAAAGATGATAATAGAATTATAACGGTAAAGGGGGAAATGGCAAATTGCTTCAAAAAAATTTTTATTGAAATATCTGAAAAAATAATAGATAGAGAAAGATATATTGAGAATGTCTTTAAAGAATATATGAGCAAAAATCATGATAAAACTATGTATGTTGAGCAAATAATGTATTTTGAATTATTAAATGAAATAAGAAAACTTAATAGTAAAAAAAGGAGAATGTGTTGATGAGATTCACCCAAAAATTGTGAAGGAAAGTGCGGAATTGTTGGTTGTGCCCTTATTGATTGTATTTAATAATATTATAGATAAGGAAGAAATTCCTGATGGAAAGAAGATATCTAAAATTATACTTATTTATAAAAAGGGTAAAATAGACTGTAAAGAAAATTATAGACCAATACGAATGACATCAGTTTTTGCGAAATTATTTGAAAAACAACTTTACAATTGAATAAAAAAATTTATTGATAAAAGTATAATTTAATGAATATATATTAATATGGATTTAGAAAATAAAAATCAACGGAAGAAGCATTACTTTGAACAACAAATAAAATACAGGAAGCAATCTAAAATAGGGAATATAGTATAGGGATATTCTGTGATTTGAGTAAGGTGTTCAATGTATTAAACAGAAATATATTAATAACAAAATTAAATAATTATGGATTAAGAGGTAAAATTAATAAATTATTATGCAGTTATTTAAATAATAGAAAACAAATAGTGTGTGTTGGAGGCAAAACATCAAAAATGATGAGTAGCAATAACTATGGAGGCTGCAGGGGTCCAATTTGGGACCACTGTTGTACTCCATATATGTGAACGATATATTTAATGTTTCAGATATGTGTCATATATTATTGTTTGCGGGTGATACAAGGGTCATAGTTACTGGACAAGACCTAAAAAAATTAATGAAAATATGCATCATTGAAATAAAAAAATATGATATATGGTTTAATGTAAATCAAATGAAATTAAATGTAGATATATCTAAAGTAATGATTTTCTGAAGTAGAAGCAAAAATATTAATATCGACATATACAATAATTCAGTCTTAATTAGTAACAATAAACAAATTGAAGTGGTACAACAATTAGAATTTTTAGGAATTCAACTAACAGATATATTAAATTGGAATGCTTAAGTAAATTCTGTGACAAAAAACTCAAGTAAAGGCACAAGAATACTAAGAAGAATAGGTAATATATTGACAGATAAAATTAATATTGACCTTTATTACCCCATGATACAAAGTCATGTTATATATTTATTGCAACTGTATATGGGGGTAATATATATTGAAAAATATACGGAAAAAAGCAATAAAACTAATTAACAAGAATAATACAATGAACTGGAAAAATATATTAATTAAACATAATATAATACCATTTGAATTTATACACGAATACTGTATTTGATTACAATTTTTAAAAGAATTAAGGAAAACAAGCACATGGAGTTAATAAAAATTAAATATAATGAAAGAGAAAAAAATATTCGCCGAAAATATAATGATTTAATCTTACCGAAAATAAGAACTGAAACAGGGACAAGTAACATTAATTTCAAGGGTCCTAACCTCTGGAATAAATAACCTGAGGATATAAGAAAATTAAGCAGAATTAAAAAATTTAAAAATAAATTAAGAGAGTACTTGATCTCAACATTGGTCTCGCAACAAATTAAATTTATAACGTACTAACGACCTGGTGAATTGTGGCGAACTAATATCAAATAGATCAATTTTTGTATTTAACTTGGTGCTATTAACATCATTTTCTTTGATTAATTTATTCGAGGTCCTAGGTTTATTACATCCAAGAAGATATTTTCCTCGGAACTTTCCTTGTATGGTCAAATGGTTTGCATGTATTTAAAGTAGAAATAACGTAATGTATAATATTTGTACTGTACAAGTGAAAATTAAATAAAACTTATTATTGTTATTACGTTTGAGGAGTTCAAAAGCAGATTTTCCGACTTCCGAGAGAACGAAATTTCCATTGTAATGTTTTCACCGCCCTTCCTTGTTGACATCGAAAGTTTGCCATCACATTTGCAGATCTTCAATGGGACTCTGCAGGGAAATGAAAGTTTTTAGAAGTTTCAAACATACTTGATTTTTATTCCAAATATGTGTCTAAAGAAAAGCAGCCAGACGTACGTAAACATTAAACAACAATATAAATCAACGTTTATTGGCGTAGTGATACCAGCGCCGATGTTATGGCATGATTAGATGGTGAAACGTTTGAAAGAAGATACATATCTCTACGTTCGGTGGGACCTGAAGATACGATCTTCCACTACTTCATATCCCACCGAACGCAGAAATATTTATTTTCTTTCGAACGTTTCACCATCTAATCACGCCATAACATCGGCGCTGGTATCACTACGCCAATAAACGTTGATTTATATTGTTGTTTAATTTAATCTGCGTAGTGTTCGATTTATTTAAATACGTAAACATTCATTGTTTATGTCTTCTATGGCAACACGTATATATATGAGCATTTGTTCAGTCAAATGAACTGTTTGACGGATCGACATTTGGAAGACACTTTGCGAATTGCGACAACGAATATTACACCTGATATTGAAGCTTTGGTAAAGTAAAAACAACGCCTTGTTTCTCATTAAAACTGCAATGACATATACTCCTGCTGTAGTGTAAGTACCTTACTGAATTTGGCTTGTAATATTATATACTAGTACTGTACTTTGTTAAATCATCGTAATTAAAGGGGCCATGGTTTCTGGTGTGTCAACATAATGGAGGAATTAGCCATCATTTCACCACGCTGGCTAGACGGGTTGGTGAATTAGCCCTCCCCTTCCGCCTTTCTATCCGTGCAGCAAATATTAATTTGCCTCATAAATAGAAAGCCCAGCCTGCACCACTTGAAGGCGGGGTAGGACACTAGGTTACTGGCCCGGCCGGTTCCACACATCGTCACATACGTTCAGCGTGTGGGTCTCCTTCCAGTTAGATACCAGCAACCCTTTTGCAGGCCATATATATATATATATATAACGCTTCAACCAACTTAGCTTAGTATTAAGAGAATATTATATATTATTAAAATACCAGTAAGCTATTAATAAATAATTTAGACAAGTGGCCCGCGGACGCTTCAGAATAAATAGATGTTTCCCTCGGTCCTGAAAAGTTGAAGACTCCTAATTTAAATTAGCAGTATTTTTGAAATTATTTAATTTTAACTAACAACACCCTGAGAAAACAGTATGGAATCAAAAGTTTTGTATGTAGACTTTAAGTGAGTACATGACGTTATGATTACGTAATACGCAGGCTTGAATTCTGATCGGATGTATATATATATAGAAAACCATCATCGCTTGATTTTGTTTGTTTGTTTGGATTTTTATGGCGCAAGAGCATCTGGGCTATACTGCGCCAAATTGCTTCCATGTCTTTAGCTAGCAAATAAAAATGGCACCGATAAAAAAGCTCAATAGTCAAGTTAAGAACAGAATAATTAAATTGTTAGCACAGAAGGAAAAACTCAGGGAGAAGTTGCAAAGACGTTTTCTTGTTCCCAATCCGCCATTTTAAACATTTGGAAAAAGTGTAAAGAAACGAAAAGAGTGATGAACGTTCATCGTTGTGGCAGGCTTCGTGTAACTCGTTGTGGCAGGCTTTGTGTAACTCGTTGTGGAAGGACTCGGCAGGATCAAACTCTGGGGGAAATATGTAAAGGTATGATATTTTTGACATCAAAACTAATAAATGGGAAAAATATCTTAAGCTGTTCGTGAAAAAACAGATGGGGAAAACGCCTATGGGGTATGGGTTTTCGCTTCTGTAAGGCCAAGGCTAAACCTAAACTTAAGAACCAAATATAAACGAGCTAGATTAAAATGGGGGAAAACGAAGGAAAAATTCGACTGGTCTGGTCTGGAGCGCAGTGATATTTAATAATGAGTCAAGAATGTGCACTGGTAGTAGTGATGAGAGTGGAACATTTGTTTGGCAACTAAAAGGAGAAACCATGATTGAATGAATGATTGATTGAACCATGGAGACACCAGATTGTATGAAGTTCCGCAAAAAGTTTCCTACATCTTTTGTGATCGTGGTGGGAAGGGGGGGTATGTCATCTAAAGGTTCAATTAAATTATGTATTGTAAATGGAACCCTGAATTCGGAAGTCTGCATCGAGATTTTAAACGCGTTTCCCATTCCAACAATCGAAGACCTGTTTGAGGAAGTCAGCTTCGTGGACGACAATGCCACATGTCATAGGTCTCGTTTTGTTAAAAATTACTTTTCGGAGACAAATGCAAAAACATTGGACTGGCAGGCCTGCAGCCCGGATTTAAACCTAATTGAAAATCTGCGGTGGAAACTTAAATAACTTGTCATGAAGCAGCAGCCAACAAATAAAGAAACCTTAAAAATTGCTATTAAGACTTCATGGGATAAAATTGATCGCGATGACTGCAGAACACTTGCGGAGTCCATGCCAAAGAGAATCCAGGCTGTAATCAAGGCCCCTGGAGAACATACGTGCTACTTATAAAATAAACTTTAATATGATTCCATACTTGTTTTCCGTACTCCACATGATTCCATACTTTTTCCCGTACTTCACATGATTCCATACTTTTTTCTCACGGTGTTGTGAGTTAAAATTAAATAATTTAAAAAATACTGCTAATTTAAATGATCCCTTTACATGTAAATTTTAGAAACAATGTATATTTTTGTAAATACACCAATTCGATTTAATGAATTTATTTTCTTCAGAATACCTTATTGATTTCGGTTAAATTTTATAGATCATGAGTGTTGATTCCAAACTTTTTTTCAGGGGTTGTATTGTCAGAGCTAAGTTACTAAAATAGTTATTATAAAAACACATAAAATACCATATACAATCAGTTAAAATCAATATTTCTTTTCGATATCTTGACATAGATAATTATTTTACTATAATGTCTCTACAGTGATGTCGTATTTCAAATAGGCACAAAAGGTTACTACATTTCTACAAAATATAGTAGCAGCACAAAATGTTAATTTCCTTCCGTCATAAATTAAAATGAGGGCTCCATTCAACACCTACATTAGGAGAGTGTTTCCCATTCTGGAACACAGGGGTTTCATGGTGACACTACAGGGTTCCTTAATGACACCCCAGGCATTCCACAATGAATTTATGAAACATCACCAAAATTTTAAAAAATATTTGTGTAAACATTCCACTTGACAGCCCAGCTTTCAGATAGAGTTGGAGAATCGCAATCAATATCCTGCGGCAATAAAAAATTGTTATGTATATTTTTACGTTTATGTAAAAGCAGCGATAACTAATAGTCCATTAGGTTTCCCAGAAATACTATATTTAAAGGAGTTCATTCGCTAGACATGTCGTAAGAAAAGTGTTTGGGGAGATAGCAAGCTTGAAAACCGCTGCGCCAGAGTAATCGCAAACTTTGAAGGCAGATGTTAAAATTTGGAAAAAAGTATACGTTTAATTATGACGGTATTTTCTGTTATTAATCAGGGCAGCATCTAGTAGCCAACAGAGACACCTTCGTTTACTTAGAAATAGTGTAAACTCGGAAGGGGTCGGTTTCCATGGCCCGGGTGGTCAACATCCTTAAGACGTATTAGCGTTTGAATTGTTTAAATTATGCGAATTGTATTTGTACAAAGCTGTTGCTTCTTAAGCCTGAGACTGCTATTCTAACAACGGCGGCCGCAGCAAATTGCTAGCACGTAGCTCGCAAATTCTCTGATGATATTCTAGGCCGAATGTCAATGTGGGTTTGCAAATATTGCTCGCAAACGAGAAGCGTTCCTATGAGTAGAGATGGCAAACCGAAGTTTTGATATCAAAAGCGTAAACTGAATTGAATAGAATAACATTGTATATGTACGTGGCAGGTAGATAGGTCCACTATCGGAAGTAGAGCATTCTTCGACGGGTTCAAGGTATGTTAACGCGAGGAGTTACGGACAGTAGGTGATCTTCGTCGACCTATCCGGTTGGGTGCCTTTGTGGCTGAATGCTTCGTAGTGGACGGATGACGACAGGTGCATTACCCGGTAAACTGATATTGCCATAAAAATATTATGGAGTATGAAACCCGGCTTGGACATCAGAAAACATTAATTCCTAAAGATCGGTAAGTACTTTTCACTCTTTAGTTAGTTTGACTGTTGTGTATTTTTTATTTTGTATTTTGCTTTGTAGTTCATTTGGCGCAGATTGCCCATTGCTGTTCTTGCACTAAAAAACAACAACCAACCTTGTAGTTCATACATTTTAACGACCTTTTAGTGTTGCAATATTGTTAAATTTTGTTATTGGGTTCTTTAGAAATAATATGATCACTTTTGTGAGGTGTTGTGCTAAAACTCGTAACCTTGTTGTTTATTGTAGCAGTAAGTTATAATTAAGTTATGAATGAACTGCAAGACCGTGCAAGGATTTAATTTTGGGGGGGAGTCAAAAAATTTTATACCATGTATCGATACAATCACAGCATGCAAGGCCGTAGCCAAGTCCCATTAAAAATTTAGTTTCGGGGGGGACCGGTTCCATAAGATCCCCATCTGGATATCAGCATGATATACTGTGTATTATTCGGTAATTGAGTCGTATTGAGTTATGAAATGCTTGCTGATAAGAAGTTAATCCTTCACAGTCTATGAAGTATTTTTCAGGTTATTGATTATTCTAGACTTTAGGCTGGAGCTACCCGCCTCAGTGAAAAATACATAATACGTGACTGAATGCATAACGTGACGTTCCAGCAGAGCCGACGTCTGGTAAAGACAGTTGCGCCCAGCTTAGGAGTATATTACAATTGGTTTAACTATTCAGATGCTTCATTATTCAAAAGTTAAAGTGTAGTTGAATTATTTCAGCCACATTGATAGTTTATTCTCCATGTGGATGCATCGGCAGCAAGTGTGCGTTGTGGCCCATGTGACCTGACTTAACTCTTGTTTAGAGAGTCTTCCTCGAGTTTAGAGTCACTATTGCATATGCAATATTACGTTAATAAGTGTGTTTTATTGTAAACAAGACTTTAAAGTGAACTGTGTCTAATCAACTACACCCACCTGGCTTAGTTTAATGCTCAGACTAAGTGGCTTAACCAGAATGCTAATTAAGAACACAGTTGTCTGTCCAACCTCACTTCCAAAATTCCGTACAACATATCTAAAAGCACAATTATTGCTGAGGAACTTTAATTATAATTGATTCTTTCAGGCCAAAACTAGAATTTCAATATGAAGAAAAGGTTTCTACCATTTCCGATATTCACTCCTGTCATGAACTCCTCCGGAATATCAATAGTTTGTCATATGCTATCAGCCCTTGTCAAAATCAGAAATTCAGAAAGGTTTCCAGTATTCCCCGTGTTGTTTTACTTCTCCCATGCAGTGAAGAGAACTTCGAAACTGTCCATTTCCTGGATGCAATTGAACGTTGACAAAAATAAAGTATTGGACTATCTTCGAGGTAGAAATGGAACAGTCTTTGCTGCATACACAAAGTCGCCCGAAACGCATAGGGAACAAAAACCAAATTTTCCATGGGAAAAGGCTGCTGACAGTTTTTCAGTGCCTGTCATCTTCCCGTTACAGATTTTTTTTTTCTTTTTCTGATGGAAAAACTATGTTCCTTCTGAAAAGATATTGACGGGAAGCATCAGCCTCGGAACATAGGTGACTGTTAAAAACGACCTGTTGTCTTTCTTTTCCCTTTTATTTCCGATGAAAAAAAAATAGCCATTTCTTTGAAGGGAACTTCAAAACTTTATTTTAAATTTTGGTTGCAATTTTCTGCCTTAGATTGAAACGTAAGGTTTTACATATAGATAAAAGATATTCAGAAAATATGAGGCCAAAAACAAATAGTACCTTTAAAACTAGAAATCAAAGTTGTCAGCGGAAAACTGAAAAGTTCGATTGCGACGTGCGTTTCAAATGGAATTATAATACCAAAAACAAAGAAAGAAATGTTAGAATATAGAAGATGTTGACTATTATGTTGCCGGTTGTAGATGAATAATTACTGTGAAAATTTTATTAGACACATCCAAGTTTGACTGAAACGTTTCAACTTTACCTTACGCTTATAAGATTAATTTCCACTTATTGATCTCACTTACGGATTGCTACGTGAAATTATTTTGCATAAGAAATTGTTTGAAGAATTCTAATGTAATAATAACAGTGCACAAGAACAGGCACTGCAAACGAATGTGATGACATCCACACACAAAATCCAAACAAGAAAAGTAAATACAGACTGTGCAAAGTAAAAGAAGTCGACCACCTCATCCGTGGCTGTAGTGACATTGCCCAATCAGACTACAAAGAAGACACGACAGAGTGGATTCTCTGATTCACTGAAACATCTGCAGAGACTATAAGATACCACAACCAATAACTACTTGGAACACGAAGTAAAAAAAGTGACAGAAAACACCCAAATAAAAATACTTCCGGACTTTTGGCTTCAAACGAACAGGAACTTAGAACGTAATACAACAGACATAACATTGGTGAAGGGATGTTTATCATTGGCATTGGAGTATCGAGTGACAGCAGGGTTAGAAAAAAGGGAGTTTGAAAAAAATCGCCAAATATCGTGCCCTTGCAATAGCAATTATTGAACTCTGGAAAAAACAAGTAGCGATCCCTAATCGTGATAGATGCATTGAGGGCCATCATATTTAAAGGACTTCCTGTAAAAACTGGACATTACTGACATAACGACAACAGACCTACAAAAAACTGCCTTACTGGATACCTTTTTGAGTACACACTAATGAATGCAAATTAAAAATCAAATATAAGAATATAATTATTGAAATATCAGTATCGCTATATATAGAGAGGAAAAAAGAGTGAGAGAGAAATTAAATGTAAAAAAATAATATAAAATTTATATAAAGCTAAATGCACATATCTCTTCTGGTACAGTTATTGATATGCAGTGAAAGGAAGCTTGTTAACAATCGTATATGCATACGAAACTCGTTAACGCGTATTCCGATAGCGATAGAATATTTACTCGTGTTAAAAGTAATTCGTGCTATTCAGAAAAGACGGGATCGTACGGCTGAATTGCACAATTTGCCAGGGATTCAAGAACCTGATTACGTTAAAAGTAATTCATGAGGTTCGAACTGATAGATAGGAGTACTGCTAACGCACATGAATCAAGTTCGAATTTTTTCAACGCCCACAGTTTAGACTATGAAATAAAGATGGACTTCCCTCCTAGGGGCAACACGTTATGTGACTGACATCATACTGTTACAGGAAGAATATCCTGTAACAAAATTTTGTTTTAATTTGTATATTTGCCCCTAAATTTTTACGTTAAGCCATAAAAGAAACACTCACTTTCCATTATAATGCAACGGCGGCAAGAAGATGTTTCATGAATAATACCCTTCCAACAATTCTCTCATCCTTTCGTACAACCTAAAAATCTCTAGAATAGTCCAAGATTTTATGGCGTAAGTAAAGAACAGACGCATAAAGACTGCCCTGGTTTTGATCACCGCGCCTGGACATGCCGTCTCTTTAGGGTTGCGTCTGCACAATACAAACCCTGCTAATTGGATAATTCAAAGGTCCGTACACAGAATCTGTACCCATAAAAGTTGTTTACATCAGTTGAAGAAACCTCAGAAATGTCAATAGAAGTTATTACCTATCTACCGAAGTTTCCGCCGCAAGGGAAATCTGGACCTCCCTGCACCAAAACCGCAAGACACGGACACCTTACTGATAGGTTAAGCTAATAAATAATCACAGGTCCAAACGCCATTCTTACTTTGAAGTTTTAAAAAGTTTAATCAGTTTCAGGGCAGAAGTGCATGAGATTAGAGTCAGTATAAGACGAGAATAATTAGATCAGTATGAGATCAGTACCAGATGGGACCCAAAGATGGTAAAGCAATATTTTAAAAGTGAGGTGGACTACGTACATTCTCCGTCAGTGTTGGTAACCAAATTGATATGCCTCTCGTACAATTATAGCAAACTTCGATGAAAAAGATGTCGAGGCGAATTCTACGCGAGAGCCTCGTAAGAGAATAATAATTTTTGATCATGTCTCGTCAATTCCGGCAATCTTCCCCTAAGAGTCAGATTAGACATATAGAGTTAGTTACGCAACATAATTAATGATAGTCACATGACAGTTTAATTATTGGATATTATTGCTGTTGATAATGTATTTCGTAATGATTGCTATGGATTGCAATATGTGTTCCAAAACTAAAATGAACTCCAATAATGCAGTTATAATTGATCGTTTTATGATATGTGTGTAATACCCAAGATAGGCTACTACCGTAGTCAAATTGTTAGAATAAAGAAAAGTGTCGAAAGGTCAGCAATTTAGAGAGGAAACTAATGTAAGCTCACTTCAGATGAGCTATTTAATAGATGTCGGCATGTTTAGCCGCGCCATAGTTAAGCCTCAGACGAAGTTATCACAATTATCATTTTTCATGCTTTCTACTAGTCTCATGTTATGTTTAGCTATTAATAAATATTTTATGTGTGTTACCTACCTCCTAGTACTTATTTGCAGTCCCGTGACATTTGTTAAGATAGTTAAGTTATGTCAGTAAATGAGGTAGAACTTCGCATTATAGTATTTCCCTTTAGATCACCTGTCTTCGCCGACAGAGATAGCCGTTTCAAGTAAGCTTCGTTCGCCGGGAATTCACGCCACCATTCAAAGGGGAACGTACTGGTTTATTTAGCAGAACCTAAGCTTACAATACCATAACACATTTATATCTAACCAAGTTTTCCTTGGAGTGAAACCCAAATTTATCGAGTCTGAAATAGGTGGACATACGTCTCCTGTACCTATGAACCATTAAGATGGTATGACCATTAAGAGGGTATGACTATATTTGTATTTTCTATTTTCTTGAAAAGACTCTTCATACTTTTGTAATTTTATGGGCCACAGACACACAAACACGTGAGTTTTGTCATATCCTAGAATTTCTTCTTTTGCTACCCAGGAAAGAAGATGTAAGATAACTGCAGAACAATTTTAAGACGAGTAAGAAAAATTAACTGATTCATTTAAAAACGAATTTACTTATCTGTTTATTCATCTCAGTTCAAACCATCTTCAAAAGGTCAAAAGAAAAAAGTTCTTTTGTTGCAAAGTTGCAAAGTTCTACATACTCGATCTTGCAACTGGTATTTTGATTGTCCACCTTCATATCTCTTATCTCTTCGCTTTTTCATGAGCTTTTTGTCTTTTCAGATAATTTTCTATTGTGCCTTTTACAGGTTACACCACCAATTTCCCCAGAAGTTTTAACTATTGTGCTAACAATGTTTTCATTCACTTCTGAGATATCAATTTCTACAATAAGCCGGCTAAGTACAGAAAAGCAACTTTTTAATTCCAAATTGAATGCCTTGGTATTTTCTTTTAATTTCTTTAAATTCATCCCCTTTCATACTTGTTTCATAATAAGCTTCTGTCTTTTTAATTTAGTATTTAAGTACATTTTACATCTTTGCCATCATAATTTAGTATTTAAGTGCATTTTATATCTTACGATTCGATGATCACTTACAGTATTGAATCTATTCAATACGCTGCACTCTTAAATAATTGATTTCTTATTTGCAAGTATATATAGTCAATTTTGCTTGTTCCTCAATTTGGGTGTTTCTATGTTCATTTTCT
>QLNU02015359.1:72690902-72712934 GCA_006491805.2 Dysdera silvatica | reverse complement strand
AAATAAAAATACTTTTAAGTGTTTTTATCTTTATATTTCTGTTTATTTATCTAGGTATGCATTAGAAGTTTTCTTAATATTTCTAAGAATGGTTAAAATCATTCTTAGCAAAATGTTGATTTTTATTACAAATAAATTTGACACCCACGTATTAGTAGCTCAAACTAGAGCTATTTTTGTTTAGGAGAAAAAGAGACGCCGTCCTCATGCCAGATTCGAACCAGGGTCTCCGCGTTGAGCTCGCGGTGTCTTGACATACTAGATGAATGAGAACAAGAACAAGCCCTTTTTTTCTCCGTATATTAAGTTGTAAGATATTATTACCCTTCACAGGGATAATGTTACTTCTATTTAAAATTAAGGAAGTAAAAGGGGAAAAGAATAAAATTATAGTACATTAGGATATGATAATTGCACATTTAGAAAATGTCGTGCTCACATACTTTGCACTTCCGACAGTTATTTGCGACTTCGAAAATCAAATAATCTCATTTTATTTTTTCATTTATGAAAATTTTGCAACGCTTCTGTGCGAATGTATTTGTGGAGAAATGGCTTACATATTATTCAAAACAGCTCAACAGAAGTTATCTTCGGAAGTTAAAATTCTATAAATAATATTTTATACTATTTTAAAACACTGTGGGAATATTGCATAGAAAATGACCATATAAACATAGTTTATCTTATATTTATTATTTTATTTAATAATATGAAAAATGTATTATTTAAAATAACTAATAGTGCAAACTGAATCGTAGTTGACAGCGTGTTATGTTCTATTGTACTAAATGTCTATATAGGGCTCAGCTGCTTTTGTTATGTAGATGAGAATTATATGAAATTTAAAAATAAATTAATTGAGGACACACACAATGATCTTATGTACATTAGTTTCATCACTTTATATGCATTTACATAAGATTTTTGATTTAAGAACTTCGTTTGAACAGCTTTACTAAATCTTCATACAAAGATACCCTAAGCAGTGTATTTAAATTTTGTAATCTAGCCACTGTCTTGCCCACATATCCAAACCATATATTTGAAAATCGTTCATACAGATTTTGCATTCTTTCCGACTTTATTATCTTTAATTTTCTGAATTCCCCATATTACTAATACTTTACTCTCTTCTATGTTTATTCTAAAAGTAGTTTGAAAAAAAAACTTAAAAGAGGTGTGTTAAGCTTCGAAATTAAGGCCTTAAAATCTAATCATTTCTGCAGTATGAATTCCTCTATTGTGTCAGAAAATGTGAAGCATTACGTATTTTTTCCCCACATCATCATTACGTAACGAAACCTTACCAGGTGTATGCTAACTTTGTGATTGACCAGCCTGGACTTTTGCACACCAAACTCTATAAAACTCAATCAGGAACGCTGCTTTAGGCGGCCACCTTTCTCAACAAGCCTTCTGCAAAATGTTTTACCACTTCTATGAAACACAAGATAACAATGAATACTTTCATTTTCCTTCGGTACTTCCCAAGGAAGAGAGAGTGGTCTTCCTTCCGTACATTTTATTGACATGTCACGATAAACTCAAAATTGTTAATGATTCCTCTTCCGATGTAGTCGTTTTAGGTATCTCTCTCTCCGAAGAAATAAATAGAATTTGCAGCACCTAAGACTTTCTGCTTACGTAAATATCATATTAGACGGGTTGAAAAGACCCATCAACGAACTTTCTCCTTGGAAAAATGGACTTCTTTTGATATGGTTCTAAGTAGTACAGCCCCTGTACTGATATAAAAGGGGTGAGGCCATGCTTTCACGTGACGTCACGAGCTAGCTTAATTTTATGTGACGTCAGGAGGGAGGACTTTAATAAAGAATTAAACTCCTATGTTTCACATTTATTCTCAATAATTCGGCGCACTTGTTAATTTGGCACCCCTCTATGCAAGGAAACTTCCTAATAGTGGGAGTCAACCTTGTAAGCAAAAACAATAACGAATGAAAAACTGTAATTGATGTATCTTTTGAGGAGGATTAACGATTTTGCCGCTGGTAGACACACGTATTTTGTGGCCTCATCTTACCAAACCAATTATATGAATAATGAAATAATCAATAAATAAATTAATTAATTAATAATATAATAATTAATATTCATACCATATATTTTAGCGCTTTGGTCAAAATCTTAATTTGAACCTCCTGGTGGATATTTCAAATTCATTATTTCGCATGTATTCGCGAAGTTGGCGCCCTTTGTGCCTCCCTCAATTCTCTCAATTCAAATTTAATAATTCAACGGATTACCAAAAATACAGCCCTGCCTGTGCATTTCGTCGGAAATTTCCCGCCATAAGCATGAACCAACTCAGCCTATTGGTAAATCCGCCACTGTGTATCATATCAGAGTACATATATCTAACGGAAATAAAATCAAAGTGTCATCTGCCTACAGACTCAAAATATTAAACAATGGCAAAGAAACAAACGAATAAATAAACATAACTATGAAAAAAAATAGTAATTATACATAAACGTTTGTATATGACAGGATAGGGATAATTTTGTCCACCGAACTTTGTTTAATAAGAGTTAAAAATGATAGTATCTAGTTAACCGACGCAGTTACTGATACTGAAAACTTAATTGCACTGCCTGCTCCGAAACGCCCCGCTCAAACTAAGTAAACCAATACGTGGTTCGTTTTATTTGGATTCGCTTATTATTTTCTTCGGAAATCTAGAAGACTTCTTTAATTTGCTTCGCAAACCGGAAACGGAAGAATCGGGAATCCGGAAATTCTGTATTTCCTGAAAGTTTTCCGAATGTTTTCGGAAGAAACCATCTGCGAACCCAAGCAAATTTCCGTTCACATCGTAGATCAAATTTGTTCGAAAATTGCATTAGACTGTCCTCTATAATTAGTTGTTCCCTAAAGCAAATCTGACAATGTTATCTTAATAACTATATTTTGATTTAATACGGCACAAAATTTGCACAGATGTTCAACGATGCTGGATTTCACAAATATGAAAAGCTACTGATATTTGAACTAACACGCACACCACCAAAATATCTCCATGCTTCTCAATTTAAAATACTGCTAGGCGTTTATGAAGTTAGTGACATGGCCCCAATTACTGCTTACTACAATATGTATATGCAATTATTGAAAATGCATAGTGAATATTACTTTCTCAACTAATACAGTCATTTACTAGAATAAACAAATTATTACAATGCAGTTTCAATAGGAATTCCCGGATTAAAATGCGAATTGCAGTTTGAAATCATTAATATTCATTTCATTTTATGTCTTGCTATAATGTACACCCTTATAGGAAGAAAAATTCTAAAACTATATTAGCTATTCAGTCCTTCTTAAAAAGTTTCGATTTACATGCTAGTGTATATTTTCAGGTATTCAGTCTTTCATGTATATTTGGCAATTATTTTGTCATAAATAATATGCATTTATATTTTTTTAAATATTTTCTATTCATGTTTTTTGATCTTTAGATATATTATACTATAATTTTTGCCACCCACGTTTTAATTACAGCTCAAACTAGAGCTTATGTAATTTTGGAGAAAAAGAGACGCTTTCCCCATCCTGGATTCGAACCAGGGTCCCTCCGTTTAGCCCGGAGTGTCTTGGACCGCTAGACGAATGAGGACAGGAAACAACGCTCTCTTTCTCCGTATGTAAAGATGTTAAGGTATTATTACCCTCCGCAGGGATAACACAATTGCCAAATATGGCAATATATATACCTTAACATCTTTAGATATATTATATGGATAATATTCAGTAATAGTTTGAAAATAAATTTCAGTTATATTTGAAAAATTATTTTTAGATATATTTAGTAAATAGTTTTTAGCTATAATTGATAAAAAGTATTTCGGTTATTATTTATTTATTGAAATAAGCATTATATACATATATTTCACTGAGAGATTTTTCGAAGAAAGAGTCCTTAAAATACAAGTTTCCTTTTAAGGTCTCTCCGAGTGGTCCTTTTTCGATATCTGCAAAAGTTGTTGTGTAATTTACTATGTTCATAACTTTTTATTGGTAAAGCAGACACAAAATAATTGTAAACAATATTTCATTCATGATATTTACGACAATTGTCATACTTTCTAGTTTAACGTTATGGTTGGTGAGCGGCAATTTATGACATACTCATATTCCATATTTCGAAGTCCAATAATCTCTAATTTCTGGCACTTCCGTTAATTATCATTCCTTGCCTACTCTTGCAATTTATCAAATTTGTATGTGATTAAAACACTACGAATTGAAACACAGTATCGGATTACAATTAATTTGAATGTACAATAGGAATTAATATTCGAAAAATATGCTAATCCTCATATAAATGCTTTTGAAGAAGTTATATAACAGATTGTCACGTTAGAACTTGATGATTTCTGCTGGCGTACAGAGTGGGAGAGAGAGAGAGAGGGAAGACAGGGCTTTGAATTTTGCAATCCTAATGCTGCAAGAGTTCGAAGTTGAAATCAAGTGAGATGATATAATTATTAGGAGAACGAGTCCAATAATTTAACTCAGGAAGGCAAATAAATTGCATTTACACTAACTCGATTCCAAATTCAGGGTGACAGTTTAAACTTCATTTTTAATTGAGTTTTATGTATTATGATAATCCTAGAGTATTTTATATATTATGATAATCTTAGGGTATTTTATATATTAGGATATTTTGTATATTATGATATTATAGCAGTTTATATATTTGAATATTAGGATATTTTATAAATTAGAGTATTAGGGTGATAATAATAACAACGATAAAAATTATAAAAATAATAATTTATTTATTTTCTACATAAAGGTTCACTGGTAGGCAATATGATATTTATAACATTTACTTGTACACGTATGTGATTTTTTAGTCACACCTAAATATTTCACAGATATATAACTTTCGTATAATTTTTACCTACGCATAATGATTAGTTTTATATACATATAATTTTTCATAAGTTTTCCTTGCCCATTCCTGGCGGAAACAGGCTTTGGGTCGGGCAGAGGGCCATGTTCCCAAGCCTCTCACTAGAAACTTCCTGACAATGTGACACGTGATTGTGGCTTTTTGCACTTCAATGTAAGTGTTTGGGTCAATGTTTAGTATTTCCAATTTCGTCGCCAGCGTCTTTGTTGCTAAGATGCCTAACGCGATGACGAAGGTCTTTTCCACACACCATATGTCTCGTACTTTATGTCTGAGGTCTTGGTACATGGTGATTTTCGTTGTGTAGGTTGCCTGTATGTTATTGTTGTTGGGTACTGCTATGTCGATTAGGTACGTGGTCTTATCCGATTTATCGACGAGTGTTATGTCAGGACGGTTATGTGGGGCTGTCTTGTCTGTTATGACACATAGACTTTCAAGTAATTGTTAAGAAATATAATAAAAAGCTTATTTAAACCAGAATCTATGCGATGATGAAAATTGTACAACAACGTCGTATCTCCCGCCTCGTGGGTAAAAGCATATAAAAATGAAGTTGTATGTTTAAGATCAATATTGAATACATTGTTTTAGCTTATTTTGCTTAACATATTAATCAGCGTAATATGATTTCTCGCATTGATTAAGCAAATTATACAAGCATGAAGTATCGAACGACCCCACTAAAATACACGATAACTTATTTTTAAATTACATATGGGTTTTATAATAACTTTGCAATTTAATATCAGATATCAAAATACTAATTTATCGGCGCCTAGGGGCGGATATAGGAATGCGGGGTGGCGATCGGGCCCGCTTTGAATGAAAGCTGTAGACGTAACTTTAGAACTAAGCAATAGATCTTTGAGGTCCACTTTTCCTCGTCCTCCCTCCTCCCGGGGTAGTGTTTTCCGTTCAATTACCGTTGCAGGGTGTAATTCCGCGGCTCTTCTTTGGATGGTTCTCATTTTTCGCTGGAGCTGTTAAAGTTCAGTGTTGATCCATTTGAAGATCCACAAGGAGTAGGTGAACACTGGTACCGCATATGGTTTACTTACTTGCGTGATGTTCTTCCCGCTCAGTTTCGTCTTCACAATGCTTCTGAGTCGTCCTTGGAATGCTTGCGTGAGCTGAACCATGAGTTTCTTGTGCCCCTGCTGCCGTGTTTACATTACACCTAGGTATTTGTAGGTTTCGCCCTCGTCCAAGATCCTCAGTAGTCTCCTGTATTCAACTTCGATGCCTGGTAAACCATCCTTGCTATTTTTCTAAAGTTTACACTTATCGAGGCCAAATTCGATTCTTTTAACCTTGGAGAATGTCTCTGTTTTACTGATGAGTTGTCAGAGTTGAGTGTGGCGCGTATAGTTTGAAGTTACCTACATACATGAAGTGGGACACTTTATGTAGGTTTCTCTTGTCTTTCTTCAGCATGTATCCGTATTTACTTGTGTTCAGCATCTTGACAAGTGGTTTGCAGAACCACTGAGGGCTTAATGCATCTCCTTGGATGATTCCCCAATGGATGGGGATCTTGGATGATTCTATTTTACTGTCTGGCGCGTTTAGTTGTACCAGGGTTCTCAATTCTTTCATGCTGCTTCATAGAAATCGGATGGTGGAGGGGTGCACTTTGTATATGCTGAGTATTTCAAGGAGCTACGATTGTGGAACAGATGCGAAAGCCTTCTTGTTGACAATCTATGCGATTCTGAGCTTTCACTTCTGTTTTCTTCCTTGTTCCAGGATAATTGAGTCGATGGTTAGCTGCTCTTTGCACCCCAAAGCCCTTCTCTGGCACTCTTTTTGTTCTTCGGCCATTAGGTTGCTGCTTTCGCTATGCAGGCTTATTTTTTCAGAAATGTATCTTACAAGTACCTTGTACGGGGTGTTGCGGCACGTGATGGGTCAGTATTTCGCTGGGTTACTGTTATCCTGGTCCTTCGGTAGCAGGTAGGGTATTCCCTTTCAGAAGGAATTCAGGCATTTTACAGGGGTTTTCAATTATCGTCGTAAGTTCTCTGGCTAATGGAACATGGCCGCTGGTAAATTTCTTGTACTAGAATTTGTGTATGCCATCAATACCGGGTGCTTTCCTTATGTTTTTTTTTTTGGATTATCTGCTGAAGTTCCTCTATCGTGATGCCCGTGTACTCCATATCTTCTATTCCGCTCGCAGCCTCCATTTCTTGCTGGATCCAGGAGGCGCTTTTGTGCTGCATTTCGTTAGACCATATTGTCTTCCACAAGGTCTCTATTTCTGCCGGGTTTGGAGTTTCGTACTTGTCGGCATTTTTCATATATATATATATATATATATATATATTAAATTTCATTGGTTAGAATCTTCCATGCATTGCTCTGTGTGTAAACTTTACCAACTCACATTTGTAAAAATTGTAACACCATGAAGGACTCGTCCGAATTGAATGAAATTTAATGTACAAACGACCTGTGTTGATACAAATAAACGATTACAATTACAAAGCAAAAATACAATACTACATATCGAAAATCAGTATTTGGTGAAGCCACCACGCGCTGCAATAAGTGATGCTATACGACGTGGCATGGAATCAAACAGATGTTGAATGTGTGCCTGAGGAAGAGCATTCCAGATTGCTTGTATGCGACCCCAAAGTTCATCTGTAGTAGCTATGGGACGAGGATCACGAGCGAGACGCCGACCAACGAAATCCCACACATGTTCAATCGGCGACATATCCGGCGAATAGGCAGGCCAAGGAAGAAGCTGTATCTGTTGTGATGAAAAGAAGTCTTGAACATTCCTGGCAATATGTGGGCGGGCATTGTCCTGTTGAAATACAGCTCCGGGAATGCCTTGAAGGAAGGGAACAACTTCGGGCTCCAGAACTTCATTGATGTACCGGTTGCTGTTAAGATTACCCACAATTCGTAGCAGCTGAGATCGTCCATGATACGCAATCGCACCCCAGACCATAACGCTGGGGGTTCGTCCATTATGACGTTGGATAATGCACTCCGGAAGGTGGCGTTCACCGGTATAGCGTCTAACACAGATGCGGCCATCACTGTACCCCAAATTAAAGCGGGATTCATCAGAAAACACCACTTGTTGCCAATCAGCACGCCAGTCTCTATGTCCATGAGCCCATTGTAGCCGCAGGCGCCGATGGTTTTGCGTCAGGAGGATCCTGTATAAAGGAACTCTTGCACGCAGTCCACGGTGCAGTAGACGCCGACGAATTGATGAAGCACACAATGATACACCTGTAGCAGTGCACCAACGTTCTGCCAACTGTCCAGATGAAGCAAAACGGTCCGTCACCGCCATGCGGACCAGGTGTCTATCATCCCGTGCTGACGTCACCTTTCGGCGTCCACTCCCGGATTTCTGAGTTGTCTGGTTCTCTTGAACCCACTGCTTCCACACTCGCATCACTGTGCTGCTGTTACGCCCCATACGAGCTGCTATTGCACGATAAGAAAACCCTCCTTCACGAAGGCCGATCATTCGTCCCCGTTCAAACTCCGTAACTTGCTGAAATGTCGCCCTCTTTCGTCGTAGAGGCATAGTGACGTCTCATGTAACGTTTACCACTAGCAGATAACCATACACGCCCCGCTACAGCCCTCTATTTATACGGATCCATCAGCAGTTCAGAGGGTGCTGCTCAGTCCACGCATGCCTGATGACTCTGAAATTCTAATCATTTGAATAGCATACCCTAATTTGCATTTCCTGAAAGTTTCAGCTCAATCACATGATTCCTTCATGGTGTTGCAATTTTTACAAACGTAAGTTTACCATAATAGTTTTAGAAACCAGCTGAATGTAAATTGTTTTTATTAATTTGGATGGTCATATTTGGGTTTGAAATATTATGTTACCAAATAGAAGGGTTAGTTCAAATTACTTGTAAATTTTTCCCCACGTATGTTTGTATACCGACATATCATATATGTAATTTTATGCTTAAAATTAATAATCTCAAAACAATAATTGAATTTAAAAAACCCAAACTGCAATTTAATATAAAAACCAAAAACAATATCAGATTTAAAAACTTCAAAAACACTAGTAGCCATAGGAAATAATCTTAAGTAAAATATTTTTAGAAACTTCGCAGTAAAATAATTGCGTGTATATGTTTAGCATAAGTTTACGAAGAAGCAAACTTAAATTAAAAATAGGCACACTGGAAAAGGGCCCAAAGAGTCAGATTTTTAATCGCGTAAATTTTCGAAACAGCTAGATCAGTGGTTCTTAAACTGTGCTTCCCGTAGCCCTAGGGCTTCGCGGGTAAAATGTTCAAGAATTGGAAAAATCGTGTCTTCCTACCTAAATATTAATCTAGTTTTCTAGTTCCAAATTGGGGTGCTTTAAAAGAAATCTAGAAATTTGTCGGTGTTCTGAATTAAAGAATATTTTTATGTGTAATTTTGTAAAATCTTCCTTAGATGCGACGCATTTTTAGGGTAAACAGCAACAAAATCCTTAGTAGATAGTGAACATGAAGAAGCGCAAGTATGACGAAAGCTACCTGTCATTTGGATTCATGGACAATAATATTTGCCCTCAATGTGTTATTAGTTTAAAGGTGCTTGCAAACGGCTCCATGTTCTTTGCTAAACTGCGTCAGCATATTGAAACTGTACATCCTAATTACAAAGATAAGAAGATGTGTTTATTCAAAAGAAGACGCAATGAATTATTGGGATAACAAAAATGCATGCATTTTCATTCCAGAACTGTTAACAAAAAAGCGATTGATGCATCGTACATTATAAGCCGCCACGTAGCACTGGCAGAAGAAGCACACAAAATTGCCGAAACTCTTATCAAGCCCTGCATAACTGATACCGTAAAATTCATGTTAGATGAAAAATCATCGAAACTGGTTTCCTCAGTGCCTCTGTCAAACGATACCATAAGTTAGTGGATTAAAGTTATGGTGATGAACGTAAAGACTGAGCTAACGTCCCTTCTTAAAACGATAGAATTTGCATTTAAAATGGAGGAATCCACCGATGTTGCTGGACTGTCAGTGCTACTTGTATTTATCCGATATAAACACGAGGTATCACCTAAGGAAGGCCTTCTTCCGTGCGAGTCCCTACAAAGCAATACCACAGGGGCTGGAATATTTAAAATATTGGACGATTTCTTTACAGAAAATAAAATATCGTTTGCAAATTTGGTCAATATTTTCCACGGATGATGCTGAAGTTACGGTAGAAATAACTACTGGTGCTATGGTACGAAACAAAGAATTTGCCATCAATTGTACAAGTAGTCATTAAATTTTATATTGCATTTGTCATTGTACAAGTCATTGTATTTTACTGGCAGGCATTGGCAGTGAAAAAAAAAACACCAATGACTCTGAAATCTGACCTTGATGAAGCAGTGAAAATAATAGATTTCATTAAATCACGGTCTCTCAACATTCGCTTGTTTCAAGCAATGTGCAGCGATATGGGTAGCTCTCACAAATCTCTGCTTCTTCATACTGTAGTTAAGTGGCTTTCTGGAAGCAAATCATGAATGCGGTTGCTTGAACTGAAAAAGGAAATAACTTTTTTCAACACTGATCACAATTTGAATGGGTTAATAAATCGGCTTACTGAAAAAGGATGTCTTGTAAAGGCTAACATCCTTAGCCGACATATTTTCAAAAATCAATGATGTTAATCTTAGTCTCCAAGGAAAGCACATAATAGTGTTTGTTGCCAATGACAAAATCACAATATTTAAGACGAAGCTGAAGTTTTGGGCACAACCTATCAAAGACCGCAACGTCGATTGTTCCCCGACATTAAAACACCTCTGTGACGATATTATGGAGGAAAATGAGCTTCCTGATCATATTTTTGATGAAATTGAACAACACCTGAAAGATTTGTTTTGTTCAGTCATGGAAGAGCAAGAGCCAAGAAGATCAAGGAATACGATTAAAATGTGAAAAGTGGGTTAAAAATCTGTCTGCTATCACCAAAAAACCATTATTCCTGACATCTCAACAGCATGAATCGTTAATTGACTTTGGATTCTGCCCACAAAATTGCATTCGCTGAAAAATTACTTGAAGGATTCTGGGATGGTGTCGAATGTGGGTGCCTAGAATTGACCCGAAACGCAATTCCATATTCCTGCCATTTGTGACAACCTATTATGCAAATTAGGGTTTTCAGCTTATGTTGCAACAAAAACTAAATATCGTAATAGACTGAATGTTAAGCCTAAAATAAAACTGCAGCTTTCATCCATTAAACCAAATATAAAAGATCTTTGTGAAAACAGGCAGTAATATTATCTGTCCCATTAATGGCAGACTCTACATCATTTAAACCTGCATAAAATTTACTTTCAATATTTTCACATTTATATGTAATATGTATAATCATAATTTCATAAAAAGTTTTGAAATAAGACTACAAGTTTTAAAAACTGTGATTTTTTCCCACCAACAATTCGTTCACAAAGCTGGTAGGCATTTTATTAACGAACTTTCTCTTATCACTGTTTAAGGATCGTTCAAGAATAATTTAAATTTACATATATATTTCGGGCTGTTTTGTACCCGTTTCATATAAACAAACAAAAAAATGCAAATACGTGACCCACCCCAATGCTTACGTTCGCTAATTTTTATTTGCTGCTGTAAATACAACTTTTTAAAGTAATTTATAAATTGGTATAGGTTTTAATTATGAATTAATTAGTGCATTTCTGTTAAGGCAGTTGTCACTTGGTAACAAGGTCTACTGTGCTCGTTGTATTATTTTCGATGCGTAAGACATCGAAAATAATACAACAGAACTATGCTTGCTTAAGCATAGTTTGTTCCCCACGTTGTCTCAAAAATAAAAAGTAAGCAAAGTTCAAACCCCCATCTCTCCTAAGTTACTTACGTGAGAGTTTAACGCCTTCCTTGTATAAATAGTGAACTGCTACATTTTTAAGGTTTATGTAGTAGGATTTGGGGCTCCGTGATATAGTTTTGAGTTTCAAAAGGCTCCGTGGCCAAAAAAAGTTTAAGAAACGCTGCGCTAGATTATTCCCCAATTCCAATCTCTCTACGATAAAATACTTCGATATATTTTCCACATGAAAGTGCTCCCCACTTTGACTTAATTTGAAATTCTAAAGATTCCGTGAAACAGATCCTACCTAAAACGTCTAAAAGTCATGATATAAAATAAACCTATTCAATAATATATTTTTATTTTAACTCACAATAATGCATATAAATGTCCCCTGCTCTCTTCTCAACCTGTATTTTTGGTTGAAAATTCTCAGTAAACCCGCCAATTTCTTGGTATTCCTTTGCATTTAGGAAGATCAGAGGAGCCAAAAATCGCTATGATTAGAGTTCTTGACACACTGTATCCGGTATTACCAACGAGATGAAAGTAATTTTTCATTTTTTTCATTTTAATGCTTCACTAAAACGTTTGTTGTATCAGAAAGCGTAGTAAACAATTTTTGCTTCACGAGGGCTAAGAATCTTCTGTTGTGTAGTACAGTTTAAAAAACAAATTTATCTTTACTTACATGGCAACAGTTATTTAGACACTGGTGAAGTATTTGAAGTAACGTAACGTTTCAGAAGCAACCGGCCCCTTTTTCAATCGAAGGAATTAAAGAGATGGAAACAGACAGTTTCGAATATAGACCTTCTTGATATGGCACTCCCATCTGCAGATATGCCTTATGCGGAAATCCAGTGAAAAGAAAATTCACATGGGAGAGGGAATCTTCTAGAATTTGTCAAAAAATTAAATTTCATTGTCAAAGATGGAACCTTATCGGTGATATCCTTAACAAGAAGATACAAAACTCAAGACTTTCTGCACTTCATTCTGTTATAACGAAGTGAGCAGACTGTTCCAGAAATTTTGCGGTACTTCATGTCATTCATCATTGGCAAAGTAAAAATATTCACTAAAACTTCTTGCATAATTAGGTTTCGTATCACTATTCACCATTCGTTACTACACAATATTTTATACGTATTACAATAAACACATACCTCAAACCAGAGCAAAGCATTATTCCGGAATTCAGCTATCTTATGGAGCTATCTTTGTCTTTATTCAGCTATCTTTATGGAATTCAGCTATTTCATCCACAGACATTGTGCAACTAAGACGCATAAGCTTACATTACATGGATAAGCGCTCTACTTCATATTCAAGGGACACTTTAATATGAAGAGGAGCTCGAGTTGTCTGCTCGAACATAAAGCTATTACAGGACTGCACTTAATGTAATAAGTCATTGCAGAAACAACCAAGACTGTGTACTGGCCAATGCATAGTTGCGCCACTTTGTTCAAAGCTAAATTTCTCTTGCTCAATATCCTTTCGATCTTCCATCTAAAGTTCGGCAACACTGATGAGCCCTTAGACTAGCGTTTTGGAATTTTTTGCCAATATGGAATCCGCAAAATTATATGTCTAGAGAACTCCTACAAGGTTATTACATATCACTATTATTACATTTCTTTGTTAATAGAAAACTAAAACCCATAAAGAAAATAACATTTTTCTGATATAGGTTTGAACAAAAACAACTCTATGTTACGTAATGTAAGAAGTTCATTGGCAATATAAAGCGCTTCGTTTAAAACTACCTGTTTGGAGGGCCTCATACAGAAGTCTTCCTTGACATAAAAGAAGTGATCGCATATCTGTAAACACAATACTGTAAAATATCATATATAATAATATTTTTGACACACACGGTATAAGTTCAGACTAAAGTTTTTTTTTTCTCGATCTCTGACTCGAATAGGAGACCCTCCGTATAAACCGGAATGCCTTAACCTTCCCGGCTGCCGATACACGGGGTGATGCTCTTTTGCTTCATATTTAAAGTTTAAAATTTTTATTACACTTCTCAGGGTTTTCGCAATTTCTGACTGGTCAACACATAAAGTCACCGGGGTAAGTTTGTTGTATTATTTTGTGGCCAGTTAAGACGATTCATATATTTTGACAACTAGGTACCTACGATGAAACACACATGCCTAGGAACTATTACTTTTAATGCAAATTTTTACCTTGAAGCCTGCGCTTGTCTTTTGGTATACAAGTACATAATATTGAGTTGAACTCTCGAGCTATCGCTAACAATAACTCAGGAAACACTAGGGTTCCGGAGTGTTCCATGGAACTCTAGTTTAAAAACACTGCCACAGACATTTTAAAACGATACAGAAGCTTGTTGTTAAAGAGGGATTCGATACATGCTTTTTCTATATTTTTGCTTCTACAATCGACTTTGGGGATTTGCATGTTATTTATAAAGATTTTTTATAAGTTCGTAGCACGATCAATATTTTGTTTTATTTTATTACATGCGTAAAGGGTGTGTTCAAATATTACGTAAGCACCCTCGGAGGTGGCTATTGCGCTTATTTTCCTATGATATTCGATGATAACTTTTGCTTATCGGAGGGAGATATAAAATGTCCAAAATATTGCTTACGTAATACTCTCAAACCAGTAAGATGGCCCATTGATTGTTGCCTGAAACACGGCTCTTATAAAAAAACAATTAGTAATCATTTGAAGAGATTTATTTACATTTTACGAATCATATTATATTAGGTTTTCGTGATAATAACGGGCAGTTATTTTTTTTTTACTTTATTTTTATGTCTTTCTAGACCTCGGATGTTTAGTTAACCTGCTAGAGAAATAAAAGTAACAACACAAGTACGTATACAGGAGGATTTTGGAACAAGAATCCAAGAGCCCTCTTCCACCCTATTTTATTCTCACTTCCTTCTTTCTCTCTCCTTCTCTCTCTCTCTCTCTCCCAAACTCGCACTCATACACAAGTATTACGCCATAGCTGTTGATTCGAATGCAGATTGAAGTAGAAATGAATGTAAATATTGAAAATATCCGATCTGTGTGAAATTTAGAAGCAAATTAAGTGCCTTGCTTGCTCTATTCCTTTATTATTGACGACGATTCACAAAAACCTGACTAAGCAGCTGCTGGATCACATTTTCTTCAACATCGTTATCTAAATAAAGGAACGTATTCTGAATTTAGGTTTCTGTAATATAGTCTCACGTTAACATTCATGTTTATAACAGATAAGTCTTGCTTTATACACTCTATAACAAAAAAATCCACTCACCAAGAAGGAATTTTCCGATTGTAATGAAATTTCGTATGCAAAGACATTTTGACCGAACATGCAAATGATTAAAATTTGGTGTCCAATGAATGAATAGCGGGAACTCCAGTGCATCGGAACTGCGCATTCAGCAGGTGTATATAAGGAGCGATTCTCAATATGTGGTCAAAATTTCTGTTGCATTTTGACTGCGGATATCTTACGTCGACTGTAACAATGCCTCGCCGAAAGATTCGTGCTCATTACGAGCATATGTCAGAGTTTGAAAGAGGTCGTGCTATCGGATTGAAAGAGGCTGGTTGGACGAATCGAAGAATCGCTGGACATGTGGGTCGAAGCGATGCGGCGATTGGACGGTGCTGGCAAGAGTGGGTCAACAACGGCAGATGTCAGCGTCGGGACGGCAGCGGTCGACCTAGGGCCACAACAGAACGGGAAGACAGAGCGATTGTCAGAGCAGCTGTCACAGCACCGGATTCGTCGTTATCAACTATCCAACGTGTGGCCCGCACACATGTGTCCAACATGACCCTCTGCAGACGACTGAGAGAGCGGAATTTACGCTCGCGCCGACCGTTACGCCGCTTACCTCTCACGTCCTCGTCCTTTACACCGTCAAGTCCGATTACAGTGGTGCCGGGCTCGATCAACTTGGAACTGCGCTGACTGGGGACGTATAGTCTTTAGTGACGAGTCCCGTTTCCAACTGTGTCCTGACGACAACCGCAGACGTGTCTGGAGACGTCCAGGGCAGCGTGGGGATCCTGCCCTTACTATCGCACGCCACACATGCCCACAACAGGGCGTTATGGTCAGGGGGTGCCATCTCCTTTGATAGCCGGACCCCTTTGGTGGTCATTTCTGGCACACTTACAGCACAGCGGTACGTAGACGACATTCTACGACCGGTTGTGTTACCGTTCCTTTTGCGACACCCTGGACTTACGTTTCAACAAGACAATGCCCGGCCGCACACGGCACGTGTTGCTATGAATTGTCTTCAAGCTTGCCCAACACTTCCTTGGCAAGCTAGATCTCCTGATCTCTCTCCCATAGAGCACATTTGGGACGCTATGGGAAGGCGATTGCAACCATCCCGGAATGTTGACGATTTAGCCCGACAGTTGGAGACAATTTGGCAAGAAATTCCGCAGGACACCATCCGGGATCTTTATCAGTCTATGCCACGCCGGGTGACAGCTTGCATCCAGGCCAGAGGTGGACCAACGCCTTATTGACTTCCTCCCTTTGTAACGGTCAAACTCTGCAATAAATCATTCAATTGTTCTGAAATTTTAATCGTTTCTTTTTCTATGTATGTTCTTCATATCCACCAATTTTTATCGCAATCGGACAACTCCTTCTTGGTGCGTCGATTTTTTTTTGTTATAGAGTGTATAAGGATAAATTGAATGAAATTTTTTCATAGCCACTGGACTTTAACTTCCTCATTGCTACAAATAATGTAGATTTTTCACGGTTCCCTAACTAAAAAGATATATCTACACCAAGATATATGTATACCAAGATATATCTACACCAAGATAAATGTATACAAAGATATATCTACACCAAGGCATGTGTATACCAAGATATATCTACACAAATATATGTGTATATCAAGATATACCTACATTATGTACAGTCTACAAATTCTTTTCGGGGCTAAACGATAAAGATCAGGATCAATTTGCAATTATGAAAGCGTTTATTTTACTTCCAACCACTTTAGCCGAAAATTTTCACCCTTTGTTCATTGATCTTTGGGAAGAACTTTCTGCTCATAACGAAATGTAAATTTATCAATTACTAATAGTCTACTATTGCCATCCATTAAGGGAGACAAGAGTTATGGCCTAAATATTAAAACAGGTTGGTTATTTGGTAGTTAGCTCCCAAGCTAAAAATTTCACTTGAGTATTGGGAATGCGTGGCTGTTATTTTATACAGATTTCCGGAAACTGATTGTAGAAATTAGTTGTTGCTCGAAAGCGCTGCATATCTAATTTACCGATCTTCGCTTTCGAGCTGATTAATAATCAGTCTAATTACTAGGATTAGTTTAGGGTAATAGCTTTCCGAATGTGTGAGCAAGAGAGAGAGAGAGAGAGATGATAAAGAATATAAATGCAGAAGAAAAGGGTCGGCAATGTTTCAAATATTGATATATTCGTTCTAAAATTCAATTTTAATCCAATAAAAAGCATCCGTTTTCCCCCAAAAGACACAATTTATTATACCAAGTTTTCCTCATTTTTTAAAATTGGCTTTCCTATACATTCAATTCTCCCTTTAAGGACATTCTGTTACATTATTCTACATCATTATATTATCCGTTATATTATTCTTCTATATATTATATTATCTGTTATATTATCTACTATATTATCGATTATTTTATCTATTATGTTATTTTGTACATTAGTATAATTCCATGAAACGTTTACCAGGACCAAAATCTACCCTCCTTAAAGAGAAACACATATTAATGAGAATGACATTATTGAGATAATTTACTGCATTTACAAAGAGAAGCAAAATATTGGCATATTGCGGTCAGTATTTTCAATATGAAATAGATCTTTCGCAAGAGAATGATCTAATTTTTATGATGAAATTTTATATCAGTATTTACCCCAAAAATATTGAATTTCTTACGTTTTAGCGAAAGGAGATGTCCTGTACTATTAATTTCGTTAGCATTGTATTGGTTGCATGGTTGTTTGGCTTATAATTGTTTGCTTGGCTTATAATTGTTTGTCCATTGTTTTTACTCTTTTTTTCCTTCATGAATTCATATAATTTTAATGGGTGATGGATCTTAGAGCGTATATCTGTCATTTCCAGAAGTATGGCAAATTTGAAATATAATTTTCTGGAACATTTTCTATACAGAGCTGCATGTTATCAACTTAGGATTGTAAATGACAAGCATAGCTACTAGAGATTTTAAGTAAAAGTTCTCTCCAAGCTTACGTTGAACTTTTTTAAACTTTCCATTTTTTAGCCACAATTTCGAATATTTTACCTGCTGATGGTAAAAGCACCCTTTCAGTGCCGTATTTCCCAATTTTCCAATAAGCTATACTAGGCTATAGACTAGGGCGGCAAAATTTTGTGTATTGAGTCTGATACAATAAAATCAATACCATATGATATAATCAGATGTTTTGCCGAGAAGAAAGCTAGACGTCATGCTTTCCATTTAAATACCAGTGTTCGATAGGCTTTTATTTTTTGCTAAAATTAAAATTTATTTCAATAAAATTGAATTTGATTTATTATATACCAAAAAGGAATAATACTTCAATATAAGTTAATATTTATGTTTCAACTTATGAGTTTGCTTTCCAACATACTTATTGTCTACAGAAGTTTTTGGCATATATTGAATGTAGCAATTTTTATGTTCCTACCACTGATTGGGGCGGACGGGTAGAAAGAGGCGTTAAAAGTAGCCTTGGGGTGGCAAAAATAGCCTAGGGGGCAAAGTGGTAAATCCGTCAATGACTCTTTTCCATTCATGTCACTACAGCTGTCTTTATTATACAATAATTTTTGCCACCCACGTTTAAGTAGCTCAAACTAGAGCTTTTTTATATTTGGAGAAAAAGAGGAGCCGTCCTCATCCTGGATTCGAACCAGGGTCCCCGCGTTTAGCCCGCGGTGTCTTGACCTACTAGACTCAAGATACCTCGGGAGCTAAATGGGGGGACCCTGAATCTAATCCAGGATGAGGACGGTGTCCCTTTTTTTTTCTCCAAATATCAATAAGCTCTAGTTTGAGCTAATTAATACGTGGGTGGCAAAAATTATTGTATAATAAATTCCCCCACGAAAAACTCACAAAAATCTCGCCCCGGAGGCTTTTCTGTGTTGACCATTATTTGGCAATTGTGTTATCCCTGTGAAGGGTAATAATATCTTACAGATGTCTTTATGTTGCTATATCATAGTCACGTGCTGAATCCCTTGGGGATTGCGTTTCGTGATGACAGTAATTTCTACCGCTATGGCATTTTCTAAGGAGATGACATCTGTTAATGTGATTACGTGTTTTTTGTTTATATTATTTCCTTTTGATATCAGAATTGATTCGTTAGAGTATCATTTAATGAGAGTCTCTACAATGAAGAAAGATATCTTTCATGATGATGCATGTTCTCAATAATGACATTCTTTAGTGATAGATTTTCTTGATAACAACATTACTTGATGATGACATATTTTAAACACGGTTCTTTTAATGACATTACCCCGCCATGAAAATCTTCTTCAGTGATTGCTTGCCCTGCTGATAGTATTTCTTTGTTGTATGCTGATTTGTGTAAGTTACGCAAATATATTGTCGTTGTGATTTCACCTCTTAGATACAAGGCACAGTTATGCGTAAGCTCTCTGCCTCTCTTAACTAGTTGTAAGCTACACTTTGCATGTCGAGGTTTGAGTCTTCGTTTGTTATCGTTTTTGTTGTGTTAGAATTTATATTGCGTTTACTAACCAGTTTTACTTAAGTTATGTTTAAATGGTGCAATAAACTGTTATTGCTTCCAACAACTGGATTAGTCATTTCGAGGTTTGCATGAATGCCAAATTCAACATGGGTTATCGATTAAGCAATCAAGTTAGAATGAGATACAGTGGAGCTAGAGTCAGATAAGAAATACCACATATTGGTGAACAAAGCTTCGCTATATCTTAGTTATAGAGGTTCGTGGTAATTGTATATTCTTTGGCGATATTATCGTTCAACAGTAGTATTCTTCGATAAGTCTATATCAATAATTAAACCTTTTCCCATGTTAAATCTTTCCATATGATAACTATTTCTGATGATAATATTCTTTAATGACAGCATTTTCTAATAATATAATTTTTAATGTTATTAATCATTATCGCATTAAAAATAAAAATTATTTGACAATCTGATGTGTTTTGTGATGGTAATACAGATAATATGTATTATGTTTTATGACGGTGATGAGTGCTTCGCTTTTACTCATAGTCCGTAGTCCAATTGTCAGTCAGTGGTTTATGAAAGGGATAGCTAAGGTGTTTCAATCCCGGTTGGGGACCAAAACACATTTTCTCATAGGTCACATCACAAAACCATCTTTAATGGTGCTTAAGCACCCACTCCTCAGAGTCATTTGAGTCCCATGAGTTCTGAATCGCTGCGCTACTGGTCACAATATCATAAAATATCTCTTCAAACCATTTAAGAGCTATCGTAGTGGTGTTAGCCATTAAATTAAAAGAATGGTCTAAAATCTTCCTTCTAACTCCGCTTAAAATCTCAACTCTCATTCTCTTCTTTTACGCCTACATATGGGTGCCCATACGAGTACTTCTATGGGGCTGAGAAACATTAAGAGTACTTCTAGGGGGCTGAGAAAAATTATTACCTCCTTCTCAAAGCTGTCAAAAATTTTAGTGAATGTACAAGATACCAAAACGCTACAAAAATAATTGATACTGCTTGACAATTAGTAATGAGCTAAAAAGTACCTTATTTTAAAATGTGAATGTAAAATTTTTTAAAGTAAATGCATATCGGAATCGGGCAAATAGAATTTTTAAACGACTGGAGGGGCTTGAGCCGCCCTGATACCTATATGGGCGCCCATGCGCCTGCGTAACATGTAGACGAATGGGAATTTATAACATGTGATTTTCACTTTCTAGATATTTCGGGATCTATTAGTTCATTTGCTAAGCAGGTAATTAATCTTCTAATACGTCACTGTTGATCCTGATTGGGTGAGAGAATGTCCAGAACATTTGGTTATCCACTACAAGCTGCGTGTTTATTCACGCATAAGAAATTGTATGCACAACCGTTAATGCCACATTAACCGAGATGACTCAGATTCCTGTCGTAAACGGCTGCATAAATTGCAGCCATATGGTTAAATTCCACTGCTATCCAGAGCTCACAATACAAGCCCTTCAAGTTTCGTGTTCACAGTTAATAATGGATTAACATTTTCTATTTAATCGATGTGAACTATTTATTAATGATATTGATGCAGGCTTTCTTAATTGAACTTAATTTTACAGAAAACATGATCATACTCAATTCTTAAGCCTGTTTCGTATGACTTTTTGTTATAAAGGTGTACTTTACTTGCTGTGTGTGTTTCTGATGCCGGGAGAGCAAAGGCCTGTAGGACAGGGGCGGACTCAGACTTTTATTTTGGGGGTCAAGCACGGAAATTTCAATGGTCTTTGAAAAACACCCTTCAGTTATCATGGAAGTTGAAATATTTTACAGTGAATAAATATATTTTGGGGGTCTTGACACCTGTGACCCCCTGTGCCCGCCCTTGATGTCAGGACCTTCAATTTTTTTTTAAATTTGTACCTCTGCTACCAATGAAGCTAAACACCGGGCTGCGGGATAGTAAAATGGCACACGTTTCACAATATTATGGGAGTCGAACCCAGGTTAGTGACACGATAGACAAATGCGCAACCACTACGACATCTTAAGGCAGTGGGTCTACATTTTTTTTGAGGAATATAAACATCTCGAGGCTTGGTGAACCAACTTTCGGTTTTCAGAGAAAAAATTTTTTTTCACACGATTGGGAATCGAAAACGAAGAAACGATACGCTAGCTGAATGCGATACTGATACACTACCATCGAAACTACATATCTACAAAGAAATATAGTTTATAATAGAAACTGCACTAAAATATTTAGCGTTGTCTATGTTTATTAAGAATTTCTGCTGATTTCATGTGTGTGTATAATTCACGTGTTTAGTATGGAATTGTGATCATTATATTCAATTTAAACATTTGTTTCATTATTTATTCACAAAAATACCTATTTGTGTAAGCGTTATTTGCCGATAAGGGTGTATGGTTCCCATTTGAAAATTACCTCTAAACAGTCTTTCTTTCTATCAAAATTCTACGTAAGACGTTTAAATTAAT
>QLNU02015359.1:72646476-72681476 GCA_006491805.2 Dysdera silvatica | reverse complement strand
TTGATTGTATTTTGTCCCGAATTTTATTTATAATTTGTTTATATATATATATATATATATCCCTCAATCATCCGATTTCTACAGAGCAGCATGAAACAATGGAGAACCCGGTTACAGCTAAACACGCCAGACAGTAAAATAGAAACGGCCGAGATCCCCATCCGCCGCGGAATCTTTCAAGGAGACGCACTAAGCCCCCAGTGGTTCTGCTTGGCGTTAAACCCCTTGTCAAGGATGCTGAACACAAGTAAATACGGATATGTGCTGAATAAAGACAAGAGAAACCTACATAAAGTCTCCGACAACTCATCAGTATAACAGAGACATTCTCCAAGGACATAGGAATGGAATTCGGCCTCGATAAGTGCAAAATACAGAAGAATAGCAAAGAAGATTTACCAGGCATCGAACTCGAAGACGGGAGACTACTGAAGATCTTGGACGAGGGCGAAACCTACAAATACCTAGGGATAATGCAAAAACGGCAGCAGGAGCACAAGAAAGTCAAGGTCCAGCTCACGCAAGCATTCCAAGAAAGACTTAGAAGCATTGTGAAGACAAAACTGAGCGGGAAGAACACCACGCAAGCAATTAACGCATATGCGGTACCAGTGCTCACCTACTCCTTCGGGATCATCAAATGGTCCAACACTGAAGTAGAACAACTCCAGCGGAAAATGAGAACCATCCAGAGAAGAGCCGGACAACTACACCCTGCAACGGCAATTGAACGGCAAACACTACCACGGGAAGAAGGAGGACGCGGACAAGCGGACCTCAAAGACTTACATGACAAACAGATACAGCGCATGAGGCAATACTTCCAATTCAAAAGTCCGCGGTCACCACTTATCCAAGCCACAGTACTAGCAGATGCAAATTATACGCCACTAAACCTGTATAATCTCGAAGAGCGTGTCCTGGAGGCAGCCAATGAGCAGAAACTAAGAACTTGAGCGGGAAAACCATTACATGTCAGGCACTACAATGACCTGCAACAACCACACGTTGACAAAAAGGCATCAAATTCTTGGCTGGCCAAAGGCGCTCTCCAGCCAGAGACAGAAGGATTCATGCTAGCCATCCAAGACCAAGTGATCACAACAAGGAACAATCAGAAATTCATCCAGAGAAAAGATATAGAAAGCGACAAATGCAGACACTGTCGTGAGGCATCGGAGACAATCCAACACGTGATGCAGGATGCAAGATCCTCACGCAGTCAGACTACACACATAGACAACACCCAGTGGCAAAAATAGTCCACCAGAAATTGGCAGCGAATGCTGGCTTTCTGACAGAAAAATGCCCGTACTACAAATATGAGCCAGAGACCGTGCATGAGAACGAAACACACAAGCTTTACTGGGATAGAGCAATCATAACAGACAAGACAGTCCCACATAACCGTCCTGACATAACCTTCGTCGATAAATCGAATAAGACCACGCACTTAATCGACATAGCAGTACCCAACACCAATAACATACAGACAACCTACACAACGAAAATCACCAAGTACCAAGATCTCAGACATGAAGTACGAGATATATGGGGTATGGAAAAGATCCTTATCATCCCGTTGGTCATCTCAGCAACAGGGATAGTACCAAAAACGCTTGCGACGAATTTGGAGATACTCAACATTGACCCAAACACCTACATTGAAATACAAAAAGCCACAATCCTAAACACGTGTCACATTGTCAGGAAGTTTCTAGACATGGCACATTAAGAAGTGATGTAAAAAGAGGCTTGGGAACATGGCGCTCTGCCCGTCCCAAAGCCTGTTTCCGCCAAGAATGGGCGAGGAAAACTTTTATATATATATATATTGGCTACGTTTAATGGACGATCCCTTGCTTCTGAAGCAAAACTTCAAGAATTAGAAGAAGAACTTGACAAGATCAAATGGGACATTGTAGGACTCAGTGAAGTTAGAAGAAAAGGTGAAGAGTTGGTGGAACTTAAAAGTGGACATTTGTTTTATTATAGAGGAACGGAAACTGGAAGAACAAGTGGTGTTGGCTTCTTAATCAACAAAAGAATTAAAGACTACCTTCTTGAAGTCGAAAGCACGTCAGATCGAGCAGCGAGGCTCGTTGTTCAACTAACCCAGCGATACCAACTTCAGATAGTACAGGCATATGCACCAACATCAAGCCATACCGACGAGGAGGTTGAGGAATTCTATGAAGAAATCAAACAGCTACATACCAAGGGGAAACAACACATCAAGCTCATCATGGGAGATTTTAATGCAAGAATTGGACAACAGGAACAAGGAGAGACATCGGTTGGTAAATACGGATACGGGGAAAGGAATGAACGTGGCGATCAACTCATAGAATTTGCCGAAGCTGAAAATCTTAGCATCATGAATTCATTTTTTAAGAAGAAACTACAAAGAAAATGGACATGGAAACACCCCAATGGAGGAACCAGCGAAATTGACTATATACTGGCAAACAAGAAATCAATTATTGAAGATTGCAGCGTACTGAACAGATTTAATACTGGAAGTGATCATCGAATGGTGAGATGTAAAATGCACTTAAATACTAAACTAGAAAGGCAGAAGCTCATTAGGAAACAAGTATGTAAGAGGGTGGATTTAAAGAAATTAAAAGAAAATACTGAGGCATTCAAGTTGGAATTAAAAAATCGCTTTTCTGCACTGGAAGGACTTATTGAAGAAGTTGACATCTCAGAAGCAAATGAAAACATTGTTAAGACAATAATTGAAACTGCTGGGGAAATTGGTGGTGTAATATGTAAAAAGCAGAATAGCAAATTATCTGAGAAGACGAAACAACTCATGAAAAGGCGAAGACTTATGAAGGTGGACAATCAAAATACCAGTCGCAAGATCGAGTATGTAGAACTTTGCAAAACTTTGCGCAAAAACATGAAAGAAGATATAAGAAAATTCAATTGTGAGTTAGTAAGGAAGGCCATTGAAAGCAACAAGAGCCTTAGGGTTGTTAAAGGGAGTTTGTCTATTGGGAAGAAACACATCATTGCATTAAAAGGAGAGGATGGCACTGTAACAAGAAATAGGGAAGAAATACTTAGAAGAGTTGAAGAATTCTACAGAAAGCTGTATGAGGGAAACAGTGGATTAAACGAAGACTCTGAGATAGTCGAAGGAACAGCTCCTAAAATCTTAAAAGAAGAAGTAGCATTTGCAATAAAAAGTATGAAGAAAGGAAGATCCCCTGGCGATGATGGCATTACATTAGATATCTTAAAAGAAGCTGGAGAACATGTAGAAGACATACTTGCAAAATTCTTTACCAAATGTCTCAACAGTGGTAACATACCAAACCAATGGGATTCTGCAACAGTAATTCTTTTGCATAAAAAAGGTGATAAAGAGGATTTAAAAAATTACCGACCAATTAGCTTGTTACCTGCTATTTATAAAATCTTCACAAAAGTGCTAACACATCGCCTGCAGAAAAAATTAGATGCAGCTCAACCAAGAGAACAAGCTGGATTTCGAAGTGGATTCAGTACAGTGGACCATATTCAAGTATTAAGAGAATTAATTGAAAGAACACATGAATATGAACTTCCATTGTGTGTGGCATTTATTGACTATGAGAAGGCCTTTGACTCTATTAAAACATCAGCAGTCATCAACTCTTTAAGATCAGCAGACATCGAGGATGTGTACATTGCCATGGTGAAATGTTTGTATAAATATGAAAGTGCAAAATTTCGGTTACATAAAGTTACCAAAACTATCAAAATTGGTAAAGGTGTGATGCACGTAGATACGATTTCTCCAAAACTTTTTAATTCAGCTTTATAGATAATTTTAGAGCAGATAAATTGGAATAATAAGGGAATAAAAATAAACGGTGACTATTTAAATCATTTTCGGAGTCTCTTTTTTCATGGAGTCTCTCAGTCGGAGCAATACGGAAGTTACAGACAACCCAAAGGAACATGGAGAGGTGCACGCTTGGAATAACTAGGGGAGATCGAAAAAGAAACACTTGGGTGAGAGAGAAAACTAGAGTAGAGGACATCATTGTTAAAGTAAAAGGGCTGAAATGGCGATGGGCTGGGCATATTGCAAGAAGAACTGATCAACGATGGACAACAGAAATTCTGAACTGGATTCCAAGAGACCACCGAAGACCTAGAAAACGTCCTCAAACTAGATGGGTGGATGAAATAAGAAAACAGGTTGGGGTGACGTGGAAGCGAATTGCTCAGGATAGACTTGTGTGGAAAGCATTTGGAGAGACCTTCATCCAGCAGTGGATAGATGATGATGCTATTTATTTTTTTTAATGAAAACACATTGTAAGGATCATGAAATATGCAATAATTATACAGATTCTGGCGCTGAAAATTTACCTAAGACCTATATATCATTATTATAAAATGATTTTTATTGGTTTTTCAAAACTTAACATATTTTAAAAAATTATTATAAGAATATAAAAATGTAAACTTATTGCTAAAGTCTCACGACTATCGATAATAAAAATATGCATGCGATAATTAAATATTTTACACAATTTTTTAACAACACGGATATGAACCTTCATCATGGAAACTTATTACATCCGCATTGCCAATTTACGAGCTTGTTTTTCCCGAGATGTCTAGAATAGTAATGTGCTACCTTTCTTTTAAAATTTTATCTTCTCCGCATATCACGGTCCCATAGACCCCTAGGAACGCTGTGAAAATATAAATATACATTTGTATAATAGTTTTGCACATATTTTAAGAATTTTTATTAATTGCTAAGCTTTATATGTCGAAAACTGCGCTGATTAAGAGATATTTTTATCAACTTTTTTAGGCGTAGTAATAGTAACGCCAATGGTATTGCATGGTTAAGATAGTGAAACTTTTCCAAAGAAAAAAAATATTTTTATGCGTCTGGTGGGGCAAGCTCATACTACCTTCTGCTATCCGGGAAGATGCTCTTACCAACTGAGCTACAGACGACAAACACTCAATCCCCTACGAACCTCTTTACAGCTTGTATTCCGAAATCGGCGAAATAATCGGTTGTCTAAGGAGGTAAGGAACTTTATTTATGTGCTTCAAAATCAAAATCTCAAATAGTGGACCAATTAATATTCCCGACTGCTATAGGAAAACTTATTTCCGCGTCAATTCAATTGACATTAGCCATTTCAAACAACAATATCAATCAACGTTTATTGGCGTAGTGATACTAACACCGATGTTATGGCGTGATCGGATGGTGAAACGTTCGAAAGAAAATAAATATTTCTGCGTTCGGTGGGACCTGAACCCACGACCTTCCACTTGCCGGGCGGAGGCTCTACCATCTGAGCTACGAACGACAATATCTAATCTCTTACGAACGTATATAAAGACTATTTACTGAAGCCGGTCATTTCGCAGAATGGTGTAGTACATAGGCTACATTTTAAACCGAACTATAAAACCAGTATTAATTAATTATTAATTAATTATTGATCGAAATGCCCGTTGCAGCATATGTATTTAAACAAATCGAACACTACGCAGATTAAATTAAACAACAATATTAATCAACGTTTATTGGCGTAGTGATACCAGCGCCGATGGTATGGCGTGATTAGATGGTGAAACGTTCGAAAGAAAAGAAATATTTTTGAGTTCGGTGGGACCTGAACACACGACCCTTCAGTAAATAGTCTTTATATACGTTCGTAAAGAGATTATATATTGTCCTTCGTAGCTCAGTGGGTAGAGCCTCCGCCCGGCAAGTGGAAGGTCGTGGGTTCAGGTCCCACCGAAGGCAGAAATATTTATTTTCTTTCGAACGTTTCACCATCTAATCACGCCATACCATCGGCGTTGGTATCACTACGCCAATAAACGTTGATTGATTGACATTGTTGTTTGATTTAATCTGCGTAGTGTTCGATTTATATAAATAAATTGACTATTTCATTGATTATTTGAATACTTTTAATTGAATTACATTTGCTTTTAAAAATTCGAAGGCAGGCTTTAAATTCGAGTAAAATTGGATTAATTCTGGCAGAGGGAACAAGAAGTTAATTACCAGAAGAAATAATTATGCACCGAAACGGATGTTCCCTTTGTCTTTTTAATTAGGAGCAAATAGGTAAGTGAACACGCGCACACGTTTCTGTCAAATTAAAAAAAAAAATCAGTCTTTGTTTTTTAAGCTTCAAACGCATTTCCCTTTCCTATCAAATGTAACCTGATGCTAATCAGTTATTCTCATTTGAAAATAGACAATTAATACATATAAAATTTGAAACTTCTTTTGTCTTCATTAACCAAATAACATTGATGTTTATGTTACCTTTAGACTCTGGCTGATTAACTTTCCTTCGACGTCTCTAAACTTTAATCACTTTTTGAATTTCATATTTAAAATTATGTTTAGTATCTGGATATTATTAAAGAATTTTGGAAATTTAACACCATAGACGTCTTCTTTTCTTTTGTTTTTACCATGACGTGATAAATGCTTTTAAAACGTGATTTCTTTTATGTCGTTTGTATAAATTTGTTACATAAAAAGGTTAAACACTGGTAAAATAGCAATGAAAAAGATCACTCAAGCTTTCGGACGCATCAGCAGCAGTCCTTCATCAGGAGTAATGACGATGTTATGTTTCTGTCTCTTTTTTATACTTGAAATTTCTGGAAAACCCTTCATCAGAGTAGTCCCGCAGAATGGGAAAACCCAATGAGAACCAATGGGAGGCCTCCAATAGAATCATGGAAGAACCCCAATAGGGACCAATGAGAAACCCACACTGCGGGTTACCTAATTTGGGGATGTCTCATACATTTCAGAGTAAGAGTTGTTTATAAGTTTCTGGAAGTGGTTGTGATGTATTAATGGCTTTCCCGTGTAGTTTGTAAGTTTCCCAAGATTCTAAGAAGAGTCTACTATTCTTGTTTGTGATGTGACGGTGTAGTATTTTTGTTGAGTCCCAGTCGGGTTCGTGTCCGTGTTGTAAAGCGTGTTCTGCCAGGCGTGTAAGTGCGCACGCATTTGTAACGCAAACTGAAAATCGGGTCAGTTTGTGGAAAAATTTATGAGTGTAAGTACTTAAAATATTAATAAATGTAAATATAAGATATTTTACAGGGATAACACAATTGCCAAAAATGGTTAAAGACAAAGCTCTTCATAATTAATGAGAAAGCTTCATAATTAATGACAAAAGCTTCCTAATTGATGACAAATACTTCATGATTAATGACAAAGACTTCATAGTTAATGACAAAGGTTTCATAATTAATGACAAAGGCTTCATAATTAATGATAAAAGTTTCACAATGAATGTTATAGGCTTTATAAATAACGATAAGTAATTAATAAATAATAATAAAGAATTAAAAATTAATACTAAAGTAATTATAATTAATAGCAAAGAAAACAATACCTCGAAAATTTCGTATTTTTATTTTAATTATGATACAAGATTAACAACTCTCGGTTATAAATGGCGGATAAAATTGTTCGAACATAGATTCCTTTAAAATTTTCTTGAAATAGCGCTTTGTTTTTTGAGCTGGTAGCATAAAATCATATTTCGTCATTTAAATTTTTAATCGACCGTTTTTAAAAATTTAATACTCGAACTTGTTACCTTTAATGAGATGACAAATTCTGCGATGGAAAAAATTTCTTCCACTTCACATAAAGCCCTAAGATTTTTTTCACTTTTTAATATTGTAATGCAAATTGGATTTCCATATCAAGGGCTCGAGAGCGGGAATTAGATTCTAATCGCAATCCTGTTAATTTTCGTCGCGTAATCCTTTACCACTAATTGAAAGTTAGTTGTATCTCGTTTTACATTTCAATCGCATTTAACTTCGGCTGCAATAATGGAAAAATATCCGATATCCATTAATGTCTCGGAAATTGAAAAAAATACTAAGCTAGCGGGAATGTTTTTCAGGCGAGATTTTGGATTATGAGGAAATGGTTGTTCTGGTTCAAGAGCGGAAAAAAGCGGAACAGCTGTTGTTTCCATAAATCTAACGCAAAGAACCTTTTTATGAAGCCCAAAAATAAGAGCGAACGCGAAACGTAAAAACAAGGAAAAGACTATTTACGCATTAATAGACATCGGCTTCATAATTTCATTATAAAAACATTGGATATTCTATTTCTAAAAATAAATCATTTTTAGTATTTATTAAATACGATTATTGTTTGAGAGTGATATTGTGTTTTAAATAACAATTGTGCTTATAAAATAAATAAATCAAACGAAATCTAGTTAAATATACGTTAAAAGGTGGGAGCATATATTAAATAAATAACCCAAAACCTTGTGTTGCGTATTAAGATGGATGTTTATATGAGAGATACCACTTCTATTCGGCCGGAATTTATTATTTGTTTAATCCTAAATATCGTTAAAGCAGTGGTTCCCAAAGGGTGTGTCGCGACACATTAGTGTATCGCAAAATTGTATCACTGTGTCGCGAAAAAAATAAATATTTTGAAGAAGGTCATTTATTAATACGAAAGTACATAAGTAAATTGGGAAAACTGGAATAGCTGAAGTTAATGAGTCAATAATATCTTTTTTAGTTCAGTGAGAAATGTGTGCTCGTTTAATTTTGCACAATTGGTCAATACAGGGTCGAATCACAGACAAATACACCATGCAATTCTTGATCAAAAGACAGAACCCTTGGCAGTTTCTTATTTTTTCTATTCGTCATCGCGAAAATCCCTGTTAGCACAAGTAAGTTGTAAAAAACTGAAGTAATGTAGATAGGGTTTCTTCTGATATAACTGAGAACTCTTTTTGTCGAATTCCAAAGTTGAAAAGGTGTCGATTCCTTAAATATGAACTAAGGGTTCGATCGAACTGAAGTTCTGCCAAGTCTTCTGCCTTTTTTTAATAATAAATGTTGGGAGTCTTCAATAGTCACGGCAAAGTGATTGCGAATACAATCGCATTCATTGACATTTAGGGAAGGAAAGTAATGATGTAATTTGTCCTCCAAAACCGAAAGATGTTCTGAGATCAAACGAGAAGTAACCTCTGGATCAGTTTCAGCTGTGAACAGAAACATTTCTATGTCATTCTTTGGAATTTTATCCTTACATATTTTTATTTTTTTCCAAGAACCCATTCAGTTTATCACATGATGTAAAGAGGGTTTCTTCCTTCCCCTGCATACTCGCATTAAGGCTTCTTAAGTATCCAAAACTGTCAGTTAGGTACGCAACTTTTGCACACCAGGTCTCGTCTTTAATCAGAGCGGAAAACTCGGGTTTCTCTGTGGCAACAATTTCTAATAACTCATTATGGAGGTCATAAAATCTGGAGAGTACTCTGCCTTTAGACATCCAGCGAAGTTCATGGAGAGCCCCTACTTCCTGAGACATGATTTTGAGGTCTAGTTTTAATTGCTCTAGTTTTAATGTAGTTAGCCGTAGCAATTACTGAGTCCATTACGCTTTTTTGAGCTGCAGGCATCGTTTGAGCTACCAAAGCTTCTTTGTATAAGAAATAATGAATGTACCCAATGTCCGGAAAAATTTGCTTTAATATTGAAATAAAACCTTTAATTCAACCATTCATTGCTGATGCACCATCAGTGCACACTGAAATACAATTTTCCCTACATAGTTTAATTTCTTTTAACATGACTGTTATAGAATTAAATATATCTAACCCCGTTGACGTCACAGGTAATTCCGTGCACAAGAAATTCTCCACAATAGAATCTCCGTCTAAAAATCTTATATATCTCTGTAGTTGGCATTTTTGCTTATGTCTAACGACTCATACAGTTGAAGTGAAAATTTTTTACCATTCACTTTTTCGCGCATTTGTTTCTGGATGTCAGAGGACACGTCTCTTATGCGGCGATAGATAGTATCATTCGCCGAAGGCACATTCGATATCTCCCTCTCGAAAATTTTTCCTAACACAGATTTAACTATTTCTTTACAAGCAAGTAAAATAAAAGTTTCGCCAGTTGTATGTGGCTACATGCTCCTGGCAATTATTTCAGCCAACTTATAACTGGCTACTTACGCCTTTTATGCAATTGTTGCTATTTTTTCTATTGACTTGGCATGCCTAGCCTGCTAAGAAAGCAAACGACTGAAATGGGATGTGTCTTTTCATTTTAAATGACCTTGTTTAATACGTAAATGCTCTTCAGTCTACTGGGAACCGTACTTTCATTGCTAAAGTTTTTACCACATAGAGCACATTCGAAATGATGATAATTTTTAGATCTAGTGTAAGTAAATCCATAACTTAAATAAGAATCATGATACTTATGATTAATACCAGAAGATGACTTGATTTGAGAATGTACCTTGGCATTTTTATTCAGCCCGGGTAATCGCTACTTGTATTTTCTCAATAAATGTAATTTTAGATGTTGAGCCTTCGACGTTTTACTAAACACTTCTCCATATTGAAAAAAATATAAAACACGGTCACAAATGTGGCGATTTAATAAACAACCACCTTAGAACAAAATAAACACACTACTACTAGTCAGTGACCCATTGAATTCACTCAATTACCTCGGTAGTAATAAGGCCCTGGCGAAGTGCTGCCGTCTATTGTACAGGTGTGTCGTAATATCAGACGCCGCAGAATGATGTGTCGTGTCTTATGAAAGATTGAAAGCCACTGCACTAAAGTAAAAGAATATCCCCTTGGCTAAGCCGCCAAACTTAAATACCAGTTTCAACCAGTGGCGTCCGAAAGGGGGGGCTCAGGTGTTCAAGCCCCTAATTGGATATCAAGCTATATTATTTTCTCTAATGCCACAACACTTTATATTCTTTGGAGCTACTTGAACTCCATACTTTTTAAATTGCTACGTCACTTGTATCAAAGCTACAAAGCGTAGTCTTTGATGTTGAGCAAAACGTATCGCCGCTTTTCGTACAGACGCCGCTGTTCCTCATTTTTGATCAAATGGAGCGAACTACAACAGGAAGCAATATGTTACCATTTTCCGCTACTACTTTTATTTTAACGTAAAGCTTTTTATTGGTAGCTAATATAAGAAGAAAGGAAAATGAAAAGGGACACTTTTGCTAATTAGTGTGCAAGGTATAATAGGCCCTGCCACGCAATACTGAAACAGGGTGCGTATTTACAGTCATTAACGTGGATCTTCGATTGTTCTTGAATATGAAAAGCTTGCAGAAACTCCAACTTCCAAAGTGATCTAACTTGCTAAATAATGAAAATTTCTAAAGACTCGAAAATGTGATCATTCTCCCAGCAATGAAGAGCGCTGGAAGATTTTTGAAACTCTGCCTTGTCGTCATTTTTTTCCTTTGTGCTCAAATCATAATTTAAAGAAAATTTAGTCTGGCTTCGATATGAAGGATTACATTGACAAAATTTTTTGTTCACTAACAAGCATTAAAAAATAAATATTGTGCTTATAGGCTTGGAAGAATGAATATTGCGTCTATAGGCTTGGAAGAATGAATATTGCGTCTATAGGCTTTGAAGTTCATTGCAAAAGAAGACGAAGAAATCCAAAGGATTTAGGAAACAAAGTTGATCAAATAGTTCTCCAAATAGGAGACCTTTGGTTTGGCGTTTTATATTTACATTAATTAGGATACTGCAGCTATATATGGAGATTATCTATGTATTTAATTCTAAAATAACTATATTATAAATAGTCATTTTTTTTATAGTAGTGGAGGTGCGAAAAGAAGGATAAAGAAGAGCACTAAGAGAATGAAGAAAGAAATATAGTATATATAGAGAAGTTTATAAGTGAAGTATACATATAGAAGACTATAAATGAAAATAAAATAGAAAATTTACGGAAGGAGGTGAACGTAATTTAAATTAGAAAAATAAAATAGGCTAAAAAGTAAAGAGGAAGGGGGAAAATGGAATTGAAAATAAAACAAAAGGAGAAAGTATGCACAAAGTAATAGAAAAGAAAAGAAATTGACAACAATAAGGCTCACACTCACGCCAATGACACAAAAAAGTTTTGCATCATCTCGTGAATTATTCTTTTCTTTATCAAGCAAAGTATTGAAACAGAGAAAGAGAGGACGTTCTGTATTTATACCCTCAGTTTGACATTTTTTTCAAAGCAATTCCGTACCTCGGTGTAGGCTCTTAATGAGATTTTAGGTAGTTCTCTTTTTTAATAGTGGACTGTATAAAATTTATTTAATTGTACATATCTAGGATTCGGTGGTTTCTAAACCCATACGTAAGATGAAGAACGAATGGCAACCAGAATAGATAGTCCAATGGGCATTATTGTCAATGGATTAGGGCAAATCTTGCATAAAGTTAAGAAGTAGGTTAATTGTTGAGTAACTCTCTCTAAATCCGTATTGAGATGGTAAAAATAAATTTTTCGACTAAAGCATAAGGCCTATCTCTTTAGCTATGATATGTTCAAAAAGTTTGTAGAAGGATGAAGTAATAACAATAGATCTATAGTTTAACGGATTATTATGACTACCTGATTTGTAAATTAGGATGATTTTATTAATCTTCCAATCATCAGCAAGTTCAGAGGAATTGAGTGAAACATTGAATAAAACAATAAGGTACTCAGACATAGATTCTGGAAATTTTTTCAGCAAAAAATTTAGAATATTATCAGGACCGGTAGCATTTATTTTAATGCGTTTAAGTAGTTTATTAAGCCTGGTTTAGAAAAGCGAATAGGGACAGAAGTAGTTATGGAAGATATAAGTCGTAAATTAGTGGAGTGATCATCTGTTGAGAAGACTGATTAGAATGCCGAATTAAAACTTGTAGCAATTGTAAAAGGACCTGAAATTAATTTGTTTTGGATTCGTAACGTTAATTGTTTGGATGGTTTGGGTCTTAAGAAGTTCCAAAATTTATCTGGTCTATTCCTAAGATAAGGAGGTAGAGTAGATGTGAGATAATCTAATTTCTCATTCTTATACGAACGTTTAAATTCATAATAAGATCTATGAAACTTAACTATTAAATTTATGTTGGATGGGCTATTTTTAAATTTGATGGAGAGTCTTCGAACTTTGCGTTTAAGACGAATAACACGTTTGGTAATCCAAGATTTACTAGAATAATTAGTTCTAATTTTTTAGTAGGAATAGTGAGAAGGAGTGAATGGCTACTAGTTTTAAAGGAGTTTCATAGTAGGTGTATATTATTTGAATTTGCTTGAACGAGAAAATCGGGGAGAGCAGTGTCGATAATTTTTTGGATACGACAAAAATCAGTTTTAGCAAAGTTGTATCTTTTTGGCAGGTAATATGTAGTAGTGGGATGAGTAACTAAAAGATTAAGAAAGGGAATATAATGGTCTGATAAACCTTGAAAAGTAGTTAGATTTTCAGAAATAAGTAAACTGAAAGAGATAATTAAATCAAGACTGTTGGAGGAAGAATTGTTAGTTATAGTAGGCATATTAACATGTTGAATTAAATTATGCCTAAGAAGTAAATCAATAAGGTAATTATTAATTATCAAGTTACCATGATCAGAGGAAATGGGATTCCAAGAAATTCCTGGAAGGTTAAAGTCACCAGCTATGGTAATATGATAAGAAGAAGAATAAAAGTCTAGGATAGTTGAGAGTTCAATAAAAGAGTTTAATGGAGAATTAGGAAGGAAATATACAGAGAAAATCAGAAATGGTTTAAGATCGAGAGGTCTTCATTGAATGACAATAATTCCAATATTGGCATGAAGTTCTATTAAAGATGTATTACAGTAAGTATTTTTGATCAATAACGCCACGCCCCCTCCTCAAATGAGTCTGTCATGTCTATAAAAAACATAATTAGGAATAGAAATGAAATGAAATCTTTAGTAATTTTTATAATCCTAATTAGGTACAAATTGGAAATATCATGTTGTTGTAATTAAATTGAGAATATTTTATTAATTTGTAATGTATTTTTAAATAGTTTTCACGTTTTCACTTATTAATACCTGACACATGTTGTACTCACCTGAGATTTACCTTCCCTTTTAAAGAAAAAATGCAATATTTTCGGAAATGTAAAATATTTTCCTGAATTTATTTTCAAATGTCACATGTAATATTTTTCATGATAGCAGATCCGTAACATACGCCATAAAGAATCAACGACATTTGCGTTTTTCTCTAAAGAAAAATTTAATCCGGGTTCGACTCCCAACAGTGTACAAAGAACGCTTACTCAGAGATCTCATAAAGATCGCACTGCTCACTGTAGTCCGGGGTTTGGTTCCCTAGGCCTTAAGAGGTTTGGATTCCTCTCAAAAAAGTAGGTCCCGGCGCAGCATGACCATTGTAGTCTTTGAGCCGTAAAACCAAAAAGAAAGAAAGAAAGAACAAATTTTATACCTGTTAGATGGAATTTCTAAGCCTCTTATTTCTCCTTAAGCTATTCTGTATTTTTGAATCCAAGTACCATTATGTTTTTAATCTATAATCTCTTCTACAATTGTATAATTTTATATAAATAACTCTTAATAGTACAACTAACTTGTTAATTAACATTTGTTGTACTAACATTTTAACATTTTTTTATCAAAAACTCTAATTACACATGATAAAGGAGATTCAGATATCCTTCTGGCTAGCATTCTGATAAACAGATAATTTCACAAAAATTATCCAGGTGTGTATCGCATTTTTTTCAAATGAGGCCCATCTGAAACCCCAAATAACACTAATACTGCTTATTCATCAATTCGTAAAAACGACGCTTAGTCAGTTCTTAAGTTATTACAAGTTTTCCACGTCCCTCTGCTAAAGATATACAAAAAGTGAACTTTTCAAAACAAGCATAATTCAAAACCATAAAAATCTATCTTTTCTTTTCTCAACATCACCGCATTCTGGAGGAGAATCCCGTAACAAGCTTCGGCTTTATATTCTCTTCCATTTCTAACCTCAAATCTTAAAATAATTTAATATAGATCTTCTCTTACATTTCTATAATTTTTATACTGCTCAAGCTATGTATCACAAAATATTGTATATCGGGTTGAATAAAATTTATTATTATAATTATCATTAATTTTTAAATTTTGTTCAATAATTTAGACTTTAGATGATTTTTTTTTTATTTTATCAACGAAGAATTCACGAATGTCTTCCTATCAGAGCTATCCGTTCCGTTTATTTTTTCCCAGTACAATCCCACCTTACCTATTGCTGTAATCTTTGGTCAAAAACAATTCAATCTATTATTCGTAAAATTGAACATATTGGATTACACATATTAAAAATTATGAATTCAAAAATTATTAATATCAGAGCCAACCCATGGGCTTCTTTTGCAATATTACTCTTTTCTGTAATTGCTCAGTCCCTAATGGCCCTTCTCATGTTCAAACGTATTCACAAAGGCTTTCACTCAAATATGATTCAGATTCGTCCACGTAATGATCGCGATCCCTCCAGATCCGGCAGAAGTCTTATCCCATTGCAATCCAACTCTCATTACTTATATAATCATATCGACTCCCAAGGTACGATGGTTTGGAATCTTCTCCCAACAAGTCTAACTAATATTAACAGCGAGCATAAATTTAAGTCTTCTCTAAATAAATACTTATTATCCACATGCTAATATTCAATTCCATATTCTGTGTCCAACATGTCAATGCTTTATATCTTCTATTGTATTTTGCCTTTGTTTTTACAGTTGAATATTTATTTTATTGCTCTTTAAATGTCAACCTTTAGTTTATTTCTTTATGTTCTGTTTATCAATACACAATTTATTTTGTATAACATGTCGATGTTTTCTCTTATTTATGGTTTATTTCAATGTGTTTATGTACTTAAATAATTTATTGTCTGAGGTGTGGCCGGAATTCGTCAAGCAAATTTTTAGTCTGTTTTTTTCCGGTCATCCGTCAGGCACCTTCCTGACTCATATTATTTTTTTGTATTTGTATTCAAGTTTTTTTCTTGGTTAAATGAAAAATAAATATTATTATTATTATTATTATTATTATATATCAGATATTTTACCCTCCACAGGGTTAGCGCAATTGCCAAATGGGCGGCATACAGAGCCACAGAGGAGTATTTTTTTGCAAATTACTAAAAAGAAAAGAATGATTTCACAGTTCCTGGTGGAAACCGAACCCATGACTTCTTGCTAGCCGGCCAAGTGCTCTTCAAACTGAGCTACAGACGACCTGTCACCATCCCGTTTGCGAGCATCACTCTCCTCTGCGAGTAGTAAAATCATTCTTTTCTTTGCGAGCAATTTGAGAAAAAAAAACTCACCCCGGTTGCTCTGCGTGTGCTGATCATTTCGCAATTGTGTTAACCATGTGAAAGATTAAAATGTCTCATATATAAAAAACAATTTATCATCTAATATTACCACATTTATTGGTCATGATGAGAAAAAAAATACCGTCTTTAATTTAGACTTTGTTCAAATTAAAATATAGTATGTTTTAATAGTTACCTTCTACGTGGAAATGGAATATTGTATTCAATGTGAGCTTATTTACTTTTAATCAAAGTAGAATACCAGAGTGTTAATTAAAGGCAAAGGAACAAAATGAAAGTGATACTTTATTGCTCTAATTGGATCTGTGCAATTCATTTTCAGTTTACAGATGCCAAGGGCAATTAATTTAATTAATTTTGTGATCCACGTCCGGATGTCTTCATTTCAAAGATTTTGGGAATTTTTGATTACAAACTATTTATCGTGTAACAAAAAAATTGAGTAATTTTCGAAGATCACTTCCAGTTGTATCGCAATTTATGTCACGTAATGGCGAACACTAATTTGATTATCAATTTAGAGAATAAAGCTCTTTTCGACTGCCATTCATGATGAAATATGAGTGTTAAAATATTCTATCCAATTTTAAGAAAATGATAGTCTAATTTACTAGACTTATCTCATTGGTTATTCGACTAACAATTTCATCTTTTTTTTAAGTATTGCATTCGGAAGAAAAGGTATAAAATTTTAAATATGTACTTATTCATTATATAAGTATTACCTACTAATTGACTTGATTCTTTGTAAGGGAAAAAAATTCTCTTTCTGATCTCATTCGTTTAAAAATACAGTGCGTTTGTATCATGATGTATGAAGACTGACAGCAGACGGCGAAGATATTAAAACGTATATGTGACAATTATATATTTAACTTATCTTTATATAGTGTAATTTTATAGCCAAACTCGTTTATAACCAAAAGCTCAGGAACGAAGGATATTCTTCGTTATAACCGTTATTCTCTATAAGGGTTATCTGATATATATATATATATATATATATATATATATATATATATATATATATATATTATTCTTTAAATCAAATGAATCTAAATAAATTGTTGGCCCTGCGGTGGCGCAGTGTTGTAACGCGTTCTCCTAGTGCGCCGCTAATCCGGGTTCGACTCCCAGCAGTGCAAAGAACGCTTACTCAGAGATCTCATAAAGATCGCACTGCTCACTGTAGTCCGGGGCTTGGTTTCCTGGCCTTAAGGGGTTCAGTTAGGTCCCGGCGCAGCATGACCACTGCAGTCTTTGAGCCATAAAACCAAAGAGCAAAAAAAATAAAAAAATTGTCCGTTATAGCTGGGAATTCGTTATATCCATGTTTGTTATAACCGAATTCCACAGTACTATCTTATTTGTCACAGCGATCACTAAATACATGTAATTATCTTTGTTATAGCCATATACAGAGAAAGAGTTACAGCTTTTATTCCTTTCGGGAATAATTTCCTAGGTCATCGTGTACACATAAGCCAATGACAACAATACACTGTGAAATTTTGGTATTCTATATAGTATGTCTATACCTAGCACGCAATCCAAAATATTTAGGAGTTTTATAAGGAACTCATGAAATATTTATTAGATTCAATATCGTTCTGCAAAAACGTTTACATGTAAGTCGCTTTGAATAAAAACTTCGGGGTTACATCAAAAACAAGTTTAATTTTCTGTAAGAATGTATTCGATAAGATAAGGGCGTGAATATGTAAATCACGCCCATTTTAAAGAACAAGTAAAAATGTCAATTACAAAAAGCCTCGAAGACGCAAATAGCTGTTTCCTGCTAAGTAGCTAATACATGTTCATCAATAATAATAAAAAGAAATTTGTTTATTCAACGCAAATGTTTATACATTTTCATGAAGTACATTTCCATAAACAATTGAGAAAACATAAAAGAAATCGTTTAGATTTTATATTTAAGATTTGGGTTAGAATTGGAAAAGAATAGGAAGCCGAAGCTTGTTACGGGATTCTCTTCCGAAAAGGTTTTACAATTCCGTTGAGGTTTGTCCATATCTGAAATATTGAACATTGCATAAATCATTCACTCATTGAAACAGCATTTGCGTAAGCCGACAATCTGAATATATTCAAGTTAATGCTAATATATACGATATTTAGGCCTCATTTGAGAAAACGGTCATGTAGAAGTGGATAGGGTATACGTAATAAACTGAAATAGTAACACAGATGAAATAAAAATTATGAATTTTATGCGTTTTTCAGAATTCGATCCAGTTAGATCTCTAAGGTGTGTTAAAATGAATAAGATTAAATTTAACATAATCTTTTAGAGTTGATGTTATAATTTTAAGAGCATTAGTATTGAAAAATACATTAGAATGGAACACATATTATAGATTATAGAACATATGTACTTCAGAAAAGTACTGCTAGAGAAGGAAAAAGGCAGGGGGAGAATTATCCAATGAGTATCTCAGTTTTGCTTTGGGAAAAACGCAATTTCAAATCAATCCATTTAGCGTGTTTAATAGAATTTGTTCTGTACATCATTGCTGCATAAATTATTTTGCGGAGAAAACCCCAAAGAGCCCAGTTAAGATTATTTAAGTTCAGATAGGGTTTAATTAGATAATTTGGAGTCTCTTTTTGATATTTCTCAAACGGACGATAGGGGAGTGTTTGTTCTTGAGCTTAGGAATGTAAAATCGAAGATATCCTTTTGACAGGAGGTTAAGAAAATGATGAAATAACCACATCAAGTCGATCACTGGTCCACTCTTATAGAATTTGCTTCTTAATGTTGTTGTGGGAGCGAAGTCGTGGTCCGTGATCAAATGAGCGGGTGTGTCTGTGTGTCGGACCGTATATTTTGAAAATCTACATGCTTCTTGCAACCAGGAATGATTCAACCAATCGGTAACAATTTCGGGGGCGTAGTTAACTTTGACGTCAGATTTTAGTCTCCCCCAATAGTAAATAAACATGGAGGAAGGAGGAAGATGGAGAACAAACATGGAGGAAGATGGAGAACACACATGGAGGAAGATGGAGAACACACATGGAGGAAGATGGAGAACACACATGGAGGAAGATGGAGAACACACATGGAGGAAGAGACTCGTTGCTTAACTCAAATTTTGCTATATGCTGAATTTTAATTTAAAAGATTCAGGAGATTTAAAAAAAGACAACAGCTTTTTTAGGTTTGAACACGAAAACAACCTGGATTTCTATAAACTCTGCAACTCCTGAAAAATCTGCAAAGGTATGAAATGTTGGTTGCTTTTAAAGTTTTTTCCATATGTATAGTTGCATTAAACTTACAAAGAAATTACTTTTGGTGTCCCCTGTACTTTGCATAGAGACCTAGTCCATTTTAAAGGAATTGATCCCCTTATAGCGAATACGAAGTCAAATTTCTGCTAAACTAATACCTTTACATTTTATAAGCACTCGCTTTTAAAATGTCCCATTTTAAGGCATATGGAATTTTTTTAGAAGTTTCATTTTTGCGCAATTTCAAACAAAAACTTATCAGAAATAAAAAAGAGGGTATGCATAATATAAAAAAAAATATGGAAGCAAATAAATTGCGAACATTAATGCAGTTAAATATGGAGAGTTGTTTGCAGATTTTCTCAATTAAATTCCAAACTCTGGTTTTTATGCCAACATTGGCAGCTTTAATAACTATTAATGTAAAAATATGTTGACTTGTATGTTTATATATAATCAACAATAATGTCAGGCATTATTGTTACATTATTTTATTATTACATTAAAATAGAATTAAAATTATAGATCAGCGTGAGAATGCAATATTATTGGTGACTTGGCGAAATAACGGGTTGCTTTGGAAATAAATCCCATACATTTCGGCATAAAAAAAAAGACTGCCAAATTTGGGCAGCTGCCAAACAAACAATTAATTATACGTTAATAAGTTTTACAGAGCTTTCATTATTTATTCTTAATATGGATGAAACGCCCTATTGAATGTATAGTATTATATTATGATAGGAAATATTGTATGTAATTAACATTAGATAATTATATATAACAAATATAATTATATATAATAAATGTAATTATATATAAACATAATTAAATATAATAGGTATATAGGAATGTATTATATAACGATACAGGGACGTGCTAATGTTTTGGAGAGGAGGGAATAAATCTTGTACGGAGGTAAACTGGTGGTGCCATCTATTGCCCCAAATTTCCAACGGCTATAAATTATTAAATAACATAATTGCTCATTAAATAGTTAAAATAAAATGAATTGAAAAACAACAGTGATTTGAACGGTTTACAAGTTTACTGAGTTCTCAGAGCATCACGCTTTAAGATCGATAGTTTCACAAAGACTGAAAAAAAATATACAGGTAAAGAGACGCTAATTTTTTTTAACAACAGATACGTTAAAGGGCACTGTCAAGGTAGTAGTAGTAGTTCTGACATTTATTGACAGAAAATGAAATTAAAATCCAAGGTTCTTTCAGCTTTGCTACATTAGTGGCAATGTTTAATGTTATTTTTGAAGTTAAAATTTTAATAGTATTCCTCGATATTGGGGGGGGTTGGGGGTGCGAAATACATCTTTTGCCTCTCAAATTCGAGACTTGGGGAGCGAAAACCCCCTCCACCTGTTGATACGTGCCTGCAATGATAAGAAATGCGATTGACACCAAACCGACTTCCCTTCTGAGCTTAAAGCAAGCATACGTATGGGGAAAAATATATTATAAAAGCAATCAACGTTTCATACCTTAGTAGATTTACCGAAAGCAGAATGTTGACACACATAATCTCTAGAGTACAAAAATATTGATTTTTCAGAAGTTACAGAGTTTCGAAAAATCCACGACGTTTTTGTATTCACCTGAAAAAGCTGAAACCATTTTTGGAAGTTGTCTTCGTTTTTTAAATCTACCGGTAGCTCAAAGAAAAAATTATCTGGTGAATTGAAGGTACTTGTGATAATTTTATGACGAAATTCCGAATACGGCAAAATTGGACACAAGGGACTACGTCTTCCATGTTGTTTTCCATGTTTGTAATGACGTCTGAGTTAACCCCGCCCCCGAGATTGTTGCCGATTGGTTAAATCATCCCTGGTTGCAAGAAGCATGTAGGTTTTCCAAATATGCTGCCGGGCCTCCGGCATTCCTTTGTTGTGGACGTCTGAAAATTTTAGAGATAAGAAAATCAATCATAGCATTATGTCATTTAGTCATCATGCCACTTAGTTATTAAGTCATTTAGTCATTATACCAGTTATGTGTTAAGTCATTTAGTCATTATGCCAGTTATTAAGTCATTTAGTTATATTGTCAGTTATTTGTTAAGTCACTTTGTCATTATGCCAGTTATTTATTAAGTCATTTTGTCCTTATGCCAGTTAGTTATTAGGTCATTTTGTTATTATGCCAGTTACATATTAAGTCACTTAGTCGTTATGCCAGTTAGATATTAAGGCATTTAGTTATTAAGGCATTTAGTTATTATGCCAGTTATTATTAATCATTTTTTCATTATGCCAGTTAGTTATCAAGTTATTTAGTCGTTTTTCTAGTTAGTTATTAAGTTATTATCTTGTTATCCTTGCTGCATTTTCTTAATTATGAGACAGACTTAAGACTTTCGGGTCTTTTTTGACTCATGCTATTTTTATATCTGAGATTGATACATTTTTAACAAAATATAAATATGTTAGATTGAATAAACATACGACCAATGCCCAATATACTGAAACAATCATGATATCTATATGATAATTAATATGTCATTTAAGTAATAACACGATGATTTTGAAATATAAGGGATATTATATGAGATACACCTAAGTATGAATTTTTCCAAATAAGCAGAATTCTCCTTAATTTCAACTTGCATTTGTTGCACATAACGGTGATTAAAGAATATTTTTTCTAACTCACATATTATAATTTTTGAAAAATATATTGGTTTTATTGTCAATTTTGTACAGTTGGCAACTACCCCTCTTTTTGTGGAAAATTCCATTTTCGCAGCTGCACTGATTTTTTAGCTTATTTTTGAGGCTTTTAAAATAGTTTTTGTAAATTTACCTCTGGGCAAATATTTTCGATTCATCATATTTGGTTTCATTAAGGTACGCCCAAGTTGTTCTAAAAACTGACAACGATTTCATATCTTGTCATTTTGTGGTTCGTGTAGAGTTCTGAAAAGGACATACGCGTTATGCAAAGAATTGTTAATATATTGAAAAATGTAACTTCTGGAAATCTACCGGTTTTCCTTTTTACAATATATCAGCCCAAGATCTTGCTCCTTTTGCTGCATTACATTCAAGAATAGACGGGTTTTTTTAGGGTCAACGTTACTCATTGTTTCATCATGATGAAAAATGATTTGTCATGATAAACATTTATTTTTCTTTGGAATGTAAGAAAGAAAGCTGCGTGTTTAATGAATGAAAGATCTGATCTCGTCACCACGTTCTTCTACCTAGGTGAATTCTAAGAGGAAATAAACCTTGTCCTTTCTTATAGTTCCAAACATCGTAATATTTCTTTGGAGAAAAACTGTCCAAGTTGATATGAAGTAAGATAATTGTCACAAGTATTATTGTGACCTTTTAATCCATAAGATAGATCCATCACAATTTTAAAGGCCAGATTTTATTATCAAGCTTCGCCAAGTTGTTTTCTAAGATGTTTTTCTTATGTTTCTTACATTAGATGTTTTTGCTTCACACAAAATCAAATATGTGATACCATATCTTGCCAGTTTCTTGGCAAGTTTTGATGAAAAGGGCATCTGCCCCTAAAAGATATAGGTTGATCGTCTACAGTCGCAAATTCAGTAGGATTATATGCATAAGAATTTCCATTCAAAGATTCCACAGTTCTCCAATTGCAGAAAATCTACCAGAAACTTTTCACTCGGCTCTTGTTGATAGAGAGTTAAATCGTGTAGCTCTAGATATATCATTCAAGAGTCTTTTAGGCATTGCGACTGCAAAAGTAGATCGACATATTTCTGCATTTTCTAAGCTGTCAATTAGTTAATGTTTTGTTTTATATAAACCACATAATAAGAGAATACCAAAATAATAGTACATATCATTCGAAGAAAGTGATTTACAAATATCTCCATAAATACGAAAACTTTCAGTATTAGTATGCTCTAACATAACTCTCATTATATTTGATGGAATAAATAATTCGAACACAAAACATTCATCGGTAGCGCGTAAGTATGCATAAGAAATTAATCTTGGTGTCAATTGCAAAATATCTCTTGGCGGTTTTCTGCCACAATCTATATTTAAATCCATTGTAGAATACTGTATGATTTTATCCTTTGATAATTATAGTGGTATAGATTGAACATTATTTTCAACCGAGTCATCTTAAGGAATTTCGGTATCAGACGAATCGTACTCACTCTGAGAAATATAATCATCGTCTGAGGCTTCACTTTCGAAATTATCTAGTTCATTTATACAACTTTCATTTCATCGGAAATTTCAAACAATGTTTTTGTTTCGTCTTCAGAAAGCATTTTTCTCTACATTATTTAAGTTTTAGAAAAATAGAAATTATTTATATATGTACTAAAATAACACTAAAGCGAAATAATTTCTCAAGTAAAATTGACAAAACTATAGATTACACATTTCTAAACAGCATCTCACCTTACGGAAATATTTAATGGAGATATCAGCGCTTTCACACCCGCAGTTATGAGAAGACGTAATATGATGCTGCAATATAAGCCTTTGGTTATGTAATACAAGAAAGTGGAACGGGAAGCATTATGCCAAAAAAATAAATATTTTAATAAATAAAAAATATAGTTTTAGTTATTTAAAGGTTCATCATGTTTGTAAAATAAATAAAAAATCGTTTTAAAATACTAATTGATCTTTATATTTCATAATTTTCATATCATAAATCTATGTGAGTCATTTTTGACCCAAAGGGCAGTAAGTGTTATTTTTTCCTATTTGTAAACGACCCGTTAAAATTTGAGTTATTTCGTATTAAATATCATAAAATAATAAAAGTCATGAAAGCGCAAGAACTTACTTACATTAAATAGTTTGAAAAATGGAGGAGTTTGGCTCAAAAAAGACATGAAAAAAGCAGTAACGTTATTGCACACGAAAACGTTAGTCGAATTTTCAACGAAAACCTCCTACGGTGATTAATGAATATTTCAGTTAAGAGCTACCCATCATAATTTGTTTTATTATATACCAGCATCAAAAATGACTGCATTATTTTTCTTTCTGTTTTAGCATTGATGAGTATGTGCCAAATGTTGTTTGACATGATTTTTAGGCGCGTATTGAAATGATTTTTCTTTGGTAAAAAATACCATCCAGATGGAATCTACCGGGATTTCAACGAATTCATATAAATAATCTATAACCGATCTCTAGCATGTAAAACCTTACTGCCGTATTTATATAAATTCACTAAAATTAACTCCTACTAACGACGTTCAAGGGACGTAGAAAAAAGTCGTTATAGAAAAGACCATGTTAATCCAAATGTGTGTAACTCTATGGAGTATTTTCTGGGACTACGGAATAACGTCGTCTAAGAGACAAGTTTGAGTCTTAATTATAACGACGTTATTTCAAGCGTTGGCCGGAATTTCAACGAATTCATATATCAAATATCTATAACCGGTTTCCTGCGTATAAAACCTTACTGCCGCATTTATATAAATTCATTAAAATTAAATCCTAATAACGACGTTCATGAGACGTAGGAAAACGTTATAGAAAAGACGAGGTTATTGTAACACTACGAAGCGTTTTCAGGGACCAAAGAACAACGTAATTTAAGAAATAAGTTTGAGTCTTAACGATAACGACGCTACTGAAATTGTTTGCTGTAGTTATATATGCTTAAAAATGATATCAAAAGTACGTTTACTAACAGAAAATGTAAAGATCACGTACTTACGCAGATATTAAAATTGTTGACTGCAATTTAAATTTCTGAGAAATATGTCGAAACGTTTTTTACAAAATTAAGCACATTAACAAACATGTAAAATTGTAAAAGTGAAATAATTCAATGGATTCTGTTGCATATTAATGTTGCAATTTTTCATATTTTAACGATTTGTTCACACCATGTTTTGGGTGCATTGTATGATTTGTTTTCGGGATTACAGTGCAGCTTTCGACAGCCACTCTTCCCAAATCCTTGTTTTGTTAACAAATCATATATATCGCTGTATTCTGTGATTTTACTATTCAAATTTTTATTTATTTGAACTGTTCATGACACAAGGACGCTAAAGGCCATTCTGCGCTATACCATCCAAATTTAGAAAAAAACAAAAAACTCACGTTTCTGCTTCATATATAAAATATAGTGAAATCTAACATTCTATATTAATGATTTTATTGACGCCAGTGAGGGTGGTAATGAGTCCAGTACGACAATACAGCTTTTTACAGAAGATTCTATGAAAACTGCCATTTCTATTTTAGTGCAAATCAGAAAATCCCAGTATTGTAAGAGCTAAATACTCCCTTTAACGCACTCTGTTTTATTTGATAAAGAGAGTAGCTGATATGTGAATTTTTATATGCACATATCTTTCACCAATGTCGAGATAACAGTTGTGAATGAATTTAAGCAACAATTGTTTCGTTTATTTACTACGGATGCTATTCTGATCAGATGTTTCTTGCCCTAGCTATTCGCTAATGCTAAATTGTAATACATTAAACGTATTTTCACAATTTTTAGAGTGCGGCAGGTCTAATGATGTAACACTATGCGGTATGTAGCTCTTAAATAAATAAAAATAAAATATACAGACTTCTTTTAACAATACAGAGTTCATGTTCCTTGCCGCCATCATCGTTGAATTCAAACATTATATATGTGGTTCCAATCACCACTGAGAATAGCCTCTCCAAGTGCTATCCACACAGGCCTATAATTAGACTTTATACTCAAGAATTACTCCACAATTTAAAATATATATTACTGATTTGTCACTCGGTGTACTAGAAGAATTGGAAACTTGGCTAACACTTTCCAATGTAAGTGAAACTTTTCTTAAATACATCCAGCAGAGAAAATGGGGAAATTTGTCGAAAATTCACGTACAACCTTCTATGGCACCTAGTTTACACAAACTTTCACATTAAAGTCACAAGAATGAAGGACGGATATTGGTAAACTGCGAAAGTTCACCGAGTTTGGAACATGATGCTTTGCACTTGTAGAAGACTCATGTTATTAGATGGCAGTAAACTAGAGTTAATCCGTATTACAAACAACGGTTTGCTGAGAAGTGTGCTGCAGCATCCACGGTTGATTAATAAGCGAACCACTTAAATTACGTCAGCAATAATTAATGTCACTAAAGGTAACATTGGAGGAATCGATATTTCATAATGTTGCTTAACCATCAATCTCCTCAGTAATCTCACAATAATAACCTACTATATAACGTACGGAACAGTTGGTTATTGGAAGTGGAAAGTTCTGATTTAAATTTCCACGAATAATTACTATTATTATTACATTGACATGCATGATTCTGATGATGTTTTGTTGAAGTTTCTGCACTGTGTTTTCAAACGTTGTTTCGGTCTTTCTTTAAATTGAATTTGAATTTATTGAAAATACTATGCTAAGGAAATTTCCTACTACAAAAAAAATATCATATTCCTAATCAATCTTTTAATATGTTTGTGTACGTATACATAAGTAGCATATTCAATTACTATTATCTGCCCATTTTTGGATGAAAATCTCAATACGAAATTTTATTTTGAGTAAGTCATTTTCGTGTTAATTTAACTTCTTTTGTTTGACACTTACCTAACATCGAGAGACTTTCTTTGAAAAAATAGCATTCTATTAGCAAAACAATGAAGATTTAAACATTCCTCATATGTGCTTGTTTCTCTGCTGGGCTTGTCAATTCCCTAGCTAAATGATCTTCCGCAAGGCTGAGGTATAAGTTATCCTTGCATATGAAAGTACTGTGTACTCTGTTAGAAAATAAAATAAACCACACTGAGATCCAAATACCAAAGTGTATCGATGTATAATAATATATTTTTGCATTTCATAGTTAGTAACTGTTTTGTAAGTTTGAAAATTAATTTTCCTTCTGGATCAAAGGGTAATATTTCTGAAATAGATCCTTCTAAAATTTACAAATTTGTCAATATCATAGTTTGTTGCATTATATATACGAGTATAGGCTCTTTACTTAAAAGTTCATTCCATATTCAGTCCATAATTTGTCGATAAAATTCAATATTTTAAAACTGAAAAAAAAATGTATCACTCAAAAATTTTAGTGAGTTTTCCTCCTCCCCACATTTAAACGGAATAGTTCTTAAAAAACATAGAAGTTAAAATTTATTCTTACGTCTGGGTTATTATTCAAAAAAGTGCATTGCGTATTATGTTGGGCAATGAATGCTGAAACTGCTGCAAATACCAATTCAGTTCACGTAAAACAACGTTGGTTTTCCGATTTTTCGGAAAGAACGAAATAAAAAAGAATGATCTCAGAGATAACAATGAGTTTAAAATGAAAAGAACTACAGATTTGGATTTTTGTTTTTGAAGGATGCTTTGCTGAGTAATAAAATTGGAGTGTTTACAAAACAACACAATATTATTCCTGAAAAACACAAAGAACAAACAAAATGTCGAGTACAAACTATCGGTTTATTCCATTGAAAGTTATTACTCAATTTGAGTAACCTACCTTTCTAAAATCTGGTGATATCTATGTATGCTCAATGGAGATTTCATGTCAAGATCTGATACAATTTTGTTGTGTTTTTCATCATATAATTGAGAAATAACTTACTAAAGGAAATACGTTTGTTCGAGTACTTTAGTTTGGGGAATTATAAAAATAATTGCATTCAAATCCTTTGTCTAAATATCTAAGGCCTTGATTTCGATATGCACATTACTGCAATTTACTTATCTTTATATTTTTTATATTCAAAATCTTATGCAAAAGATTTTAGGATATAATTCATGTATAAAAGTGGAAGTTGGGTTACTTTTTCACATACGTTATGTATACATGTTCATACATAACTACCCTTTAAGGAATAGAAAGCAAAGGGTTTCTTATAAAGTTAGTGATGGTATGGTGCACTAGCGTATGCGGAAAATTTCTAAGGGGTTTATAACCCTAGAGCTACGACTCCATATACGTATCGCAATAATGTTTAAAATGTACATATGCATGTATAAAACGCATGTATAAAATTGAATCTCAATAGGGGGTTATGACTTTCATAAATCCTCCTGCGTACGCCAGTGGTAAAGCGTTTGTATACCATGCTGATAGTTCGGGTATGATTTCACTTTTTACCCAACTTTTGCAGGTATTATTTTTACATATCCGTAGTCCTAGGATCGTTTTTCAATAGGCAAAAGGGGGTTGGAATTCCTATGAGAAAAATAGCTCTTGATGTAAACATTTGAGAGCAGCATCACGCAGATAAGATTTATAAGTACTCTTAAAACGCTTATAACCTTATCTCTTTACGTATGAATCTATACATTAATTTGCTATTATGTCATATAATATAAACAAAAGTGATGCACATGCAACTTTCTAAAAGGATGCTTTTTATATGCAGCAGTTAGATCTACACTTAAGCGTTTGTATAAATATGTTGAATAGTTTGTAATAAGTACGTAACATCTTTCCTTTCTATAATTTGACCATACAGGGAACTTGTTATCTATCAGATAACTTTTATAGTTGAATCATAAACACTAGGCTAACATCGTAAATTGCTTACAAAACCCATATATGGGAGAGTGGGGCTATACGAACTAATACACATTTTGCTAGTATCCAATTTACCCTCCAAATTGCAAAATTTCCATATGGAACGGGGCTATTTGAACACTGAGTGGGGATATTTGAATAGATATAATAAAACGTGAGTATGTGACAGAATAAGATGAAATATAACAGAAAGCCAAGTAATCCAATTTATAACGTTCAAGAATAATATAATTGGTAATTGATACTGCCTCACTCGATCCATTACTGGCCAGATGACATTTTTTTTTCTTTTTATTTTGCCCATATTCGCGCAATAATCACTGAATCAAACGAAAACACTATATAACGAAACACACTATCAATTCAACGCCCATGAACTTCATGGGCGGTTATCGGAAATCCGATAAAACAATACGTCCATACAATTTATGGACGGTTAACAGAAATAATGTTAATAAAGAGAAAGGCTGTGTAATTAGATTGGATTGCATGAAGTTTTTCATCTTCGATTCCCAAAGTGGGAATCGCATAATACAATAGTCTATATACAGTAGCCTTACGTTAGAGTTGTATTTGTTTAGGAGAAAAAGAAGCACTGTCCTCATCCTGGATTCGTAAGAAGGTCCCTCCGTTTAGCCAGGAGTTTCTTGACCTACTAGATGAATGAGGACAAGAACAACGGCAATTTTCTCCGTATATAAGGATGTAAGATATTATTACCCTTCACAGGGATAACACAATTACCAAATAATAATAATTTCTACGTGGGTGTCGAAAATTATTGAGTAAAAATAAATCCCCCCCACGAAAACTCACAAAAACTCGCCACGGAGGCTTTGCGTGTTGACCATTATTTGGCAATTGTGTAATCCCTGTGAAGGGTAATAATATCTTACACCCTTCTATACGGAGAAAAACGCGTTCGTTCTTGTCCTCGTTCGTCTAGTAGGTCAAGACACTCCAGATTCAACGGAGGGACCCTGGTTCGAATCCAGGATGCGGACGGTGCTTTTTTTTTTCTCCTAAACAAATACAGCTCTAGACTGAGCTTATAAGTTGGTGTCGAAAATTATTAAGTAAAAGTAAATTGATTGTTTACCTCAGTAAATAAATAAAATCATCGTTTTCAAATAGCCCTGTTTCCGACTATTCATACAGCCCCATAATGTATTTAAATTGCACGACGTCGTAACTTCATTAAAAAACCATACATGGCAGCGTGAATAAAGAGTTAGGCGTAGGAAGTGTCCATATTTACATTAAATTTTAATTCATTTCGTTTATCTCTTGAAATATTCAATATACCACATTTTTATCAATAGTGACTTTATGGTTAATGACCCTTGTGTCAATAACTTTTTGCCTAATGTGTATAAAAATCAGTTCACCTCCATTTAATATGTTCTCCATAAATATAGATGGCAATATGTGTTTATACGCCTAGTGCGGTAAAGTTTACCTTCACTTTTGTAACTGGATTCGACAAAGGCAGTCATTCACTGCCGAAACGATCGTCATCCACTTAATTAAATAATTTTAACTGTGGTAGTCGTGTTTAAATAGTTTATTACCGAACCCTTACTAGTGTGGAAGTGCAGTTTCTTAATATTTGAATAATAGATAACTCGGGTCTTAACTTTTAGCCACCGCCCTTGTCAAGTCTAAAATCACTAATAAAATAAAATTCAGTGATGAATTACCAATGACGTTATTTTACATTTGGATCCCATTAGTTAATTTATCTTAAAATTTCACTTCTAGAGGTAATACCATGATCTTCCTTACGTGGCTTGTAGTACCAAATATCACCAGCTGGGAACTGTTTTTGAACATTTTTTTTAATTATTTGGTTTAATCAAATTTTCAACAACATATAGTAAATAGTGTGCTTCCAGATTTTGGTTCAGGTAGATGTATATTCTCTGCCCTAAAACCAAGCTGTAGAGCACTTGATTTAGGACAGAATATTTAACGTTACCTCTAACTACGGGACCTCCGCGTAACGTAACTTCCGAACTTCGATACACAGTGTTACCTCTCGTAAGGGACATCTCCGAAGAAGGGACATCTCTGTTTGAGGGACAAAATCTCCAGTGGATGCCCCTTACTGCATACATACACTTCTTCAGTGGTACATGTTTGTTGATACGTGTATGTATGCCCCTTACTGCATACATACACGTATCAACAAACATGTACCACTGAAGAAGTGACATCTCTTTATAAGGGACGAAATGTCCAGGGGATGCCCCTTACTGTATACATGCATCAATAAACATGAACCTCTGAAAAGTGACACCTCTATTTAAAGGACAAAATAACGGTCCGTTTCCGTGGGAGTCACTTATTGAGTACACACTGCATTTGCATACAGCCAGGCTTATAGAGAGTCTCACTCACCTCACATGGAAGCAAGTCGTAACAATTAAACGAATAGGACACCCCAACAATTATTTTGTCTCGTCTGCTGCACGTATTTTGGACAGTGATAATTAAATTATGGTTACCTTGCATATAGTAAGGATTGATTTAAATGGCTGTGGTTTCGTATAACTGAAATTGTTTGATTACTAGTCAGCAAGTCCAAAAATTCCACGTCGTGATCATCTACGTCAGCTTAAATATCCCTATTTTGAAATGCTTGGAGCATAGCGTGTTTTCGAAATTGAAAATTTTCTGAATTTGGGAATGAATGGTAAGGCGTGTTTTTAAGAAGTTTGTTGCTGGTTTACTAAAGAATATCAAAGGGGTTTGGCAAAAATAACAACAAATTAATGAATAATGAAAATTAGAAAATAATAAGTGATGAAAATAACAACAAAATATTAAACAAGAAATAATAAAAAAAAATCAAAAATATTGGAAGGAGGTCTCAATCAAGTTCATAACGGACGATGGAGGGTCAAGTCAAAAGTTGTTATCTGAATGAAACACCTGACTTATAGATGGTTTTAAACAACTGGGTCAATTCGAAAGGTCAACCTGTTAAAAGAAAGAGAGTGAATTTTGGGAATTTCTTTTCTCTCTCTCCCAAAAATTAGAGATACTCAACGCTTATAAGATGTCAGAAATTACTCAATTTGTAAGGCTTTCTGAAACTTGTAATCTCTTTAGATATATCTGTACGTTCATTGTCTTAAGATCCATGTGAAGCAAAGGACATAAACAAATTATTTCGTAAGGGAACCTAACTGTAAAAGTACTAATTCTAAAAGAATGAAATAATAATTCACAACTAATTAATTACTATCCTAAGATTAATTGTTTTAGTAAAAAAGTAGAACTGAAAGTTTTTGATATTCTTTTACGACGATTTACAATTTTAAGAAAGAAAATAATTCAAATTGTCTCCAAGATATTTGTTAAAAATTTGTTAGATTAATTAAAATTTTACTTGAGTTTCATTTTGTTTCAGTTCCTAAATTTTTTTCATTTATTGAACCCTAATTTACTCAAAAAGAAAAACATTAGGAAATAGCAGACTATTTTTTCATGATCAATTTCTTTTTCTGACCCTGCACTTATCAAAACACGAGAAAGCTTAGATTTTTATATTAATAAATTAAAGAAAATACCATGGATATTTAGTTTAAGGATCCTGTCTAGAAACTAATTTATAACAACTATATAGTTAATTTCCTTTAACTTAGAAATGCTACATACTCTAACTTCATTGAAATGTGAGTTAACAGCTGGGAGTTAATTTTAGTTTTTGATTTTTTTGAAGCGGAAATTTCCTGGGGAATTAAAATAAAGGAAAGGTCCATAATTAATTCTCCAACCAAACCAGCTTTAAAAAAAGAAAAGTGAATTTAAAATTGAATTTTATAAGCTTATAGTTTTAAGGCGCAAGGTCAGGTAAAGGTCAAGTAGCGCCGAGACCTGCAATTTGATGATAGGTCCGAAACTCTATTTCAAAGAGAACTAACCTTAGACTGCGTTAAGCAGAATATCGTCACTGCGGGTGTTCCAAATCCTTCATTAAACGAACCAATCAACAATCGTTAATTCAACGCATTAATGAAAAATCGTTCATTGAAAGAATCGATAAGCAATCCTTCAATAAACGCATCAATGAGCAATCCTTTAATAAACGCAACAATGAACGATCTTTCTTTGAACAAATCAATGAACAATCGTTCTTTGAAAGAATCAATGGACAGTCGTTCATTGAAAGAATCAATGAAAAATCGTTCACAGAACGAACCAATGAATGATTTTTCCCATCTTCCCTGGACAGACAGACTCGTCCAGCCATTCGGTCTCAACGATTCGACACACTGCTAATCTATATACGTTCAGCAACACCAATGGGAATCGAACCCTCGTGAATGGCTTAATTGACAAATGGGTTAAAACTACGCCACCTTACGGCGGTGAACAATCTTTTTCGAAGGATTCGGATCTTTTTGAAGCCTAGAGAACCAACCTCTAAATTACAGTGAGAAATTGGAAGAGGGTACGTTGGAAGTTGTTACTGTAGAATGAGCAACTGTGCAGTGAATGACATATCGCTATGCAAGTGAATGCTTTAATATAGGTGGCGCTGGTAAACAAAACCTGTTTATTAAAATACTTACGAACGCTATTGCATATATTTATGATATAGTTTAATTGATGAATTATGAAAAATGGGACATCTTAAATTGGTCCGAAAACAATATCTGCTCCCACTCTTTTTATGTCAATGGTTTCAAACTGTTTCTGTTCATTTATATAATTTAAAAATTACAAAGATTCAAATATTCGTTCAAAATTTTGTATTGCCCAAAATTATATCGATGTTTCCAGATATAGCTTCCCGAAAAAGCTTGCAACTTATATACTTATTAAATGCGTTTGCCTTCACTTTTTTCGTAAAATGGAATCGGAGGGCTGTTTAAATTCAAAGTACAAATTTAGAAAGTGTGTGTTTAAATTATCCTTGTCTTCTGTTTATAAAACAAACCATCTTTAGTGCAAAAATACTGTTAGAATATACGTCATTTATGTCTATATGGGATTGTTATTCTTCTCAAGGGAAACCACAAAATAAAACTGCTGACAAAATTAAAACAACATTTCGTTGAACTTTTACGCAAATCTTGGAAAATAGAGTCTAAAGTCGGCAACATATTGTTTTTCTTATTTACAAGTAACAAGAACTAAAACATGGAAATACAAATTTAAATGTCTCTGTTGGAGAAATCACAGAGCGTTGTTTTCGCATGTCCGCACATTTGTTATTTCATTGGAGAGTTTGTCTTAAAAAGAGCGTTTGGCTTGGGTGAACATGGGCTTACTGCCAAAACGAAGTTCAGTAAATTAAACTTCAAATGCACATTTAAACAGAAATTTGGCAACGACTGTTCGAGCACAGTAAACAAATAAAAAAACCATCAATACATATGCGTGTTCAGCTATTTTTTTTTAAAAATTTACAATAAATACAATCGTTTGGTTTGAAGTCGTGCATGGCGTGGCTTGATAGTTGCTGCGTTTGCGCCACAAAACACACGGACTATGACAAAACCAGGCAAGCGGAAAGAAAAATATTATAAATATTTTAAAAGAATAATATTTGCTGAAGAACTCATAAACACGTTTACTTTTTGCAGCCAGCAAACATTTTCCGTCGATGTTTTCAAGCAATTTGCGGAAGGAGAAACTTTTAGAATTTGGCAGCATTTTCGAAGGATAGAAAATATTTTTCAAACCACATTATTCAGACTACGTGGTGAGAATATATCTTGTAATTGTAATGCACAATCTACTATCTCTTATATTCTCTGATCTGGATATATAATTAATACCTTTAATATGCATTCGATGAATTTCGGAATACTGTAAATCAACATAGCTACACAGTTTAGTAACTGAATATACAATTATTTAACTTAGATATACATTCAACTGACCTAAATATTACAAATAAATTTGGCACCCACGTCACGTATTAGTAAATCAAACTAGAGCTA
>QLNU02015359.1:72620970-72631782 GCA_006491805.2 Dysdera silvatica | reverse complement strand
GGAAAGTCATTAATACATCACAACCACTTTCAGAAACTTATAAACAACTCTTACTCTGAAATGTATGAGACATCCCCAAATTAGGTAACCCGCAGTGTGGGTTTCTCATTGGTCCCTATTGGGGTTCTTCCATGATTCTATTGGAGGCCTCCCATTGGTTCTCATTGGGTTTTCCCATTCTGCGGGACTACTCTGATGAAGGGTTTTCCAGAAATTTCAAGTATAAAAAAGAGACAGAAACATAACATCGTCATTACTCCTGATGAAGGACTGCTGCTGACGCGTCCGAAAGCTTGGGTGATCTTTTTCATTGCTATTTTACCAGTGTTTAACCTTTTTATGTATAAATCTATATGGATCATTTTGGACCCGAAGGACGTACTGTTTGTTCAGGAAAAGGTATTTGATGGAGCAGTTAGAAATAATGGAAGGTAAAATCACAAGCGGATTAGTTCATTACAGCAGAGGAGGACTACAATTAAAATTTTAATTACTTTATGATAAGGATTACAAAATAATGAAAGTCGTAAAAACACAAGGACTAAACTAAGATACTTGTGGAAATATTTTAAAAGATAACGGGCATTGTGTCAAAGAAAGACCCGGAAGACACAGCAAGGTTAAAAATATTTTGGATCTGCGTTTTAAAGAATTCTAGATTTCAGCAAGAATTTTCGAACTCGGGTTTATAATTTAAAGAATTTCTATCTTCATGTAACGTAGTTTCATTAGTTCAGCAATGCCCAAATGGCGGCCTCGGGTCATATCTGGTCGACGTATGCTCTTATTTTATTCAATTAATTTCATCGTTTGCATATTTAAGTGTTTAACTTAATTGAATATAACGAAGATAGGAAATATGATCGGTTACATAAACCATTTACTCCTTTCACAACACAAGGAAATTACCTGCATTTATATCGAAAATATAACAGAACTGGTGTTGAGCATTTCTAAGCCATCCGAGATAGAAGATCTTTATTATGCTCTCCTAGTTCATTTTCTATACGTGAATCAAGCGACTTTCATATATATTAACCTTTAATTTCCACACAATATGAAAATTAACAAATTAATAAAATTAAATGAATAAATGAATGAATGAATATGTGTGTGTGTGTGTGTGGTCGCTACAGTAGCCCCCCCTCGCCAGCACAGCGAAATGTTCAAAAAGGGACTTTCCAACCATAAAGACTGATTTTTATAGGAGTTGAGGTATTGTTTGCAGGCTTAATTGCAGGATCTGACACCGCATGTGGGATTCGAACCCGGGTTACTGGTATGACAAACAAATGCTTTACCGCAAAGCTAAGGCGGTGGGCCAACGTTTTCCCTAAGAGTCTGCACGTCTTAGGCCTAGGGAACCAACCTCCGGATGGAACCAACTTCCGGTAAGCACTTTTTTTTCACTGTTGGGGATGCAATTCGGAGATGGAGGTAACGCTGAGTAAATGCGTTACACTACATCACCATAAAACCGTGTGTACCTTCTACTCGTAACGACCACAGAAACTATTTTATATGCGCAGAAATAAAGCGCAAGGCGCAAGTATACAACTCCAGTCAGAGTAAAAAAGCTAGAACTGTAAAAATTAGTTCAGGCTGTTTCACTAAACACTTCGATGTATACTATACTCAGAGATCTCATAAATATCTCACTGCTCACTCTAGTCCAGGGTTTGGTTCCCTAGCCTTTTAGAAGTTAGGATTCCTTGGAAAACTGTAGGTCCCAGACGATAGAATTCCTCGGAAAATTGTAGGTTCAGAAGTTCGGATTCCTCGGAAAACAATAGGTCCCGGCACAGCATGACCATTGTAGACCTTGAGCCGTAAAACCACAAACAAACGAAATCAGTTATTCTCACGTTATTCCTACCACCACTAAAGGTAGATGATCTTGCGCCACCCCCCTCCCCCAGCCACGGACATATTCTCCGCTGTGAATTATTATTTCAGCCGATTTTACACCCTTCCTCGCCTGTCCTCCCTGGTGTCGGTGTCGGTCTCCCACGCCACCCACTTGATACGTCCCTGATACATAATCACTAAGCCATCGCAATAACGTTAATTAGTATTTCCCGCTGGACGGTAGGATGTATATTGTCTTGCTCAACTCATCGGTGTTTATTTTGATTAGTGTAAAATAAAAGTTGTCAGTTAAAGGTATCAAATATCAATATTTAGCATGCCAAAAACTATTTTAATAGACTTCAAGTAACTCCTATATCACGGTATTGCAAGCTTTTAAAATTCATGAAATCCGACTTGCATGGAATTTCGAAAAAGAAAATATTATTCTTAAGATTTACGCCGCAGATTAAAATAATGAAACCATTTATTTTCTTTCGGGACAAGGTATCCATTATGCTATGAAATATTTTGTTATTACTACGATTATTAAACTTGCTGGATATGGCAACGATGAATGAAAGTTCGCCAGTAAATACCAGAGAGATAATTTCCTTTGACTTTTCAACCCTCTTTCTTTATACGGTTTTTTGTTCAGAGTTACAAGGACAGAACACAATCCATCATTTTTTTTTCTGAACTTGTAATCTAAGAGGATGCAAAAAATTAATTGATGAATAAAAAATATCCTAAGAGACCAAAGATTTCAAGGGTGAAGCAGTATTAATCATTTCTTTTGCTGAATGACTTATCCAATTTTTGTTTCCCTTTTCTTAGAAAATAAGTGATTCTTTATTTTTAAAAATTTAGGATTATCAGTCTCCCTTGCTTCCAAAAAATTAAACTTTTGTCAGAGTCTAGAGATATTCATTACAAAAAAGTTTAATTATTAAATTTATTTCTAAATTTAATAATTATTCATGAATCGTCAAATGAATCTTAACTAAGTTTTATTCAATAACTTTCCTGATAATTAACTCTCGAATCACAAAATAACGCCATGCTAAAAATGTTATTTGTAAAAGCGTATTTTTACTATTTTCATCATCGAAGAGTTCTTTGTCCCTATCTCTCTCTCTAATTTTTCAGATTTTGAGTTTAAAATAGAAAACTGAAAAACTTCGAGACTATATATTACTAGCCCAACACGTTACGACGGCCATGCTTTGGGTATGATTTCTGATGACGCTGTAAAACTGGTACTGTTTCCTATTACGTTAACACACACGTTATTAAATTTTGATTCTCCAAGCGATAGCAGTTTAAAACTCTAAAAATATAGTTTCAGGCTTAGTATCACTCCAAAAGTTTATGCTCCGTAAAGTAATAAACAAATAATTATACAAAAATGAAAAATTTGTGCCACTCAAATTAAAATTTAGAATCAATGAAAATATTTGCCAAATTCTTAACTTCTTATTATGCCAAAATGATTTTTTTCTGGTAGTTGATGTAAGTGTTTAAAAAATCTGAGGTACTTCGTTAGTTTAGACTTTATGGCGCAAGGGCTGCTAAGATTATGCTGTGTTATTGATTACAGGTATTCGAAGTTGAAGGAAACCTTGTTCCCAAGAGGAGCAAATTCTGAAATATGAATTAATAGAAAAAATTCTATGGGCTTTATACCGAGGGGATTCAAATTCGTTTTCGTTATACGATCCATCAATGCTCGTTCTTTACATCATGATAATGCTCTTATGAAATGCGACAGAATTATAAAATTATATACGCCAATAATATTTATCTATCAGAATAAATGTACGTTTATTAAATTCCTGTTAACGAAAGTTTAAGTTTGTTTTTATTTAAGTTTGATTTGTATCGTGGACCTTTTCCGACCACCAATGCGTCACCACTACTTCGTGGCGTGTCACCACTACTTCTTTACTCCTGCATTACTTTTTAACTTTACAAGTCGCTTGAATTCATCAATTTAAATAGTTATTATTACTATTAATGACGTCATTATTAATCAGTCTGTTCGCTTATTCTTTACAAGGGATTAATAATTAATAAAAGGGGAAGCTATTGCAGTGAATGATTTATTATGACTATGATCCGAAGTACTTTATTTATACCATTTCTTCGCGTAAAAATGGTTACATTTAAAGGATATTATATTTTATAATCATGTGTCTGATTTCATTTACATAACTGAGATATTTCAAACTGAAAACGTAAATTCAAAGTCAACCATGATGTCCATGCGCCATACGAATTCATATAACAAATGAATTAGCCAGAATTTAAATATTTCTTCAAAATAATTGAAATATCCACCAATGTTTTCAAGTGTTTATCATCATCAAATATGAAGAATCTTAACATGTACATGCACTGCCAAATTTCGAATGATGTGATTGGAAAACAAGAGAAAAGAAAAGAAATACATAATAAAGCAGATCCAAATCAACAATACGATTCTTAATTCAAATTACGGTACGCTGTTGATTCTTAAAAATATATTTAATTTGCAATCATTCTGGGTTGCAATGCAATTTTATCTGGGAAATTAAGAAAACAAATCCGATCGTAAGAAACTGATAGAAAACATCAAGTTTTCAGTATTTTCTGAATATATATGTCCTTTTCTAAAAAATAAATGCCTATTTCTTTCACTTTAATTAAAGAATAAAATATTTAAATAATGTTAACCGAATTCATATATATATATATATATATATATATATGGCCTGCAAAAGGGTTGCTGGTATCTAACTGGAAGGAGACCCACACGCTGAACGTATGTGACGATGTGTGGAACCGGCCAGGCCAGTAACCTAGTGTCCTACCCCGCCTTCAAGTGGTGCAGGCTGAGCTTTCTATTTATGTGGCAAATTAATATTTGCTGCACGGATAGAAAGGCGGAAGGGGAGGGCTAATTCACCAACCCGTCTAGCCAGCGTGGTGAAATTATGGCTAATTCCTCCATTATGTTGACACACCAGAAACCATGGCCCCTAGTCTCCAGGTGCTGGAGTGCTCCTGATCAAGGCAGCGGTCAGTGTGGCATGAAAGCAGGGGGTGCTAAGAATCACTGGAATGGCCCAGGCTGCCGTTTGTTATTGACCTTGGCTACGTTTAATGGACGATCCCTTGCTTCTGAAGCAAAACTTCAGGAATTGGAAGAGGAACTAGACAAGATCAAATGGGACATTGTAGGACTCAGTGAAGTTAGAAGAAAAGGTGAAGAGTTGGTGGAACTGAAAAGCGGACATTTGTTTTACTATAGAGGAACGGAAACTGGAAGAACAAGTGGTGTTGGCTTCTTAATCAACAAAAGAATTAAAGACTGTCTTCTGGAAGTTGAAAGTACATCAGATCGAGCAGCGAGGCTTGTTGTTCAACTAACCCAGCGATACCAACTTCAAATAGTACAGGTATATGCACCAACATCAAGCCATACCGACGAAGAGGTTGAAGAATTTTATGAAGAAATCAAAGAGTTACACACCAAAGGGAAACAACATATCAAGCTCATCATGGGGGATTTCAATGCAAGAATTGGACAACAGGAACAAGGAGAGACATCGGTTGGTAAATACGGATATGGGGAAAGGAATGAACGTGGCGATCAACTCATCGAATTTGCAGAAGCTGAAAACCTTAGCATCATGAATTCATTTTTTAAGAAGAAACCGCAAAGAAAATGGACATGGAAACACCCAAATGGGGGAACTAGTGAAATTGACTATATCCTGGCAAACAAGAAATCAATTATTGAAGATTGCAGTGTACTGAACAGATTTAATACTGGAAGTGATCATCGAATGGTGAGATGTAAAGTGCACTTAAATACTAAATTAGAACGACAGAAGCTCATTAGGAAACAAGTAAGTAAGAGGGTGGATCTAATGAAACTGAAAGTAAATACCGAGGCATTCAAGTTGGAATTAAAAAATCGCTTTTCTGCACTGGAAGGACTTATTGATGAAAGTGATATCTCAGAAGCAAATGAAAACATTGTTAAGACAATAGTTGAAACTGCTGGGGAAATTGGTGGTGTAACCTGTAAAAAGCACAATAGCAAATTATCTGAGAAGACGAAACAGCTCATGAAAAGGCGAAGAGATATGAAGGTGGACAATCGAAATACCAGTTCCAGGATTGAGTACATAGAACTTTGTAAAACTCTGCGCAAAAGCATGAAAGAAGACATAAGAAAATTCAACTGTGAGCTAGTAAGGAAAGCCATTGAAAATAACAAGAGCCTTAGGGTTGTTAAAGGAAGTTTATCTGTTGGGAAGAAACACATCATTGCATTAAAAGGAGAGGATGGCACCGTAACAAGAAATAGGGAAGAAATACTTAGAAGAGTTGAAGAATTCTACAAAAAACTATATGAAAGTAACAGTGGATTAAACGAAGACACTGAAATAGTCGAAGGAACAGCTCCTAAAATCTTAAAAGAAGAAGTTTCATTTGCAATAAAAAATATGAAGAAAGGAAGAGCCCCTGGTGATGATGGTATTACATTAGATATCCTAAAAGAAGCTGGAGAATATGTAGAAGACATACTTGCAAAATTCTTTACCAAATGTCTTAACAGCGGTAACATACCAAACCAATGGGATTCTGCAACAGTAATTCTTTTGCATAAAAAAGGTGATAAAGAGGATTTGAAAAATTACCGACCAATTAGCTTGTTACCTGCTATTTATAAAATCTTCACAAAAGTGCTAACACATCGCCTGCAGAAAAAATTAGATGCAGCTCAACCAAGAGAACAAGCTGGATTTCGAAGTGGATTCAGTACAGTGGACCATATTCAAGTATTAAGAGAATTAATTGAAAGAACACATGAATATGAACTTCCATTGTGTGTTGCATTTATTGACTATGAGAAGGCCTTTGACTCTATTAAAACATCAGCAGTCATCAACTCTTTAAGATCAACAGACATTGAGGATGTGTACATTGACATGGTGAAACGTGTGTATAAAAATGCAAGTGCAAAATTTCGGTTACATAAAGATACCAAAACTATCAAACTTGGCAAAGGGGTGAGGCAGGGAGATACCATTTCTCCAAAACTTTTTACTTCAGCTTTACAGATGATTTTTCAGCTGATAAATTGGAATAACAAGGGAATAAAAATAAATGGTGAATATTTAAATCATTTGCGGTTTGCTGATGACATTGTTATTTTTTCAACGAACCCATCAGAACTCCAAGACATGGTACAGGAGCTCTCAACTAGAAGTAAAGAAGTTGGACTCAAGATGAACCTACAAAAAACTAAGATCATGTTCAATAATTTCGTAGAGGAAACAAAAATACAAGTTGACAACATTGAGCTAGAAATTGCTGATTCATATATTTACCTTGGCCAGCTGATTTCAATGGATGGCAACATTATGAAAGAACTCAACAGACGTATTAAACTTGGCTGGAGTGCATTTGGAAGAAACAGTTTTATCCTGAAGGGGAAATTGCCTTTGTGTCTAAAAAGAAAGGTCTTCAACCAGTGTGTATTGCCAGTCCTCTCTTATGGATCAGAGACATGGAGTCTAACAGTTGGAGCAATACGAAAGTTACAGACAACGCAAAGGAGCATGGAGAGGTGCATGCTTGGAATAACTAGGAGAGATCGAAAAAGAAACACTTGGGTGAGAGAGCAAACTAGAGTAGAGGACATCATTGTTAAAGTAAAAGGGCTGAAATGGCGATGGGCTGGGCATATTGCAAGAAGAACTGATCAACGATGGACAACAGAAATTCTGAACTGGATTCCAAGAGACCACCGAAGACCTAGAAAACGTCCTCAAACTAGATGGGTGGATGAAATAAGAAAACAGGTTGGGGTGACGTGGAAGCGAATTGCTCAGGATAGACTTGTGTGGAAAGCATTTGGAGAGACCTTCATCCAGCAGTGGATAGATAATGGTTGAATATGATGATGATGATATATATATATATATATATATATATTTGTTCACTTTCCCACAACCGTAAAAATAATTAGTTTATGAGCGTAATTTGAATAAGAAGACGAAAGGCGAGATAGAAATTGTTCTCCATCCACATATCACTCGCCAAAAGTTTTATTCATAAAGTATACAGTAGCATATGTGTACGATGAAAATAGTTATCCCTGATACTCATTATTCCAGAACTACTAACTCGATGCCTAATTTTAATTATTTTTGCCTCGTCAGAACAAGTTTTCTTGGCTGGCCTATTATCAGAAAACCTAATTTCCTTTTGTGAAAGCAATAGGGCCTCCTACTAATTATCTTACTGATTTTACATCACCGCAACCTCAAAGAGAAACAGGGCACAATATGTTTAGAACAGTGGGCCAGAAATTACCGGAAAAAATGAGAATTTCTCCCAGCTGCCGGTAATTTTTAGGAGCGCGAATTAGTTGCTGCAATCTGTTCTAAAGAAATACATATTCAGAAGCTCGTCTAAAGTTTCTTGGACGAAACCTCATTTTGAAGACGATGTTACCACGCGACGGAACATATAATGGCTAATGTTATTATGCGTTCCTTAGTTAGAAACTTACATTAGTTCTCTCACGCTCGTCTGAATTATATATTTTAGGACACCGATTAAATTAATTATTTTGTCGTCCGTAACTTTTAATATTTTATCAAACGAACTTTCTTTTTGTTTCAAGTTTATTCTTTCTAGCTAATGAGATTCTCTTAACGGAATTAGCATAAATTTGTCTGGAGTGGCTGTATTACCTTTACGTTTGCATGTATCTCAGGTTTCTTATTTTATATTTTTATTTATGAAGGATGTTCCAGCATATCCTTTCTTGTTTATGCAATGGACATTTTAGTTAATGAAGAAGAGAAAATAAATATATATTTAATCTCTCTCTCTCTCACACACACACACACACACACACACACATATATATATATATATACGAGGGCGAATCAGAAAGTCTTTGCCCCTATTTTTTATTAACCAAAATAAGGTACATACAGGTAATTACAAATATACGTACTATTCTACGTACCTTACACTATTTTTCCACATAGTCCCCACACCGGTTCAGACATTTGTCCCATCGCAGCACTAAATTTGAGATGCCCCTGTGGTAGAATTCGTCCGGCTGACTGTGGAACCACCGTCGGACTGCTGTCTTGGCTTCATTGTTGCACGTGAATCGCTGTCCTGCCAGGAACTTCTTCAGCGGACCAAAAACGTGGAAATCACTAGGGAAAAGGTCCGGACTGTATGGTGGGTGGTCCAGACTCTCCCAGTGAAATGACCTTGTCGGCGGTTCTGATTGCATACAGTCCGGACCTCGCCCCTAGTGATTTCCACGTTTTCGGTCCGCTGAAGAAGTTCCTGGCAGGACAGCGATTCACGTAATCACGTCATATAATTTTTAAATTTTGAAGCAAAAGTGCTATGACCTTCCACTTATGCGTTGTCTACTCTACCAACTGAACTATGGTCTTGTCTACGCTCAATTTTTCTCCCTTAAAGGTTATATATAGCCTCACGAAATATTAAAGAGCATATAATTAATATATAGAGGATGTTTCCGAATAACGTTTAGAAAATTTGATGAAAATAAATAATACATTTTTGTTAGTTTTCAAAACTTTATATATATATTCAACATTGAAAAACTATTAGTGTGTAAAAAGTCCACTCTCTTGATTCCCATACCTGACAACACACACACACATATATATATATATATACGAAGAAGTATACAATTTGCTTTTATGCTTTTAATTTTTTAGTTAATTGGGCCTTGGTCATTTCAGGAACAACATTGTGGCAAAAAATGTTTTAAGAAAGAAATATTTTTATGCTCAAAGGAGTTATAACAAGAATAAACAAACTTATCACTGGATCCAAAGAATAGCTATAGAATTATGCTTGCTTTAGGGTAATAAATTTAAAAATTTTATAATATACTTGGCATTTAAAACACGGGTAGCATTATTGCTTCAGAAATTTGATCACAGTGTAAGATAGCTTAATCAACACCAAACTCGAGGAACTTTTCTCTGCGAGCTATTATCTGAGAAAGAAGTGGAAACCATCCATCACCCAGCTCATCTCTTATCCCTTGGCTCCCATTACTCCGCCCAAGCATTCAAGTAGTAGTTTGAGGAACTAATGAGAGGAAAGGAATACGTTCTTTTCTTCCATATTTTCTCCGAATTCAGCAGGTTTAATCAATCCTAGATAAGTCCTACCACTTATGCTGAATCATCGTTCACATCCATACGTGCCACCGTAACTTAGTGCTTCAAATTAAGTAATTTAAGCACCTTGGAAAAGGCTGAATTTCTCAGTATGGTTTTTCATGTGTAAATGTAGTGTTGTTAGTGATTATGGCCCCTCGATGTTCCTGTTTGTGGTGAGGGGGCCATCCGAAGATACTACTGTTTACTACATATCAGTATCTCTGGGTCCTGAACGGATACAACAGAAGCAAAAGTGAGATCGTTCCGAGGACTGAATGGCACTGGTGATGTAGTGTAGCGAATGATTACCTTCAGGGGGCTGTAGGTGAAACCCCATTGTAAATAGCCGTCTGGTGTGCCATAGAATTAACGCAGACAGCAACCGTTTTATTTCCTCCTGTAAATCAAACCCTCATGAATAATTTAAAAAACAAAGAACAAACGACGAACGGTGGACATGTAAATAAAAAACGAAAAGTATTAGTGACAAAAAAAATACTGCACACATATTAAAGTTCTCCCAAAGTTTATCGCCATAACATCAGAAAAACCCGAATTTAACGAATTCTTCCTCCTTAGTCAAAGACATTTATTCTTTAGTTACCTAGGAATTTGTCATTTGGACCTCGCGAAGAAAATCATAGGGCATGATTTAATATATATTTTAATACAAATTTCTCTTATAAATTTTATTAAGGGAAATATGACATGGTAGTACTCCCAGATCTCACTTTTC
>QLNU02015359.1:72556053-72620870 GCA_006491805.2 Dysdera silvatica | reverse complement strand
TGGCACTGGTGATATAGTGTAGCGAATGATCACCTTGAGGGGGCTGTAGGTGAAACCCCATTGTAAATAGCCTTCTGGTGTGCCATAGAATTAACGCAGACAGCAACCGTTTTATTTCCTCCTGTAAATCAAACCCTCATGAATAATTTAAAAAACAAAGAACAAACGACGAACGGTGGACATGTAAATAAAAAACGAAAAGTATTAGTGACAAAGAAAATACTGCACACATAATAAAGTTCTCCCAAATTTATCGCCATGACATCAGAAAAGCCTGAATTTAACGAATTCTTCCTCCCTAGTCAAAGACATTTATTCATTAGTTACCTAGGAATTTGTCATTTGGACCTCGCGAAGGAAATCATAGGGCATGTTTTAATATATATTTTAATACAAATTTCTCTTATAAATTTTATTAAGGGAAATATGACATGGTAGTACTCCCAGATCTCACTTTTCAATTTAGTGTATTCGTAACCTAAAAGTACATTTAAAACTATTCGAAAACTCAAAAGTTAAAATGTATGAATTCTAAACGATTGCAGAATGCCAAGTCGACATAAACCTTAAAGTTTGTACTAAATTTTAATTTACCCGTTTCCTTCCATTTTTTGGGATTCGCTAAGAATTTACTCCAAGTTTTCTAGACTAAGATTTGAATTTTCAATATATTGGGGACATTTTTATTTAAGTTATAAATAAATTCATATTTCTGAGAAAGTTGAGAAGTACATTTGTTTTTTCTTAGTGTTAATTTCTTAATATATTAACTATTATGTAAATTAATCTAATTCATATTTAAATTTGGAAGAAATTATTTCTGAAAATTTCCCGAGTTTTTAAAAGGTTGCAAGTGGGAGTTGCGGGGGTTTTTTAATAAGAAAACACGCTTGTAAATATTGATCTTGTAGAATATATATCTGTCAAGTTTTAGGGAAAATTTATGTGCGTTATTTTCACATGCCGGTTAGGTGCTGAGAATGAATTGCTTATCTAAATTATAAATAGAGCCTATCGTAGTATGTTATTTTCACAATATCGATTATTGGGAAACTAATCGTTATAGCATGGTCAGTATCGATAAATATTCAAAACGTGATTTTATTTTATATACATTATGCTCTGAATGAAACTTTCGCTACTCATGTATGCAAATTTTGAAGCAGAGGGATATAATTTAAAATTTACACTTTTAAACATATATGAGCTCCAGATTTATAAACGTATATGTACTTTTTCTCTTTCGGTTGCTGTGAGAGTACAGAAATTTCATAAATTTCCAATGGCAACACTAGTCTTTTGCATCTCATTATAATCGATATGTTGTTCAATATTAATAGACAAAATTTTGGAGCATAGCTTCTGATGTTTATTAGAGTATTTGGACATCCGTTTAAAACGCGTCAGCACGCTTTAATACGTATTAAACCTACATAATTATTACAAAGATATTTATTACTATTAGTTCAATGCCGGACTTGGAAACAAACTTTTGGTCGCCTCTTAAAGAAATGTAATTTTGTCCTGCCAAATGAAGTGGCACAAAAAAACAGGATGTTTAATAGCTAACAGTGTGATAGTTATTGACGTGGAAAGTGATTTTTCTTTACTGCAGAAGGCTCTGACCACGATACCGGAGTTGAAAACGTACATTTTTCTCAACTATTTTAAAAAAAAATGTAATTTTGTCCTACCAAATGAAGCAACACAGAAAGAAACAGGACGTTTAATAGCTGGTAGTTTGATAATCACTAACGTGCGTTTCTCTTCACTGCAGGGAGCTCTGAGTTCGGTACCCGAATTGAAAACGTCGGCTTTTCTCACTTTCTTAAAAAATATAGTTTGACCCTGCCAAATGAAGCGATACACCGGAAGAAAGAAAAAGCCCTTTTCAATAACTAATATTGTTTGATGACTAGTAACATGGGAAGTGACGTTTAGTCAATGAGTATGGCCTTAAGTTCGATACCAGACTTCGGAATGGTGTAGGGGTTTTTTTTCTCGAAAAATGTAAGTTATCCCTACTAAATAGAGGGATATGTTTAAAGAAAGGGAAAAAAGCGTTTAGTAGCAGACAGATTGAGGGTCATTATCAATGAAACTTCCTTTTCGCCTCTGTAAAGGAGCGACTTGGAAGTTCTGTCTCATGGAATTGCCTCAAAATCGTCGCAAAATTGACTAATATTTTACACAGCATATTACGTACAAATAGATATAAATGAAAATTTATAATTTTTCTATATTTGGGAATCGTTAGCAATTTATGGGAACTGGGAGGAGTCGTGGGTCAAAAATGTTTGAAAATCCCTCCCTTGCAAAAAATTATTCATAAGGTAACAATTACCAACAATGAAATTCAAGAACCATAAAGGGAACAGATATTCTACGATGATAACAAATTTCAGGACTCAATTTCATTTTTGTATTGACAATTAGACGCCAAAAATCCACCTAATAATAAGTAATTGCCAACCGATCTTTACAGTCAAGGTCATTGGATAAACCATGATATGAGAGTCTAATATCTAATCAATCTTAAAGCTAATAATATTCACAAGAGACTACATGTACCTGGATTCACTCACAGGAATAAGCTTTATATATATTAAAAACGCTTAAACCATTTGGAAATCGAAACTTTAATGCATCTGTTCATTAATACGATAGCCATTTATGCTAAGTCATTCATACAAATATATATGTAATTTAAAAAAACGCTCCATTTTATGACGTGTTTCTATTTAAATATGGTCATATGCGTCCCTTAACCTGAATACATAGATGGCTTAATTCTTTGAATTCCATCCACGCGTTATAGCAATCAGTTGTATATTAAAACGCAAGGATCGTTAGGTATATGTTGCTCCAGGGTCTACAAATTTTCGAAAGAGTTGAAAGTCTGATCACTGGGAACTCCAATGCTTAAGTACGCTTATCTATAAAAAAATGAGTCTTGGCATATGCATGATTCAAAGCTGGGCTTTTCGCATGTAAATAAGTACGTTGTTTCTACGCAACCGCTTGGCATATGTATTGTATAGCACCTACTATAAAATAAGTAAAAAACGAAGCAGTAAGTAATACGTCATCGACTTATTACTTGAGAAATGAAAGCCAAGAGAGAAAAACAGAGAATTAGACAGATGTGAATTTGACTGACAGAGAAACAAAGATTTCACTTTAAAACTGGTCAAAACTATCTCACTTTTAAATTAGTTTTGACAGTTCAAGATTAGTTTTGACAGTTCAAGATTAGTTTTGACAGTTTAGAGATTAGTTTTGATAGTTTAGAGATTAGTTTTGATGGTTTAAAGATTAGTTTTGATAGTTTAGAGATTAGTTTTGCTAGTTTAGAGATTAGTTTTGAGAGTTTAGAGATTAGTTTTGACAGTTTAGAGATTAGTTTTGGCACGTTTGAAAATTAAACTCAAAACCCAGGGAAAAATTTGGAAAAATAATAAGGTCCGGTTACATGAATACAAAATGGCATTTTTTTAATTAAGTTATCTTATAAGAATACTGTATACTTTTATTCTAACCCACACATTTAACCAATTTGTTTTTACGCTGAAAAGTGATTTCGATTGCTGGGTGTTACCCAAAAGTGGTTTAATAGTTTTTTTCTGGTTTCTTACCAAAAACATAGGTTTCCCAAAAAACTCAGTCGGTTATACCTTAAACTCTAAAAAAACCTTCCTGTTTTTAATTAAAATAATTAACGCATTAAAAAAATCCGGATTTATTAATTACTGAGGTGTTGCTTTTTTACATGATGTAATTTTGTTTAAGACCATCCGTCGCGGTAAAAAAAATCGTTCCGAGTTAAATAAAACACTTAAAATTATCAAGCGTTTTCCTAAAGCTATTTAAAATTTGAAATTCAGTTTTAAATAAGCGCATGATTATTTTTAATCTCTCAGGAATTATCGAGGCTACGATTTTTTTATTTAATGAACATATTCAATTTTATGAAACATGCAACAAGTTTCAACAGCTAACGATAGATTTTTTCGAATTTAATCTTAAATATTATTTTTCCCAAATTTGATTTAATGCTGATAAAACGAGGCGTTTATTTGATGTGAATTAAAATAATTCTCGTTTCTAAAACACAACTAAATATAATTTTACCACGAATATTTTGAAGCTTTGGAAAATAATTTATTTAGTTTCTTCATAATAATTTAAAGCGAGAACGATATCAGTGATTAAATAAATTTTCTAAAGAATTTTTTTTTAAAACAAACAAATTAATATTACTTTTAAACTAACCGCAGGTTAAGGGCATGTTTCTTTAACATTATTATTTACATAATGTTTGTGCACAAAACATGCTTATTTAAAAAAAAATCGTGTATTTTTTGATCGGACCTAAAGAAACGATGAAGGTTGCATCATCAATTACGTCATAAACGTTAGAATTAGCGGTTTGTAAAATCGTTGAATGACCAAAGCACTCAACGAGTTGGCCAATTTATGATCGATGGACAAATGCGTTCATTGGCTGGTTCAGTGAAGACACACCTCCGGTGAGAATGCTTTTCATTGGCTGACAAAACGGACTAATTTAAAAGAACGACGTGAAAAATTCTTCAATTAATTATGCAGGAGAATACCCATGGATTACACGATCCTGATAAAAAGGGGATAACATGAAAGGATAATTCAATCCGATGGTTAGGCAAAGCAACTAGTGAGATGTTCAGCGCAGCCAACAACAGGTTGTAGATGGAGCAAATGATTACCAATGTTTGATTACAAACACAGAAGATGTAAAAGAAAGTCCATGATTAATTTGCATTTAAAATATATAAATAAGAAAATTAAGGAAAGAATATATATACAAACATTTTGTATATTTTTCATTTCGTTCTTATAGTGTTTTAACATTCTTTATTATCGCCATTTCTCAATTCTTAGTCAGTAGCATAACATCGGAGATTCCATTATATCCTCTTTAAGTAATCGCTTTGTGCCAAACTAAAGTCAGCCAATCCTTTAGGTCCTTTGTACCTAGTATTAGCAATAGTCATTTTTTTCCTCCAATCTTTATCAAGCGAAGTCTTGACTTTGCTTGAGAAAGAGAACAGCAGTTCTTGAAATGTTGAGAAATATTTTTTTTATATATTATTATAGCAACGTAAAAATTATAGTAGTTAGACATTTAATAGCTTACCTATTATTATTTTACATTATTTTTTTTCTCCAAGATTTCTATTTCGAATATTTTATTTGTAGTAATTTTTTGCTTTCAAATAATATTCTTCTTATCTTGCATTTTCGCTAAATCATCCACATGCAACTACACATAACCTCCATTGTATAATGAATATTATTATACAATGAGTTAATAGTTTGGAGGTGTATATATTTTGAATATTTATAAACTATTCATATATTCTGCATTTTTATTTTTTATTTATATATTTCTTTTGAAAATCATAGTTTGTCGCTGAGTGAAATGATATTTGATCACTCAACCTCTCTCTTATAGTTTTTTCTATGACTGTGTGTAATTTTACCTAAATCTTTTAATTAAAATATTAATTTTAATAATGTTTTACTTATTCTCAGTACTAATGAGCCAGTATGGCTAATCTTTTCCATTCGTTGTTGAATTTCTGTTGTAGTTCATTCGCCAATTTTTCGCCTTGTTGACTTAATGTTTTTTTTCCACAGCGATCACCATTAAATTAGTTAATATAATAAAAGAAACGTGTAACTATATATAAATTGAGCAAGAATAATGTGACTTTTTCCATACTCTATACAACATAGTTAATTATTTTTTAAGTTTAGATTTTGCTATCTTCTTTTAATCTGTTATTTATAGCTTTTATGAATGTACGATGGGATGGTTTCGTTCATTTGGCCTTCTGATTGGTCTATTCTCTCCTTTAAGGATCTCTTTTCTGACACCCACATCCTAGAACAGAAAAAATTAAATTTTAAAATTTTTAATAAAATACATCAAACGATAGGATCATTAGTAACATAAAAGTTAAATAAAGATCTTAATAGGAAAAAGTATTTTTCTGTCACGAAGAAAGAACCGGATATAGCATAAAAAGCAACAAAAACGCACGAATTTCTTCCATTAACGGATATCTTTTGAAAAATATCGATATCAACGACGGAAGTGCACTAAGGACATCAAAAGGATATTGAAGTTTTCAAAAGAGAGATAGAAGGGACCTTAAAAACAAGCTTGTCCATTAATGGACCAGAGAGGTGTTATTGACAACTATTTAATATAAAAGTTCTCTCTGCTACTTCGAAGGCTTCGGTAAAAATTAAGATAAAAGTGCTGAGAGAAAAAATATCCGACACGCATTAATTCTAAACATTTAATGACGTTTTCTTGAATCTTGCACAAATAAACCCATTCCCTTGCGCAAAAAGATAAGCTCAGGATGTTGTTTAGAGGAATATAATCTGAGTTTTCTGAAATAAACATTAAACGGTAAATAGTAATTCATGTTAAATATCTGCAATTATTTGTTCATTTGGAAGTAAAGGAGGCAAAGCGATAGTTGTTCGATTGTTCCTAAAATACTCAGTATTACGTTATAATAATTAGAATACATAATAAATAAATAATGATAATACAACAAAATCTGTTTTGAACGATGCTGCGCATAATAATAAAGTGTTTGAAAATATATCTTTCCCAGTTGCTAAAATATCATCGTATGTAGATTTCATCGTAAGTATAAATGCATACAAAAATGTTAACACACTGTATCGAAAAAAAATAATGAAAGCGTAAAACTTGAATATATAAATTATCTGCTCCTATTCATATTTATATTTTAGGGAATGATAGTGGAGATGGTGATGATAAAGATTTTCTCTTAAACTATTTCAGTTAGAAATAGAAGAAAATAAAAAGCCGTAGCTGGTTTGTGATATGGTTCTCTTCCAAAGATGAGTGAACATAAATTGAGAAGTATAAAGTAAGGCGAATTGTTTTTATAACACATATCGTTTTCTGATATATTCTCCGTCAAATTGTATTGTAATAGAATTTTATCCTCCGAATAGCATGAATGACTTTTTACACGAACTAATGCTGTAGTAATGTTTAGCGAGTGTTCTTTAAATCAAGTTTTCCATTTAACAAATATATAAGAAATACACTAAAATTTTAAAAATCGTGAACCTGAACTCTCCAATTCCTACAGAGAAGCAGAAAACGTCCGAAAGTGAGCTATTTCTTAAATTCACTTTTCTTTTCATGCTTTAAATATCTGACTACTTGATCTTTTGATGCCAATTGCCTGGTAACAGAATTTTTATTATTTGCAATAGACACAAATATATTAATTACTACTTCTTACTCTACTATTGCATTTCTGTTACTCTCTTACTAATTCTTCGAAATTACTTCCCTATTACTTCTTCTATTATTATTATTATTCTATTACTTCTACCGTAAAATCTGGAAGCTGAAAATGCGTGGTGTATCACACAGATCCGTAACAAGAAAATAAACATTAGTAGAGTGTCGTTAATCTAGGCCACGCTGATCATAATAAATCAAATGGCAGCCTACTGACAAAACGTAAACTATCAGTGCACTGCATGTTTCCAACTATAGTTCAACCTGGTAAAGAGACCAGCTGAATAAGCACTGCCGTACGCATGGGGTGATGATGGGTTTTGTAACCCCCATTGCAATGAAATTTTGTATATTTAACATAGGAATATGTGAGTTGCAGCTCTGTAACCCCCACTGAACCTATAACCCCTTATGAATTTTCTGCGTACGCCTATGTAAAAAAGTGATCAATTTTTATAAGACAGAACTGGTATGGACTTGGTGATACCTATACCAAAGTGCGTCGTGTACAGTCACCATCTACCTATGATGACCATTGCAGTCCAGTCCCAAAGGTGGCCATTTAAAGCAGGTTCTACGCTAATTGGGGAGGGGGAAATTTGTCATCGCCCGCACATAGTTTGTCGTCTGTTACGCATACAGAACAAAAACACTCACACATCAAACAATTATCACTTACTGTAAATTCTGTAGTAAGATTTCAGTTAATCCAGAAATTCGTTAATTCAAACACAGGTCACGTTCCTAATTAGTTCGAATTAATAAGACTCTACTGTGTTTTGTGCGATGAAATGCAAATAACATGCATTACTTAACAACAATGCTCCTTCATGCTCTCTGAACTCATTTTGGGCGAAAATATTAAAGTGTACTGAATTTGCGGGATGTAGCTCAATTTGTATTTTATGAAACAAGAACAAACAATTAGATCCTATACCAGTCTTGAAATTTACTCAGAAATCCAGAATCCATTTTACATCGAGTGAATTAAACGTATATTATCCACATAGCAGTCAACCACGATACATTACGTTACCGTAGATCATGTCTCTCTATGATCCAAAAGGATGACACATAGGGCCAAAAACGGGTCACGACGGGTTTGGGATCATGATCTTCACTAATACGAAAGAACACTAAAGGGACGTTTACACACAGCGTTTTACCGTACGTTTTGTCTGATAGGACAAATCTTATTATGTAAAACGTAGTATGCAAACAGCAAACGTACGTCTTTTCGGATAGGAATGAAGTCTGAGGTCAGATCGGAGAAATTACTAGAAAAGCATCATTTTCCGAGAACTGATAGGACTTCGGCACTTTTTGGCTACTTTTTGCTACTTAGAACCACTTTTTGGCTACCTTTGGCTACTGTTAGCGACTTAGGACAAATTTTGTTACTTTTGGCTACTTTTTGCTACTTAGGAGAAATTTTGGCTACTTTTAGCTACTTAGGACAAATTTTGGCTAATTTTAGCTACTAGAGGTCGGAAATGATGTGGAAAATGTACGAAAAGACGTTATCGTGCAAACATTTGACAAACGTACGTTTTGTCTTACGTTTTGCATGACGGATAAAACATTGTAAATCGGCCTTAAAAGAGAAAAGAATTGTTAGAGCTCGAATTCCTCCTATCTTGTTTAAAGGTGAGCAGCTTCTTTGGCCATACTTTACCAGTTGAGTGTATATCTTCAATACCATGCATATTCTCACGCAGCAAAATCCAAAATGTGACACATCCCATCTGTTCGACATTATCCTCCATACCTACACGAAACATTTAATGTTAATAATCATGTTAGTGTATAGATGGCGTGTTGATAACCGTAGTGGCCTAAGTTAATAAGCGGAAAACAGATGCACCACATAGTAAAATGCATTAAATATTAATATTAACCATATAAACCGTATAGTTGGGTTTGCATATTCATTCAGGTATATTCTGTTGAATTCTAGAAACTGCAATCTATGTACAATAGGGTTTTTCGAACTGTGCATTGTGATTTCATGGGGTTTCGGGCAAAACATGTCGCGATATTAACTAACATTTTATAAAAGCCAGTATTTTAAACTGTTTTTTTTTTTTGACAGTATATAGGTCGTAAGTTTGATACAGAACATCGTCTTATTATTACTTTTTTTCTTTAAAAATGTAATATGTTTTTTTCACATGAAGCAAGGTACTAAAAAATGAAAAAAAATGTTTAAAAGCTGTCAGCACAGTAGTTTCAAAAAGGACAAATCTGTTTACCGTTAGTGTATATAGAGTTTTCTCAAACCCTGCTTCACGGATTCTTGGTGCATGGAAGATATCGGCGACATTTTCTGACGTATTTTATGCTGTGTTATATAAAAATATCTATAATATGTGATTTGTGGAATTTTAATATTTGGGATTTTTCAATTTGGGAGCAGTCAACACTATTTGAAAGGTGAGGGAACTGTAAGTCAAAAAAGTTTAAGAAAACACTGATTTATAACGTTAGTGCTACTATTTAACCTACTTTTCATATTGCTATGCCAATGCTATGGGCATTCTGACTCCTATCACTCTAAGTTTCAACACCCTATAAAGTGAATAGAATATTTTTGAGAAATGTAAGGTTAAAATGATTTATGTTGTCACCATCTTATACGATAATGAACATAAAAATAATTCTGCTATTTCAAAAATTCATAGCACACGTACGAAAGAGCCGTTTCATTCGTTCTAACAGCTGTTCATGTAACTGTTTATTCCTTTGTAAAATAATAATCTGTTGTAAATAATTTAGATTAAAGGATCCAGTCCTCCAAAAATGAACAAACTTCAAAAAATTTATTTGCTTAAAAAAATATGAATCTTTGCAAATGTAATAAGATCAAAATTTTGTTTCTAGGTCAAGCGGAACACCATCATGTAGAAATTTTTACTAATGGTATATAACGAAAAAAATAGGACATTTTTAATTTTAAGTTCGATTTACTCAGAACTTTATTTTTTGCAATTTTTTCAAATTCAAAATTATAAGGCTTTTAATCCACTCAATGTATTGCCTTGATGTTTTGCAGATATTTAATATGTACCGACATAAATAAACTCTCTGAACAGAGCTTTGATAATTAATTTTAAGTACACATTTTATCCTTTTTTATGTTTCTCACTACGAAATATTGTTAATATCAAAATCAAAATGTTTTATCTGGTTCCATTTAATAGAACAAACAATTCTTAAGGAAAATTTTTTATTAATTAGTTTTTAACAAGATTAAATATTACAAATACAAAAAATTTGGAAAACATGACGAAAAGTATAAAAAAAATATTCAACGTCCTTTATTTGCACATTGTACACCTTTGCTCAAAAAAGTAAGTTATCTACAAATAATTTTGTATCTAATATCGATACGGTATGCCCTATAAATGTACATTTCAATAATGAAATCATTATTTTAATAAATAAAAAAAATTACTTTTGATAAGTTTCTCTCCCACAAACCAAACCATAATATGTCTAGAAGATAATTCCTTAATGTCTGCTTACTCAGCGCTTTAGAATCTGAAAGAAATCTGTCTTTCGAAGTAGTACGTGAAAATCGCAAGGACAAACATATTTTGGCTACGAGGGGGGTATTTTAGCTAGATGAAGAATGATAGAAAGCTCGGAAAAGTCTACAGCAGAAAAGTTAGCCATTCTCTCTATGAAAAAGCACAGCCTAAGAATTTTGGCTCCAAGAAAGAGAAGTTAAAAATAAAAAGATGAGTTTTTACGCCACATTTTATAGAACTCATCTGTCATTTGAGCCGTAAATCCGTCTTCTGGTGGTGTTTGGAGAGGAAGAAGCGGTTTCAGAAAAAATTGCTTGATACGGTTTACTGCATTGATATGAGCATATTTACGACGCATACCCATACTCATTATTCATACCGTACGAATCGTTACCAAGTATTCTCCAGCTTCTATCTCGCATGCCATTATTTATTTAGCTGTGCATGTGAAACGGATTTTATATTTATGAACTTCAAGTACATTTTTGCGTTTTCCCGGCGTGAGTGCTAAGCTCATAAATGCATCATATATTTCGAATTCTAAGGGTAAATTATAAAAATTTATTTACAACAAAATACAGGATTTATTCATATAGGCAACACGTTGGCTTTGAAAGTGACATCTTGATTAAACTTTATAAGTTTCTTCCTCCTCTATCCACCATCTGTAGTTCTTTAACCATATGCACACTAGACTGTTCTTATTGTCATTTCAAGACGAAATATTGTCATCCGTTTCTCCACTGTAGCACCATATAGTAGACAAAGGTCGTAACCAAGATTTAATTTCTGGGGTTGATTTTTTTACAAAGCAACATTAAATAAAGCTTTCTCACATTTATCTTTTAGAAAAAATATACATATATCATGGAAAATAAATGAGAAAATAAAAATGTCATGTTTAGACGTCATTGTAAATTTTTGTTTGTAGTTTTGCCATCAAAATTTAATTTTTTATAATGTCACTTTTTAATGAAAGTGTTTTCTATATTTTTGTCTTTAAAATATTCTCAAATTAGTGGTCTACGAAACGAAATTTTGTAGTTAGAATTTCAATAATTATCCAAGATTTGAGAGGTTTAAGATCCCACCACTTGGATATGATCATACAGAAAACTAACATCATAATACGTTTGCATAAAATCGATCTTAATAAAGATTCGAACCAAGCCCCAGCGAGTTAAAAGGAGGCAATCATGACTACATGACGATTGGATTGCATGTAATTTAACGTGAGTATCATGGAATATAATACATTATCAACGTCCGATATAATACTATTAATTCCATGCAATATATTTATTAATTCATTGTATTAAGCGAAGAAAAAATTTGTGCAAATGAGCTAAGTATCAAGTACAATAGCTAATGGGGAGTCCATGTAATTTTGTGCGAGAAAAATATCTCAAGGTGAGCTGAGGTTTCTCCTCAAAATAATATTGACCATCGTCTTATTTTTTCACATGATAAGGAAATTAAATTCTAATACCACGATTTCTGTCCAAACTAGATATCTTCAAGTCTTATGTTACTAAATAGGTTTGTAGTCACTTTTCGAAACGGGATTAGTACAATTACAGTAAAAGTGTTCGTCAACTGACTACGAAAAGTACAACACACGAATTCTCGAGAAGAAGCGTATGTCGATGGCTAAAAAGGAGAGAATAATATATATTTTTTTTATCTCATACTGGATTCGAATGAATGATATCTAGTTTTATATCCAGGTGTTTTATCAATTGAGATACAGATGACGAGGGTCTAACATCATCAGGATATGTAGAGAGGTAATACGAGGTGTTTAGAAGCTCATAAAGGGAATTACAAAGCTACAACAGCAAGTATTCACATGTATATAAACAACATTATATCACAATGGAGGTAATAATCCCCCATGTATCGCGTCAGTGCCTAAAGCCGTATTTATGTTCTTCAAAATGCTAAACCCAATCTTTTTGAAGCGGAGGTTGAAAGGAAAAACATATAAATAAATTAATATATATATTACTCTATAAGACAGCTGACAGCTGTACAGTATTTCGTGATTAATTATTAACTGATTTTTGGCATGGATACGAGATTTTAAAACGGGACCTATTTCAGATTTCTCGAAGTTTGGGATATGAATGTTCAAATATTTAAAATGAAATACATCGACCGTAATACAAAATTTATGATACCATGCACGAAACATAGGCATGTGAGTATGATTATACAAAACTTAAGCCTATGGTAAGAGAGTGCATTCTGTATATTTTGAAGCGGAGGTTGAAAGGAAAAACATATAAATAAATTAATATATATATTACTCTATAAGACAGCTGACAGCTGTACAGTATTTCGTGATTAATTATTAACTGATTTTTGGCATGGATACGAGATTTTAAAACGGGACCTATTTCAGATTTCTCGAAGTTTGGGATATGAATGTTCAAATATTTAAAATGAAATACATCGACCGTAATACAAAATTTATGATACCATGCACGAAACATAGGCATGTGAGTATGATTATACAAAACTTAAGCCTATGATAAGGGAGTGCATTCTGTATATTTCTAATTAAAAAAATTCTAACATTTTAGTGATATACATGAAATAGTTTATTAAATTCTTTATTTTTGATATATTTTAACAAACATATGCTCATAAGTTTCAAAAATTTTCAAAATAGGTGTGGACTCACGTTTTTATATTTATAAATTATTTCTATACATATATCTCTAATGCCTTATCCTTATATGTGAATCGAAATATTTTAGTGTATGTCTCCTTAGAAATCATAGTTTAAACTTACAAAATAATACGATTTACGTTGAATTAAATTCCTGTGAAAACTTATATAATTCCTCCAGACTTTTAAAATTATATATGTGTTTCAAGGAGAATTGAGGCCTGCACAGCCTAAAGTCAATAAAATATAGTAGTATGCCTCTAATTTAGTTGTACATGTTGCTTCTTTAGCAAATAGTTTTCGGCAGTTATGTGAAAATGTACTCCTAAGCGTGGCACTAAGTAAACTTTATTAAATACTAGTATTAACTTTATAAAGCAGTGATAGTAAACTTCCGGCATGATTGCGAATAACTTAATGACAGAAGGATCTATACCACGTCGTATTTAATATCTAAAAAAACATTTATTATGTAGTGCCAAAATAGTTACGTAAAAGGTTGGCTAGAGTCGGACGCTGACGGCACAAAACCTTAAAGGTGGCACACGCCAAACTATAGTTTTCCACGACTGCTATAGAGAGGAGTTTTTTTATATGTCCGATCAGATGGGTTCTACTCAACATATAAAAATACACTCTATAACATTGAGATTAATATTTAATGTAAAATCATATAAATATTTAATTAAATACATTATTAAATACATAAAATTTTAATGAGATTAATACTTAATGCATTTTACCTAGAGATGTATCACTTTTAAGCCTCTTGACTTACACCACTATGATTTTTAACATACGTGTAAATGAGAATTTTGATTTAACCGATTTTATATAAAATTTAAATATCTTTATTCATATTCGTCTTATTCTGATAAATTCTAAGCAGTTTAAACACTATTTTTATAGTCAGAATTCAGCATTTATGCAAAGAAATATTGCTCATTTTTTATATATATACCTTCATTAAGATATCTATTTCATTAAAGTATGAGTTTCACACTAAGTTTTTTATAATATTATTCAAACGCACTTCAACTGAAGATGGTAACTTTGGAAGGAATACCGTTAACAAGAACTTGAGTGATTATCTTTGAATTTTCATAAAATCTCGAGATAGAGCATATTATTCTAACTTTTAGAATTTGCTGTGCCAGACCGGTCGAAACGTGTTTAAAATTTCATGTATTATGAACGTTTCTAGTGTTTAGTATTCTCTCTTTATCCTCAAATCAACATTTCAAATCAAATTCTTGTCTCGTCAAATAAACGCAAAGCAAAATGATTGATCACAAAGCGCCTAAATATGGTAACGTGTGAGCCAGATACGTGAGAAGCCTCCAAATTTTAAAACAACATAGTAAATTTTGAAGAAACCTTGAACAATGGACTAAGTATTCGAAATTTATGAGGACACAGGGGAAACGAATAAATGCAACCGCGCGTTTATTTATGAGAACGAAAAGCAATAAAGTGTAATGTTGCAAAAACGTGACGGCATTGATTTTGTGAAAATGACTTTTCAAACTGCGGTATTTTGTTTGTGTAAATATGCGTTTAAATGTAATAAGCGTTCTTAAGACAGTGCCATTATTCTGAGAGTAGCAAGTTCATATGCTGGATTTTAGAAACATACTTGCCTCCATAACGCAGTTCTCGGTTACGATTTCTGAAGACGATGATAAACAGTGAAAAGTCTTAAAATATGAGATAAAATGAAGAGCTAAATATTTATTTTAATTATTAAATTTTGGTTATTTACTAATTATGTGTTTTGGCTTTTAAATGTACCGAGTGGAAAAGATCTTTGCCCTCATTAAGAAAACTAAAATTAAAACAGATTTTATATGCAGAAATAAATTTATGTGTATAGGTTAAAAATAAACTTAAGAGGTTTCATTATGTTGGTAGAACGCTCTTTTGCAAAAACAAAACAAAACAAAAAAAAACGAGACATCCATAAAAATAATCCTTCGATGATCTCAAAATTTCGCATGCGAATTCCTTTAAACCAAGTATGCAAATGATTAAATTTTCAAAGCCAATGAGTGTTAACTTCAATCATAGCGTGCATTTCTACTGCGCAACTGGCATCGTATAAAAGAGGTAAAAATTGCGGACGGTTTATTTTTTCTCGTTGTCGGCGTTGCAGTTCCCTGGAGACGCAACCAATAATGCCGTTACGACGTTGACGAGGACCTTATAACCAATTGGATGACTTCGAACGTGGTCGCATAGTCGGGATGCTTGAAGCTGGCTGGTCCTACCGAGTAATATGCCGCCACCTGCACCGTACGTCCACTGCTGTGCAAAGGTGTTGGCAGCAATGGTTGCCGCGAGGAACTCATCGGCTGAACAAAGGCTCTGGAAGGCCAAGGTGCACGAATTCGAGGCAAGGTCGGTTGGTTATTCAACAGGCACAAGCTGACAAGACGGTATCATTGTCTTCCATACAACGTGCTGCAATCACTTTCAAGCCACTAGTGACACCTTCCACCACCGCACAACGCTTGACTGTGGTGGGGTTACCCTCACAGCGGCCTTTAAGACGTTTGCCTTTAACCCCACACCATCGATAGAGTCGTCTGGAGTGGTGTCGTAGCCGATCATCATTGCTGCCAGCAGATTAGCATCGCATGGTGTTCAGAGATGAATCCTACTTCAGTCTTGGAGCAGATGACCATCAGATCCATGTGTGTAGGCGCCAGGGCCAGCGGTCCCAACCACCCTTTGTTTTACAGAGGCACACAGCCATTACCCCTAGTGTGATGGTGTAAGGTGCTATCTCATATGATAGCAGGACGCCCTATTCACCCTGCGTAAAACTTAAGCAGCTCAACGATATGTTGATGACATCCTGCGGCCATTTGCGTTACTCTTCATGACACGACAGCCTGGGCCATTTCCCAACAAGATAATGCCAGGCCCCATACGGCTCGCATATCTATGAGCCGCCTCCGTACTGTTGATACTCTTTCCTGGGCAGAAAGAACAACAGACCTTTCGTCAATCGAACACGCGTAGGACATGTTAGGCTGCCAGATTCGGACACAGCAAAATGTCGCAGATCTGGAGAAATAAATGAGGAATGCCTGGCAGAATGCGTCGCAGGATGACATGAGGAATCTTTATCACTCCTTATCTAGACGTATAGAAGCATACATCTCCACCGGGGGTAAGGAGGCATCAACTATTGATTTGAACATTCAATGTACAATTCCTAGCCATTGATGGGTCCTAGGCCTTGATGTTTTTATCATTTCCTCAACTATGTATGTTCTGGATGTATATTCCCACATGAATGTCTCTAAAATGTTACTATGTTAAATCGGTATTGTAGTGTCAGTACTGGTGTTGAATATACTTGAATATACTCCAAATAAAAAAGTCCCGGTATATCGAACCGTCGAGATGACTATTCACTAACATGTGGTCAGGTCATTTGTTTATTAAACTGTAAACATTTATTGTGTTCATTATGTTTTGTATATGAGACTATTATGTGCTTTTGACCAGGTAATCGATGTTCATGACCTTTTACGGAATTGCCCTAAACAGGTATTAGTGTTTTAATATCCGTCAACCGCAGCACATGTTGAGCCTTTTCCTGTACAGATACCGCTTTTATCTAACGAACCTAGGGCTCTTTAAGTTATTTTCCGCATATACGTACAGAAAAAAATCTTTAAATTTACCATCGTCATATCATAAATGGTCTGTTTGTATAACCAGTTATAAAAGTATCCAACCGCCACTTGATATTGACGGCCCTATGGTCGAAGTTTCAAACCAGAAATTCATTATGTTTGAAATTTTGTCTGCTATGAATTGACGTGCATCTCATTTGCATAACGGACGAAAGTTTCTATATTTATTTTAATGTTATTTGCAAAATTTCAGGTGACGACACTCACCTTTTATATGATCAAAGAATTTGCCGCATCTTATATAATTGCGTTGATGTTAATTTTTTTGCATAATTCTGTCAGTAGCGTAGCAACTCAAATCTCGTGGGGGAGAGGCAAGTGACAATGAAGAGTTCAAGTGGCTTCAGAGAAGATCATGCAATGCAATCTTAGCGACAATAATGCGTTTGATGTTCACTGGTGGGGCTTGGGTCCCCTGAGCCCCTCCCGTTTCTACATCACTGGTTGCGACAATAATCACAGTAGACATTAAGATCAAACCATCTAGAGGCTATCTCAATAATTAGGATTTCCAATTATATGTCTTCGGCATAATAATAATTTCCCGTGTTTCTTAATCCATTCTCTAAGTTCCGTTTTTTATCACTTTTGGATCTAACTTTCATAACAAATGGTGGAACATCAAAGAATATTAAAAAAATCTTTGGATTGACTTATGATTTCAAATCATTAATAATTGACAGAACATTGAAGTCGACATTTTAAGCCGGCCCCAATACGAGCCAAAATGATGCAGTTTTCAATAAAGGTCTATATTTCAATATCTGCTGAAATAAACATATTGTAATTTTGCATTCCTGTGTTTGAGGTATTGCCAAATCGACTGTCTACAAATTCAAGTGTTCATTTTCAAATTTTAGCTCTTCCACTGTAGTTAACGATCATAAAACAACATCATTTTTCAGCCGTGCGTGGACCTCCCTGCCACCGGAGACTGCGCCAAGAACAGAGCCTAGAACAGTGACCGCAGCAACTTGTAAATTAACAGTTTTACAGGATGACAACACATATCGTGGTTACAAAGTTGTTTATCTCCTGATGAAGACACGCATCTACTGGTCGAAATTTTATCGAGTGTTTTATTAGAGTTTTTATAAGTGTTATACGCAAGACATACGTTTTAAATTGTATTTTTATTTTTAATTTCGATTTTGCGTAGTACGTCAACTATCGCATTTTCAAATTTAAACACATTTCTAATCGCAGTTGTTTTAAAATATGGATTTAATAATTAAAAGTAATTAGAATATATAGCTTTAATAATGGAAAATAATATATATTATATATGGATTGTTTACTAGTATAATATACTGCAAGAATTTCGTTGATTGACTGATTATTTCGGAAGGTATAAGGAAAAGAGTGCAACACTCATTTATCAATAGGAGCTCCGAATTTTAACCACTCATGATTCGGTTTTGATTTAAGAAAAGTAAAACAATTTTACATGAATTCCTACTTTAATGCAGAGAATCAAAATCTGTAGATAAAACGAGGTGTTCCCTTTAATAAAATTTAATTCGTACACTTTTTTATGAAGATTGTCACTCATGCAAATGAGGCGTGCATTGTTTTAAGTAGATCTAATTCCGAATCTAATAGTTTATTTTGTTTTATAATTTGTACCCGGGGGCTTAAGTAACGAACGGTGTTCACATATTTCTATAACCGGTTATACCTGTATTTTATCTTTATAATTGGAATTTTTTCTCGAAGGCAGAAACTTCCACCTGTATCCGGAATTCAAAAACCTTTTTGGAAAGGCTTAGTGTATCATCTCAAATATAAAAAAGTTATTTGGACTAAAGAAACGTAAGCCTATATGTTAAAGTCGCATAAAAATTTATAAAGTTGAAAATACATTTTACAAAATAAAATATATCCATTCCATTGTGTTTTATGACAATTTTTTATAAATATATGATATATACATACCTACTTCCAATACACTAATAATCTTAACGGAAATAGCGGACACTACACGATTCTTCAGTTTTCAATATCAAATGAAATTAGTGCATTTGTGAATTAAAGCAGAGTAACTGGCAAAGTCATTAGTAGATATATTACAATTCTGCCACAAATAAAGTGAGCAACGTTCTCTATTATTCTAAAGAAATAGTTAGATAACGACTAGTTTATGAAAGGATTGTTTTGCGCTTTTCAGAAAGATGCATTAAGAGAAGTTCTATTTAATTTGGGACAAAGATTAATTGAATTATTCTTCGTGTCCCCATGCCTCACATTCTTTGAAAAAAGTCCTCTAATTTCAAATGATAATGCAATTCAGGTTAGGTATGCAAAGTGCCCTTTTAAAATGTCTTCCGCGCTAAGATACACTTTAAAATTAACTTAGATTTCATTTTAAAGTATAATAAATTATTCAAGCGACAACATTTTCCTTCTCTACAGTTAAAGAATGCAATCTCTCTGATCCGATGCTAAATATAGATAACTCAATTTATTTCGGACAAAAAATATTTCCCTTCACTCTGGTAAAAATAGCTAATTGAGCTATAAAAATCGTACTCTGAATAAATTAAAGTTCAAAGAGACGATGAAGCAATAATAAGCTAATTTAGGACACGGTAGTTGTTTTTATTTTTCCTTTGAGAATCACTTTGATGCATGATTTATATTCATGGTTCTTGATCTCTATAATTCTGTAGGTAATTTTAACCTTCGTATGGATCTTTAAGTAAATCAAAGCATTTATATCATCGTCTATCAAATACTGCTTTGATGTCTTTTATTAAAACAGACCACATGTATTCAATTTTTGGAAGAAACAAGCCTCCATATTTTATAATCTTAACTAACACGTATCGTTATTAACATATACATGAATTGTCTTCGGATTTCATTCAAATTCTGATGTTATTGCATCATCCCATTACCAACAATATTTTTGCTGAACTGTGTAAGTCGGGGATATCAATGACTGTGTTCCCCCTCACTGTAAAATTTCTTATACAGACAACCATTTATAATTAACCACCATTGTCTTATGTCTCACTGCTGCTACCGCCTCTAAAAGTCCTTGTGCGTTGCATACACTGTTTATTATTTTACCACTGTCTAACTTTTTTGTATAAGCAAATTTCTTTATTCGCCATAAACAATATCAAAACCATTTTGGTCATAATAAATTCAAGTAAATATCCCCCGAATCGTATTTTTAATTTACTATTTCACGTTTTATTCTCATTTTTAAGCCAAAGCCTTTTAAGCTGTCACGTTTTCCATTCTTCAACAAATACAGTTATCTACGAACATTCCTGACTAGCAAACTCTTATTGCTATCTGCCAAGGGGTCATCAATTTACTTGGAACACTCCACTTCCCGCTCACACCGTTGATTGACTCCTCTTTTTAACAGACCTCTTCGAATCGTTCGCCATACACGTTTCCATGACGATAAAATTAAATAAAATAACTTGTGTAGAATGAGCTCGTGATCGATCACTTCCCTTCAAATCTACAAATGTCATCAATTTCTATTACACTCCACTCTCAAATGGATAAAAGTGCCTTCAAATTTCTTTTTTGACGTATCCGGTTATTTATGAAAAAAATACCTATAAAATACATACCTATCTTAAAAATTATTGTTAGTATATATATAAAGTATTTCCATAAAAAATACGTATAAAAATATATTTATTTATCTTAAAAATCATCTTGAAAGGATTTTTAATAAAATTTATAATAATAAGGCATCAAAAATTCTGGTAAAAGTAAATAGTCATAAAGTATTACTTTTATCATATTCTTAGACTGGTTACTCCTGGTATTTTTCTTTGTTGATATTCCCTGTTGAGTTTACAAAGTCAGCTGTAAACCTGTTTCTCGGTGTTCCGTAATTAAAATTGTTTGATTAGCCTAATGTAAATACTTTTCAAACTAAACAGGATTAACAAACATTCCACAATCTAATTAATAACGAAAGGAATTGGAAGTTGTTTTCATCAAGAAGGTGTTTTTATAGACCTAGGGGAAACCTGTGAACACATTTCTCCATCTGATTATAGGTTTACTTATGCTTTCTCCCCAATTTTCTGACTACTTCGAGCTATTGCTGTTTACTTTTAGATTTAATTCCAAGCTGAACTATTTGTCTTTTAAAAATAATTTCAACCACTATTTAAACAAAATATTAACGAGTTCAGAATATCAGCCTTTGGAAGCAATAATCAAATCAAACAATTTTTATTTATTTGTCACAATGGTTGTAGCAACTTTCCATTTCACTTAGAAAATACATATGTATAAAATAACACTCAAATTCTAAAAACAAAAACTACAAATAACCACAATCCATCGTGACGAGTCACCAGTAAAAATCATACGATTTAACAGGCTGAGGACCCTAACAATGTAATGGCGCAAAATCACCTCTTAGCAAATAATCTAATATTTTTTTTTCTAAATAGATTAATATTATTTATGTCGTTAAGAGTGTTTGGTATTTTATTCCAACTCCTTAAGCCCGAATATTCAATGTCCTTGTTATAAAATTCCGTTCTAATTTTTGGTAGTCTATATTGACCTTTTCTCTGGAAGCTCGATTGTTTCCATAATCTATTAATTCAATATTCTCTATATATTTATTTCCTTTTATTCTTTTGAACATTATTTTTAATATACTATAATCATATATCTTATCTATTGGTAGAATACCATATTTGCTAAACAATATAATTTGATTTAAACTTTTAGTTTTTTCAATTATTTTTATAAATTTAATCTGTAGCGATTTAATTAGTCTGGTATTTTTCTTATTTAGATTTTCCCAAATGCTATTACAATAGGTCAAGTGACTGTATATAAATGGATAATATAAACCCAGTAATATATCTCCGGGGACTGTTCGCGACAATTTTCTCAAAATCCCTATTCCCAAACTCACCTCCTTTTCTACTCTTTCTGTCTGCCTATTCCAATTCAAGTCCTTTGTCAAAACTACCCCCAAAAAGTTAATTTCCTTAATAATTTAAATTTCTTTTCATTTAAATTAATTTTTTCTGAATCTTTTATTCTATCAATTTCTTACTTTTTGTACTAAAAATTAATATTTTTATTTTATATTCATTTATTTTAAACCAAAGTTCAAATTTTTTAAGTTCTTCATGGCCAGTTCCAGTTAACTCGTATTTGTCTTTACTCTGAATAAACAAACTTGTATTATCTGCATATAATGTTAAATAACCATTGTTAGATATTTATGCTATATAAGACATACAAAATCTTAAATCCATATATTTAAGATTGCAATAAAATTTTCAACTACTAATTTGTATTTTACAATCTAAGATATAGATTCTGTATCGATAGAAAAGGAAATATAATGAAAGTGCACGATATTTATAAGTTAAAACTGTTATAGTTAAACAACAATATCAATCAACGTTTATGGGCGTAGTGATACCAACGCCGATGGTATGGCGTGATTAGATGGTGAAACGTTCGAAAGAAAATAAATATTTCTGCCTTCGGTGGGACCTGAACCCACGACCTTCCAGAGTGGAAGATCGTGGGTTCAGGTCCCACCGAACGCAGAAATATTTATTTTCTTTCGAACGTTTCACCATCTAATCACGCCATAACATCGGCGCTGGTATCACTACGCCAATAAACGTTGATTAATATTGTTATTTGCTTTAATCTACGTAGTGTTCGATTTATATAAAAACTATTATTGTACTTTATAAGACTTAATGAACGATCTTCATGCAACTTTAAATGAAAGTACATAAAGAGGAGGAGCTTTCAGATATGCAGTGAATCACAGGACCGTTTATGTTCATTCACGATATGTTTGCATCGGGACTCAAATTGAGAATTTTTAATGAAAAACAAGTTACTTCAACTTGTTACTTATTCAGTAATCCATGGGGAATCATAATATATAATTAAAAACAAAATCGGTAGCAAAATATTGTATTTATCTTAATATAAATGAAAAAGTACTTTGTGAACAAATTTGTGAGTACATTGTTGGCAAGTATAAAGATTAGATTGGCTTGAATTCGTTCACATCTCAGCTAGATTTATGGCCATCACACGTTACCGGTACATGTAAGAGGATGTTTAATAGCTTCTTTAAAAAGTGGAAAAAAGTGATAAGTAAAATGTTTAAAAATTTTTGTTTGTCATTTTAAATTTATTGTAAGATGCAAACTTTGTCGAAAACAGTAAAGGAAGGAATCATCTGGGCCTACATAAATGGTGGCTTGTATCGCAAAATAACAGAAAATTGTAATTGCTCTATTGGAGTAATAACGAAAATTAAAAAATCAATAGAATTTACGAAGGTACCGGTTCCTTCGCAATTTGGTTTAAATAGTAGTCTATGTACTACACCATTCTGCGAAATAACCGGTTCCGGAAAACAGTCTTCAAATACGTCCGTAAGAGATCGAATGTTTGTCGTTCGTAACTCAGTAGAGTATCTGCCCGGCAAGTGGGAGGTCGTGGGATCGTGCCCCACCGAACGCAAAAACATTTCTTTCCTTTACGAACGTTTCACCATCTAACCACGCCATAACATCTGCGTTAATATTACTATGCCTAAAACACGTTGATAAAGATTGTTGCTTTATTTAATCTGCGTAGTGTTCGACTTGTATAAATAAAAAATCGTACAACCTGCATATACGGAGAAAAAGGAGCTTCTTTCCCTATCCTCGATGTCCTAGCGGCTAAGGCGCTCCGAGCTCAACGGAAGGGACCATAGTTCGAACCTAGGTAGAGGACGATGCCTCTTTTTCTTCTATAACAAAAGCCCTGGTTTGAGCAAAAACATGTGGGTGTCGGAATAATCACGTGTAATTAATCCCTATGAAAAAAACACAAAAATCCGCCCTGAAGGCTTTTATGTATTGACCATTATATGGCAGTTGTACTATCCTTGAACAATAACTTATTATTGAATAATAACTTACAACTTTGAGCAAAGTCAACAAACGTTTGTTCCCGAAGGACGATTAAGTTGTATTATATAATGCGTTAGTATAAAATTTTATTTACTTTATTAAGTTTCTGAATGATATTTTGACTCTACTTAAGCCTCTGGGGTAACTTAAGCCATCATGCTAAGTAAATTTCGAACACTGATTCTGGCAACACTGTTTTGAGTTTGATTGTTAACTTTCATGCCATCAATTCCATATTTTGACGAAGCTTTGGGCCACATATTTTAATAGTGTGTGTGTTTTAAAATTAAGTTTATAAACCTTTATTTGTATTTAGGATAATTTCGTCATAAATTTATACAGTCCATAACTTTAATCGCCAAAATCACATTTTTAAGTTAAATTCACTAAAATCATTTTTAAACATAACCTCAAACAATACTCATACGGTTGTTATACTTCCTAGATTATATTTCCATTTTGTTTTGTTTTTTTCAATATTTTTAAATTCATTGTTGCTCCCTGTACGGGGTAACAAAGGCCACCAAACCAGAGTGGCTTTTGCCGTCCTCATCCAGGATAAGGACGTCATCTTTTTCTCTCCTAAACAAAAACAGATCTAGTTTGAGCTTGTTTCTACGTGGGTGTCGAAAATTATTGAGTAAAAATAAATCCCCCCCACGAAAACTCACAAAAACTCGCCCCGGAGGCTTTGTGTGTTGACAATTATTTGGCAATTGTGTAATCCCTGAGAAGGGTAATAATATCTTACATCCTTATATACGAAGAAAGAGGGAGTTGTTCCTGTCTTCTTTCGTCTAGCAGCAAAACACTCCGGGTTAAACAGGGACCGTGGTTCGAATCCAGGATGTGGAAGGCGTCTCTTTTTTTCCGAAAACAAAAATCTCTACCGTAAGCTATTTATACATGGGTGTTGAAAATTATTGTATAAAGCCATTATGCTGGGTAAATTTCGGACACTAATTTTGGCAACACATGTTAAATTAAACATCTTGAACTTTTTTTAATGTGAATTAAATATATAAAATACTAAAAATGCAAAAAAAAATATTTTTACTAATATATATTTTGAACAATGTATGTACATTTATTTAAGCCCTTTATATGAATTTTGATACCTCATCAGCAACTAACGTAAGCCAAACATCGAATTCTTACTGCTGGCTTTAATTAAGCATATTGAGGGGTAGCATAAGCCAACATGGTTTTTTTTTGTTTTTGTCTTTAACATACATGTTGTAGAAGACTTTCATACATCTGAACATAGAGTGTAACTGTAGACCCAAGTTTTACAATTAATCTATCTAAGTAAACGCTCATGAATTGGCAGAAGTCTTAAATTGAAAAGTGGCTTGAGTAATTCCGAGGTACGGTATATTTTCTTTAAGAACAAAAGTATCAACGCATATACAAATACATATCTCGCAATTTAAATTCTTCTCCGTTTCGTTGTGGTAATAATGCCGAGGTATATGTGGAAATATAATAGCATATTAAATTTCAAATTATGTCCCGTGAATTTCCATCGCTATCAAACCCAGAATATTTAATCGACAATATACGATATTTGCAAAAGTAATCTTCCTACGTTTAATTATGTCGCGTAGTTTCAAGTATGGCGCTTTATTTACAGTATTTTATATGAATAAATGTGCTGGTTCGTGTATTTGTTAGCTCCTCTATCCTTATAAATTTCGAAAATATGTTCCATTCTTCAAGATAGGTATGATTCGTTTGACGTTGCTTTAAATTTTGAAGATTTGTCAATTACTCGGCGCGCATTTTTCAATATTTTAAGATCTTGGCACACTCGTTTTCTTTTGTGTTTATCTGGCGGGATAAAAATATGATTTGAAATATATATATATATATATATATATTGGACAACAGGAACAAGGAGAGACATCGGTTGGTAAATACGGATATGGGGAAAGGAATGAACGTGGCGATCAACTCATCGAATTTGCAGAAGCTGAAAATCTTAGCATCATGAATTCATTTTTTAAGAAGAAACCGCAAAGAAAATGGACATGGAAACACCCAAATGGGGGAACTAGTGAAATTGACTATATCCTGGCAAACAAGAAATCAATTATTGAAGATTGCAGTGTACTGAACAGATTTAATACTGGAAGTGATCATCGAATGGTGAGATGTAAAGTGCACTTAAATACTAAATTAGAACGACAGAAGCTCATTAGGAAACAAGTAAGTAAGAGGGTGGATTTAAAGAAATTAAAAGAAAATACCGAGGCATTCAAGTTGGAATTAAAAAATCGCTTTTCTGCACTGGAAGGACTTATTGATGAAAGTGATATCTCAGAAGCAAATGAAAACATTGTTAAGACAATAGTTGAAACTGCTGGGGAAATTGGTGGTGTAACCTGTAAAAAGCACAATAGCAAATTATCTGAGAAGACGAAACAGCTCATGAAAAGGCGAAGAGATATGAAGGTGGACAATCGAAATACCAGTTCCAGGATTGAGTACATAGAACTTTGTAAAACTCTGCGCAAAAGCATGAAAGAAGACATAAGAAAATTCAACTGTGAGTTAGTAAGGAAGGCCATTGAAAATAACAAGAGCCTTAGGGTTGTTAAAGGAAGTTTATCTGTTGGGAAGAAACACATCATTGCATTAAAAGGAGAGGATGGCACCGTAACAAGAAATAGGGAAGAAATACTTAGAAGAGTTGAAGAATTCTACAAAAAACTATATGAAAGTAACAGTGGATTAAACGAAGACACTGAAATAGTCGAAGGAACAGCTCCTAAAATCTTAAAAGAAGAAGTTTCATTTGCAATAAAAAGTATGAAGAAAGGAAGAGCCCCTGGCGATGATGGTATTACATTAGATATCCTAAAAGAAGCTGGAGAATATGTAGAAGACATACTTGCAAAATTCTTTACCAAATGTCTTAACAGCGGTAACATACCAAACCAATGGGATTCTGCAACAGTAATTCTTTTGCATAAAAAAGGTGATAAAGAGGATTTGAAAAATTACCGACCAATTAGCTTGTTACCTGCTATTTATAAAATCTTCACAAAAGTGCTAACACATCGCCTGCAGAAAAAATTAGATGCAGCTCAACCAAGAGAACAAGCTGGATTTCGAAGTGGATTCAGTACAGTGGACCATATTCAAGTATTAAGAGAATTAATTGAAAGAACACATGAATATGAACTTCCATTGTGTGTTGCATTTATTGACTATGAGAAGGCCTTTGACTCTATTAAAACATCAGCAGTCATCAACTCTTTAAGATCAACAGACATTGAGGATGTGTACATTGACATGGTGAAACGTGTGTATAAAAATGCAAGTGCAAAATTTCGGTTACATAAAGATACCAAAACTATCAAACTTGGCAAAGGGGTGAGGCAGGGAGATACCATTTCTCCAAAACTTTTTACTTCAGCTTTACAGATGATTTTTCAGCTGATAAATTGGAATAACAAGGGAATAAAAATAAATGGTGAATATTTAAATCATTTGCGGTTTGCTGATGACATTGTTATTTTTTCAACGAACCCATTAGAACTCCAAGACATGGTACAGGAGCTCTCAACTAGAAGTAAAGAAGTTGGACTCAAGATGAACCTACAAAAAACTAAGATCATGTTCAATAATTTTGTAGAGGAAACAAAAATACAAGTTGACAACATTGAGCTAGAAATTGCTGATTCATATATTTACCTTGGCCAGCTGATTTCAATGGATGGCAACATTATGAAAGAACTCAACAGACGTATTAAACTTGGCTGGAGTGCATTTGGAAGAAACAGTTTTATCCTGAAGGGGAAATTGCCTTTGTGTCTAAAAAGAAAGGTCTTCAACCAGTGTGTATTGCCAGTCCTCTCTTATGGATCAGAGACATGGAGTCTAACAGTTGGAGCAATACGAAAGTTACAGACAACGCAAAGGAGCATGGAGAGGTGCATGCTTGGAATAACTAGGAGAGATCGAAAAAGAAACACTTGGGTGAGAGAGCAAACTAGAGTAGAGGACATCATTGTTAAAGTAAAAGGGCTGAAATGAATGAGCGGTTCCGGGAAGGTCGGGAGTCCGTCAACGACGACGACCGCTCTGGACGCCCGTCGACATCACAAACGGACGACTCGGTGCAAAAAGTGCGTCAAGTTTTGGACAATGACCGACGATTAAGTGTTCGGGTGATTGCAGAGGAGTGTGGAATACCCAAAACAATCGTTCATCGCATTTTAACGGAGGATCTTCAAATGAGGAAAGTCTGCTCGAAAATGGTGCCAAAAGTCCTGACGAGTGAGATGAAGGAGCAGCGTTTGTTGAAGTGCCAGGAATTGCATGAACGCTACGAAACGGACCCAGAATTTTTGGACAGAGTGATCACAGGGGACGAGACGTGGATTTTTCAGTACGATCCCGAATCAAAGCGCCAGAGCAGCGAGTGGCACACCAAGGAGTCTCCTCGCCCGAAAAAAGCAAGGATGAGCAAATCGCGAATCAAGGCAATGCTCATTGTGTTTTTTGACAGAAAAGGTGTAGTTCACAGTGAATTCGTGCCACAAGGACAAACAGTCAACAAGGAGTTTTACTGTGAAGTGCTCAAACGGTTGCGCAACAGGGTTCGACGCGTCCGAAACGAAATTCGCGACAATTGGATCTTGCACCATGACAACGCGTCAACCCACACCGCGCTCATTGTCTCCGAGTTGCTGGCCAAAATGGGTGTGGCAACGCTGCCCCAGCCGCCGTACAGCCCCGATCTGGCACCAGCGGATTTCTTTTTGTTCCCAAGGATCAAAAGAACCCTGAAAGGAACTCGGCATGGGACGCTGGAGGCGGTAAAAGCAGCCGCGACGACCTCACTGAAGGAGATTCCCGTTGACGACTTCCAGGGCGCCTTCAATGATTGGGTGAAGCGTTGGCAACGGTGCATCGAAGCAGGGGGAGAATACTTTGAAAAGTTCTGAAAAGATTGTAAACTGATATTGAATAAATGATTTTAAAAAAAATCATTCCGGGAACTTTTGGGACAAACCCTGTATATATGGTTATGATTTTTAGTTTATCTATATATATATATGATTGATAATATTTCGAGGTCCTCGGTTAATCCGATCTCTTCATCTATTATGTCCACGTCGATCTCGCTTTCAACGTAAGCTGATACCCCACCTTCCTTTTTATTATCTCTAAAAATGGAATATTAATTATAGTTATTAAAGTTTTTTTTATTTCATTTATTTTCCATGTTTCAAGTATTGATATTATGTCAGGTGCATTTTGTTGGTGTATTGTCTTTTATATTTACTCAGTTTTATTATTCATACTATTCACATTGATATATATTAAAAAAATTATTTTTTTATTATGTTATTTCGTGAAATTGTATTTATTTTTAATCTTTCTTCCGTTTGTTATTTTAGTTATATTCTTTTATTTAAAATTGAATTGTTTGATAGCTTTTTAATATTTCGTGTTTTTTAAGTTTATAATTTATGTTAATTGCATTAGATCATAAATTGTTTAATTTAGTAATATTTCTTATTTTGATTATTTCAGAGTTTTCATTTTTCCTGATTTTTATTCGTCCTTTTGATGTCCAAATAAATTTCCAATTGCATTGTTTTTGAAAATATCTTGCCTCTCTAAATATATGTGCATTTTCCCCTGTGTGTTCGTTTATGTAGATTTCTTATTCCTGAGCTTATGTAGATTTTATCTTTGAGCTGCATTGAATCCATCTCTGCTCTGAGTTTTATATTTTTTCTTTGATTCCAAAATTCATTTTTTTTTTCAATTTTCATAAATCATATTAATAATTTACTTTTACCTTGTTAGTTCATCTATAATTTGTGTGCTATTTCAATGCCATCTTCAGTAAATTGTAGATCCAGTTTCTTACTTATTGATATTATTTCTTCAGTACAATTTTCGTTTTGTTTTATCTTTAAACCGTCCAATATTATATCTTTCCCCATTCAACATGTTACTGTATTTTCTATTCTTTACTCTATATTATAAAGGTTTTCATGAAACTGACTTATTTCTTTATCTATATTATTGTAATTAATATTGGAGTTATTAATATGTTCGTTAACGTCCATAGATAACTGCATTATTTTCTTTTCAAGTTGATTATTTGTTGCTATAATGTTTTCGCTTATTGCTTTTAATTTTTCTTGGTCTTTCTTAATTGAATTTATAGCTATATTTGAAAGATCTATTTTACGCGAAAGAGAATCTATTTTATTATCAGTATCTTTTTTATTTAATTCAATCTATATTTTAATTTCTTTTATTTCATGCAATATTTGGAGCACCAATACGCTATCAGTTTCATTAGTAGCCTTCTTTCGGTTAAAATATCTCTAATTACTTAAAACTACGAAGTTAAAATTTCATTAATTCAAGAAAAATATAAATAAACAATCACCTATGTGATCGTGAATAGACTTTGTTGAAGTAACATTTTGATAATACCAAAATTTAAAAACATTTAAAAATACAGATAGTTAAAAATAGTTACTTAAAACACTAAATCCAACAAAATACCCTAATACAATTAATTCATATAGCCATGAATAGCTGTGAATAAAATTATCAATTTCAAGTAAAACCACGTGACAATTTACTAAGTTTGGATTTCCCCCCAAAAAAATACGGACTATTTCAAAAAAATGTATTCAATATCTTCCCTTAAAGAAGTAAATTATGACCATTCTGTCCTTTTTTCAATATGCCCAGAATGTCCTATGTGTTATAGAAATTCAGTTTAATCACCTAATATTTTCTTTAACTCTATGGCAATACAATGTCACAATATACTAAAATTCAACATCAAATTCCGTCAGCATTCCAAGACTCTTCGAATAATAAAAAACAAACATCGTTACCTTTCGGGAGTATCTTACATAAATTCCGTCACGCATCGCTGCCCCTTCTCTTATTCGCTGGATGTATTTTGCGAGTATTGCGTGACACGATACCAATGTTTCACAAAGATAAATGTTTCACGTTATATTTCACTTGCGAAGCCTTTTCATTCAATTATTAAAACGAGGAACACGTTTACCATTACGCAGAAGATGAGCCATCTAATTAAGACTCTCCATAATTTCGGTAGACTCTAAGATAGATATTTCCGCAGTTTCATGTTATACTTACATTTCACTTGCGAAGCTTTTTCATTCAATTTTTAAAACGAGGAAAGCGTTTACCATCACGCAGTAGATCAGCTACCTAAATAAGATGCTCTATAACTTCGGTATTGAAGTTGTTTGTAAGTTGCCACGTTGTAGTATCCGTATTACGTAATGATTCTTCTTTTAGTTCTTTTTTTCACTGTTTTACGCTATTAATCCATTCACGAGATTATTTTTCAGCTTATCATTCCAAATATCTCAATAACAAGTCAATTTAGGCATATAAAACTGCATGCTAGTTGATTATTTTTTGCGTTTTCGAGGAGCTCAATTTCATGGGACTTACTTAGCCTGCGCCAATTGACGAAAAGTAATCCATAAATTCAATTTGACCATATAATTGCATTTTTATGTGTGAATGGGACCTTCAAGATTATATATACATTACATAGTTTGTCCTATGCGGGTAATTGTTGGGTAACTTTGAATAATTTCTCAACGAACATCATTTTAAATATACACTATATGCCCAAAAGTATCCGGACACTTTAGATTTTTTTTTCGAATTTCTAAAAAACCACTCGGCCAATTGTTCTCTAACTTTGGAGATATATAGAACGTGCTTGAATGCACACTTTCCAATAAAGTTTCGGTGACTTGTGCATTTAGGGGACCACCCACATATTGACAAAGTGAAAAAATATATTTGATCACCCTGTATCATAAAAAGCTGGAAATTATTTGTAACTTTCAGAAAATATTTAACCAGCTATGCTTAATGCCAGTGTGCATTTTTGTAAAACAAACATGTATATTCATGAAGATAGATTGGTTGGTTTGTTTGTGGTTTTACGGCTCAAAGACTACAGTGGTCATGCTGCGCCGGGACCTACTGTTTTCCGAGGAATCCGAACCTCTTAAGGCCTAGGGAACCAAACCCCGGACTACAGTGAGCAGTGCGATCTTTATGAGATCTCTGAGTAAGCGTTCTTTTTGCACTGCTGGGAGTCGAACCCGGATTAGCCGCGCAATAGGAGAACGCGTTACCACACTGCGCCACCGAAAAGAGTGACGAAGATACAAACGTTTCTTTTAGGAAACTCAAATTTTGTCATAATTTTTTTGTTTATAATATCCACAATTTTCAGTCAAATTTCACGAAACTTACAGAACATTTGTCAACGTACAAGAAAAATATTATACTTAAATTAGAAATTAATATATTGAATACACGATGAGATATGAGCATTTAAAGAAAATAATTTTTTACTGCGCATGCGCGAAAGATATGAATAACTTTCTTTCATAATTTTGTAGTCAATAGTATAGGGCAACTTAAAAAAAATACCAGTGGGATATCTTGAAAATTCAGAAAGTTATCGACGATATAGTGAGCCCTTTCTCTCTAATTCTCTGAAAGTAGCTAGATGATAAGGGTTTTTTCCACAAATTGTCATATTCCAAATTACCAAACACCCCTGTTCTGAAAATGAAATATTCCAGATTTATGCAAATAAGGATCAAAAGTATCCGTACACCTGCATGTTTTGCTTCTCCTTTACAGAAGTCATAAACCTTGCTTGCTGCAGAATGACCATTGTTGTCCTTGCGCCATAAAAATACAACAAACCAACAAGAAGTCAAAAATTAGTATGAAGTGGGGCCATATTTTGCTGCAATGACGGCTACCACTCTATCTGGGAGGCTATCTACTAGTTTCTGGAATTTTTCAGTGGGAATTGCATGCCATTCTTGCAAAAGAATATTAGTCAGCTCTTTCACTGATGTGGGCCATTTTGGCCTAGCTCGCAGTCGACGTTCTAATTCATCCCATAGGTGTTCTATGGGATTTAGGTCTGGGCTCAGAGCATGCCAGTCCAATTCCTCAACATCCATGTCAGCAAACCAGCTCTATACAGCCCTTTCTGTGTGGATAGGAGCACGATCTTGTTGAAACAAGAATGGACCCACTCCAAACTGTTGCCTTCACAGAAATCAGAGGGCGAAGCCAGAACGATGAGAAACATCCCCAAACCATTATGTTTCCACCACCAAACTTAACTTGCGGCACAATACAGTCAAGTAAAAAGCGTTTACCCAGCATTCTCCACATCCAGTCTCTACCATCTGATTGCCAAATAGTGTACCGTAGTTCATCGCTCCATAACACTTGACACCACTGCTGCAGGCTCCATGTTTTGCACACTTTGAATCATTGTAAGCGACGCTTGGCATTGGTTGCGGTAATGCTTGGTTTATATGCAGCTGCTCGGCCATGAAAACTAAGACTTGCCAACTTCCTACGAACTGTCTTTGTGCTGACGTTGCATCCAGAGGCATCTTGAAAATCCGCACGAACTTTTTCCGCCGATTTCATGCGGTTCACTTTCACAACTCTTTTCATCACTCTGCGTTCCCTGTCTACTAGACGAAGTGGTCGACCAGGTCGTGGATGCACCGTTGTAGTCCCCGTATGTTCCCACTTTACGATAACATCATTAACGGTGGAACGGGGCACTCGTAACATCACAGAAATCTCACGAACAGATTTTCCACAATGGTAACAATCAATAACATTACCACGTTCAAACTCATTTACAGTGAATGCCATAAGTATTCGTACACCTGCAGTGTGTTCTATTTAAGAAGCTGCTGTATAATAACTATTAGATGTACGTAGACAGGACAAACGCCATCATGATTGCCATGAAAATATAATTTATTTTCAACTAAAAAACTTAAAACTATGTATATAATACTGCAAATTACAATAAATTAGCATCAAAATTATTCACAGTTCACGTGTCAAAAGCATTCGTACATGCAAAAGTCTGTCCTAAAATGATAGAACTGCAATGTTGTTTGTGCACCCGAAGCAATCTGCGGGAAATGCACCGATTTCATTCAAAAGCCAATGAACAATAAACCCGTTTACTATCATTTCTGCAGAAAGTATGCGAAATTGAGTTGTAGAAATACGATTCAAAATATGCCGCGAAGTGGACGTCCACAAAAACTGACTGAAAAGCACAAACGTTTAATTGTTAGATTAATTAAGAAAAATCCAAAATTAAGTGCTCCAAAGATAAGAAAAGAGCTGCTGAATCAAGGTGTATCACTCTAAGAAAGCACGGTGCGCCGCGTTTTCAAAAATGCAGGGTACAATGGACGTGTAGCTCGTAAAAAGTTTTTCGTGCGAAAGGTAAACAGAAAGAAGCTTTTGCAATTCGCAAAAAAACATGTTGATAAAGGTCCTGACTTTTGGAATAGAGTTACATTCTCGGATGAGAGCAAATTTAATATATTTGGATCAGCTAGCAGGCAAATGGTATGGCGTAAAAAGAACACCGAGCTTCAACCGGCGAACCTGTGTCCAACAGTCAAACACGGAGGTGGAAGTGTGCAAGTTTGGGGCTGTATGAGTGCAGAGGGAGTGGGAAAATTGCACATTATCGACGGAATCATGGACCACAGAATGTATATTAACATTCTGAAGGAAAATTTGGGTCCTAGTGCTGCTCAAATGGGTCTTCAAAATAACTTTATCTTTCAGCAAGATAACGACCCGAAACATACTGCGTATAATACAAAGCTGTGGCTCCTTTACAATACTCCAAAACAGCTAAATACCCCTCCACAATCACCTGACATTAACGCTATAGAACATCTATGGAGCATTCTGGACTCGCGGATGAGAAAACGACGCATATCAAATAAAAATGATATAAAAATTGCGCTTCTCGAGGAATGGGCATCCATTTCAACGGATGTCACCAAAAACTTAGTGGATTCGTTGCCAAAACGCATGAAAGCTGTGATTAAAGCCAAAGGGAACCCAACGAAATATTAAGAATGAATTATTATTTTATTAATGAATTTTCTGACCAAAAAACAATTAGTGTACGAATATTTTTGACACATGAGCTATGCGTAAGTTTGTTCATTTTTTATTGTTATTTGCAGTGCATGTGTATTTTTTTTTTTACTTTTTTTATGAAGTAAATACAAAAATTTATATTAATTGTGGTGACATTTGTCCCATATCTCTACATCTAATAATTATTATACAGCAGTTTCTTAAATAGAACACACTGCAGGTGTACGAATACTTATGGCATTCACTGTAGCTCGCCCTTTCCTCCCATTTTACTTTTCTAGTTTTGAAATTATAATTGTTAACTCGTCAGACTTCTTTTATACTTGTCTGAGAGCTAGAAATTTGACGTCACTAACAGAATCCACCACGTAGGAGGGTGTCCAGATACCTTTGGTCCTTATTTGCATAAATCTGGAATATTTCATTTTCAGAACAGGGGTGTTTGGTAATTTGGAATATACCAATTTGTGGAAAAAACCCTTATCATCTAGCTACTTTCAGAGAATGAAGGGTTTAGACTTCATGGTGGATTAGGTTATCATTGGCAACGAACGCAAGTATGCACAGAAACCCAAAAAAAGGTAATCCAAGGCGAGGGTAACTTCCTTCAGTCACAATCATGCAATCGGCAAATCTCCGGATGGTTACTGGTAGTCCCATCGAGAAAGAAGATATCATGTTAAGGTATTATTACCCTCCGCAGGGATAACACAATTGCCAAATATGGTCAACACAAGAAAGCCTCCGGGGCGAGATTTTTGTGAGTTTTCGTGGGGGAATTTATTATACAATAATTTCTGCCACCCACGTATAGCTTATAGCTCTAGTTTGAGCTATAATCTATACGTGGGTGGCAGAAATTATTGCATAAAGAAGATATCGTAGAAAAATAAATCTTGTCGAAACTCTTTCTTGCTACAAATATGAAAAAAATAATTATTAATTATTAGTAATTAATTAATCATAGAAAAGTTATAAATATAATTTTAAAACATTGTTTGTATCAGTGGCATGTACTCGTCGGTTTGTATGCTAGATGTTAAAAGCCGAAGCAATTCAAACGAAGCCGAAACTGCCGACAAAAATCAAATTTCAATTTTGGGTGCTATTACGTTAGCGCACAACTTCCCTTACTTTTCTGCTCTATTAATTTCAGAAAAGCTAGAATTTCAATCATAATATCATCTGCACGTCTGTTTAAAAGGCTCAAAATATATGTCATTCTAATTAAGCATCTGAGGTATTTAAGTGAATGTGATACTCTGTTTACACATCGACATTTTTTCTTAAGGGAAGGCTTACATATTAATCTTAGTTTTACAGATTACGTGAAACGAATAGCATATTAAGTGAACCGTTAATCAGGTCAAATGTGTGGAAATATTATATTATTGATATTGTTATTTCGTGAGTGGGTTTAGCATTGTCTAAACACAGTTTATATACACAAAGGAATGTGTCATTTTTATTATTAAATTGAAAGCGTGAATTGTGCTAATTCATGTTTTAAACATTTCGGACATAACATTAAATTCTATATTCCTATTACATTATTTTCTGAATGTTAAATGATTTTATAAATATAAATTCATGTGGTGTGTTTGATCTAGTAAATTAATGAAATATAAGATTGTTTTTCGAGAATTCAAAATATAATAATATTTTTAATTGACATCCGTCTTAATAGTGAAGGTTAGACGTCTTTACACCTTGTTCTTCATGCAAAAAATAAATATTGCATTTACTTTACTGAATTCAGAATAAATAATATATCACAAGCTTGAAATTTCCATAAAAAAGTACTTACACAATTTAAAATTCATCCCATTCATAGGATTAAATTTCTGAACCTATGTAGGAAAGAAAACAAAAGAAAATATGATGCCATTTCGCAAAGTGATAGAAATAAATATACTTCTCACATCGTAAATACATTCATGACGCAAATAAGATTGCAGTGAACCCGTACCTAACAAATTTTCCGGCAAAAATTCCTCTCCTTTTTCAAATAACCCACGAAGAGTGATACACGGTCCGTATGATAGATGACTTCCATAAAACGCGACGCGAAAAAGGTTCCATTTTTTCACTCTGTTCTCCTCACTTTTGGAGCTAAACTGTTAGGCGTTACTTTTTCATAAAACGAATGACAAACTTCTTGAATGTAGAATTTTTGCCACATTTTTTGCTTCGTCGTTCTTCATTATTCTAAACTACCACCCTCTACGTCTGCACTTCCGTTTATCCCTCAAATTCTTCAGAAGCGATAAAAAAATTTATTTCTGATTCTAAAATACTGCACAAGTAGACATTAAAAGTTATCACCAAAGAATTTTCCAAGTCTGAACGGAAGGAAAAAAATTACCTAAATTAACACTCGCTTGTTCAGAAATAAGAATTATCTGCATATTCTTAACGCGATTAATAATATCGTTATTACTTGTAAGGGCATTGCTTTTAAAAATCTTGCTTCATTACATTTTCATTATCTTCCAATCTTACAGAACATTTAAAATAATTTTAAATGTTGAAAATCAATAACGGAATATATATATATACAGATGGATCGATAACTGTGCCATTCATAAATATCTCGATAAATATGACTCCTATGGAAAAATGTTCCCTACCGAATTTGCTTATTATAAAGTGGGGGCTACGAGACGACAGTTTCTGTTTTGAAATAGGTGGCGCTGTTTCAGGTCAAACCACTACATTCTAGTGCTGTATTGTCGTCATTTAGTTATTAATAAATATGTACAACACCATCATGGGGAAAACGGATGATGTCACGGAACAACCTCGACACGAATATTCAATTAAATTCAATTCAAAAATATTTATTTTGAAAGTCAAGTACAAATATGATATATACACGCAATATAATTTTGTTTCATACAATTATCAATATTTTATATATCCCGAATTGCTTTATTTCAACCGACCTTAACTGGGTGACGCGAGAAAAACCGTGAGGCTGACAAATCTCGCGCCACCCATGAGCAAAGGACAATGAACTTAACATAAAGCAATATATAAAAAAAAACCTACAGACGAAAAACAGAAAGAAATAGAAACAAGAAAAATAAGAAGAAAGAAGTAAGTATGTCTTTACCTTACTCTTAAATGCTGAAACTGTATTGCAGTCCACCAAAGTCTCCAATATTATATCTCACTCCAAAGGACCAGCGTAGCTCACGAGTCTCTCCCCGAGACCAATTCGGCATAATATTAGTATTGTTTTATATAGTTTTGTATTATTGTTAGTAGAATATCGATGTGTATGAGTTCTGAAGCGTATGAGTTCATGATACTTATTATACTTAATTCTAATAAACCTTATTATGATAATGTTTAATTGCTGGATGTCGTAGCCCAAACAAGAGTACAACAAGATAGATATGAATGTATCGTAGAATAATATAATGTGAGTTGGTAAAAGATGAGCGACTCTTCTGACAATACCGATATTTCTGCTAATATTAGCACAAATTCGATGAATATGATTGTCCTATCTTAAATTAGATTGTAAATTAATACCTAGAAAATCAGTATCAGAAGAAAGAGAAATTTGTATTATTTGTCATAAATGAGAGATTATCAGGAATCCTTTTTTTTGTTAGAAAAGAGTAGTATTTTAGTTTTATTTGCGTTAAGCGTGAGAGGGATGTTTGTGAAAAAATCAGTATATATATATATGGATAGTTGACTATTTACAGTATTTTGTAAAATATCAATTGAGGGGTTCCAAAAATATGGAGATATCGTCTACGAAGCAGATGATCTTAGAGGGTGTCACAAGGGATAAAACGTCTTTATCGTAAAAAAATAAAAAAGGCCCAGAATCTGTCCCTGCGGAACACCGCACCACAAGAAGCTGGTTGAAGACAATCAATCACTCAGTCCCACAGACTGTTTTCTTTCAGTCAAATAGCTCTTGAATAATAAATTTACTGTCCTACGAATATCAACAAGGTTAATTTTATGTAAGAGTCGTTTATGATCGATTGTATCAAAAGCTTTGATTCAATAAAAGAAAACACCAATCACCGAATCTGAATTATCTAAGGCTGAATAACTATGATCATTTGGAGCTGGTTAAGCGTATTCAGTTGATTTCTCTTGCATGAAGCCATTCGTTCGTAGAAATAATTTTATGTAAAGAGAAGACTGACTGCAAACAAGAGTATAAGATTCTCTGAAAGATTTTGACGAAAACGGAAAGTATGGATATTGCCCTATTGTTTGCTATATCAGTTTGGTTACCCTTTTTAAAATGGGAATAATTATAGCAGTTTTTAAATCTTGGGGGATAAGATTTGTTGCAAAAATTGTTAAAAATATGAACCAATGGATGAGAAATAACCTGCTGTAGATGATGTATAACTCTATGGCGAATGCCATAGTGTCCCGGTTCCTGGCATGGGTTAAGATTTCGAATAATCGACAAAATTTTGAATCTTAAGTCGGAGTTAAAAATAGTGGGTTCTGAATTTCGTAGTCATGACAGTTATTTCCACAGGCAGCGATATTATTAAAATTATCAACAGGAGATGTTGGATAACCAGTGAAGAAATTAACAAACTCCTCAGCAATTCGCTCTGCATCTGTAAGGGTGTTATCAAGCAATTTTAACTTTTCGACAGTCAATTGGGGGGCAGAGGGTTTACCAGTTCATTCTCTGATTTCAGACTAGATTCTACTTTTTTGTGTGGTGTTAAAATATTTGTGAAAGTAATTTAATCTAGCAATTTTAAGTTTCCTATTGAGGGCGTTTATAGATGAACGAAAATTTGTCAGGTTTGCCGGCGTCCTGTTTTTAATAAAAAAGGAGAAAAGTTTATTTTCCTTGTGTATATCGGATAAAAGTCTATTCATAACCCATCGTTTCCTGATTTTATTTTTTTGTGTCTAGTTATAGGTTGAAAGTAAATTCTATAAGAAGAATTGAAAAGGGTCATGGAGTGTTCGTACGCCTTGTCAGGAGAAGCATTCAACAGCACCGTACTCCAATTCATATTGGAAACGTGAAGGTCCAAAGCATTGACGTTTGTAGGTGAGGAATCATATATGATGTAAGTGTTTGAATGTTATTGTCTATGAAAGTCAATGGTCTTAGTAGAAAAAATTATTGGCAGATGATCACTTATGAGGTAAGAGATAACATCAGCCAACGACAGAGTGGGGTTAGAAATCGCAAGATCAATTAGAGTATATGAGTGCAGTGTGATTCTGGTTGGTGAGTGAATGCAATTATTAAAATCATTTGATAAAATTACATCCATAAAGTCTGCTGTCGTCGGACTGTTAGGATCTCTAAGATCGAGGTTAAAGTTTCCCAATGTGATAAGTTTTGTTTTTTCGATTCGTGTTTATGAAAGCAAGAAAACTTTCTAAATGCCTAACCAATTCCCGTGGAGAACCACCTGGAACACGATATACAAGGCCTTCGAGGTAAATCTGGAAAACTGAGTTCAAGAACTAAAGCCCTTGTAACACAAGACAGATTTATTTGTTTTGTATTTAACTTTGCAGGATTGTAGTAAATATGTTGGACATAAAAATTACTCGATGTAACCGCCATCAGCTTCCACGACTTGCTCACACCTGGACTGGAACCGACTCCACGGACGTTCTACCTCCTTCTTGTAAATGTTGGTCATCACCTCAGTAATGACGGCCTTCAGGGCTTCCTCGGTGTTGTAGGAGTTCGCGTTTACTTTATCTTCAATTACGCTTTATGCGTAATAATCAAGGGGATTGCAGTCTGGGCTAGACAGTGGCCACAAATCGGGTTACCAGTCATAGGACACACTGCTGTGCTATGAACCCAGGCTTGGGTTTTCCTCGCCTAATGGGCAGGCGCCGAGTTCTGTTGGAAGACGTAATCTCTCCCAGCGGCCACTTCGTCCATCCAGAGCTTTACTACCGTCTCCAAGACATGAATGTAAGCATCGGCGTTGATTCTTAGGCCCTCATCAAAGAAATGGACTGGCATAACATCCCCCTTCGCTGATTATGATTCCAAAAACCATGACTGAGGTGGGAAATTTTGTGTGCATGATGGTGGGCACTTCTGAAGCATCTTGACATATCCACCCGTCATTTTTCCGATTCACTTTACTATCCTGAATAATTTTTTTTTATCTGAAAAGAATTTCAGGTAACTAGCACTGTTGTCCTTGGTGACATTCAACAATGCTTGACACTTCAGTTTTCGATCAGTTTTGTTTCTGTCTGTCAACAATTGCCGGTTCCGGATAACAAAGGATTTGTAGCCAAGGTCCTCGTGCACCGACAAACTGATTGTTGACCACTCTGTGCCTCTTCCTTTCGCCAACTTGTCCATGCTGCACCCAGGATCTCTGTTCATCTTCTCTTTCAGTTTGTCAACAAAATCTGCTGCTCTTTTCCAATCTGATCGTTTGCTGTGGCTTGCCCGCTCAGAGTACATTTCATCCGAATTGTTGGCCTCCCAAATGTTTTTACTAATTTCCTAAACCTGGGTTTTTGGTACCCAAACCATTTAATTATCTCCTTTGGAGATTTCCCAGCGCGAAGAGACTCCAATATCGTTGCTCCAATATCGTTGCTCCAATATCGTAGTTCTGTCCTGTTCCCTGCTCATGTGTAAGCAGGTTGCAACGTGTTTACAATACGGTGACTCCTGATGGTATAACCTAAAAATGGGCTCAGCTAACTGCAGGTTTACACACAACGGCCACTAAAGTACAGTTTATAAATAATTTCCGGATTTTCCTCGACGACCTTGTACACGATAAACATATATTCTACAGGCATAAATCGTGAGTACCTTAAAACCAGGAAGGATACCTGTCCAAAGAGGAATAGGTTGAAAGGGGACCAAATCATTAATTTAAATTGCTACTCCTCCGCTTCTGCCAGCGGAACGGCTTATTGAATGGCAATTACAATTCTGAGTAACAAGTGTGTAATTGGGATTGAACCAAGATTCAGTTGCGCAGACAAAATGTATAGCATGAGATATTTGGTTTATAAGGTCTTCAAATAATATTATCTTATTCGCAAGGATGCAAGCACAAATATGTAATAAAATTAGAGAGTCATGACTGAAATCGTGATTAGCAATGTTAAAAGGCAAAAGATAGTTGTGGTCCCGAACCGAGAACGAAAACGTCGACGATGCCAGTGATATGCCAATGAGATTAGTGATGAAAGAAATTTAAAGAAAAGACAAAACAAAATTAGATGGAAACTAGAAAACAACGAAAAAAGGCACTAAAAATAAAGTCTCTAAAAGCAATAAGAATAGAGTCGCGGGGCGCCCGTTAATCCATCCCTAATAAGGGTAAGGGATCAGAATACAATGACACAGCAATTTGGCAATATGGAGGCGCACATATATAGTCGCGGTGGTCATAGGCACAAAAATAAGTAACCATTAAAATTACAGTTATCCAACTATCAAAGCAAAATGCCAGTAGGGTCAAAATAAAAAGCCAGGAAAGTCATAAAAGAAACCGACTACGTTATCAAAACACAAATAAATGAAATATTGAATAAATTACTAAATATGAAAACTGATACATATCGCAATTATTCGAAGTTGGTCAACTTACAATACACACTCTGCTTAAGATAACAAATACATAAACAGCATAATAACAAATACATAAATAACATAATAACGAATGCATAAATAACACAATAACAAATACATAAATAACATAATAACAAATACATAAATAACATTATAACAAATACATAAATAACGTAATAACAAATGCATAAATGACATAATAACAAATACATAAATGACATAATAACAAATACATAAATAACATAATAACAAATACATAAATAACATAATAAATACATAAATAACATAATAAATACATAAATAACATAATAATAAATACATAAATAACATAATAATAAATACATAAATAACATAATAACAAATACATAAATAACAAAAAAAATCTGAAAGAAAATGAGCCACTAGATCAATCTACCACACTATGAAATCTCACTTGAATACTAGGAATATAGTAACAATGGTGGCATAACAATATTCGGTAAACGTCAAAAAAATTCAATCGTTTGTTAATCAATTAATTACACGGTAAAATATAAATCTATGGGCGTAGAATATGACATTGCCATTGAAAATGACATTAAAATTGTTAGGTAATGACAGACTTGAAAATAAAAGCACTGCGATACTAGTACGATTATAAGTATGAGTAAAATACATTCCATGTAATTCATTAATAAAACAACCAGTGGCCATCTCTGTAAATAATCAATAAACTTGGTTGGAAATTGGTGCCCACGAATCCGATGTGACATACATATGACACACAGAATTGAATTTAGTGAGTAGTATGGGATCAACTATGCATTGAGAAATGGTTTCGTAAATTGGTTGACTGATTGATTGTATATCTATGGCGTAAGGATAGCAAGGTCGCTCTGCCGGGTTATACGTTAATATGTAAATATATGAGAGTACGATATTACATGAGCTTATTAGTATATTCAACACAACAAACCTTATTAAATCAACCCGCCAACACTGTTAGTTAGTTAGTTAAAAACTAATCACAAGTGCCACATAATATGCAGTTAAAACAAGTCATTTGTAAACAAGCACACCATGATTCCATTCCCAGGAATAACACTCCAAGATTATATATAGCACAGATCTAGGTGAGTAGTACAAATATGTTTTAAAAATTAGCCACGCTTGAATCATAATGAATAAACTATGGGGGTATATATATATAGTAACATTAAATATATACCCCCGGAATTGGATATAAGGATTAAGAAAGATAAGTTAATAAGACTGGCATAAATACAGAGTACATTACCAAAAAATACGTTATAATCACAATTATGATGTAGAAGTCAGAAACCATATTATAAATAATATTAATCTTGAAAAAGAATCAGGAAAAGATTGTTAAGTAGTGACAGACTTTAGAATAAAGACCTGAGATTCCAATATGATAATAAGTATGAGTAAAATAAATTCCATATAATTGGTTAATAAAACATCTAATGGACATCTCTGTAAATAATCAGTAAACTAGCTTAGAATCGGTGTTCGTAAATCTTTTATGACGCATAGCATGGATTTCAGTGGGTAGATCGATTATACATTGGGATAAGGTAACGTAAAGTGGTTGATTGTATTTTTGTGGCGCAAGGATTGCAAGGGTCACTCTGCGGGATTAAACGGTAGAATATAAGTACATGAGTGTACGATATGACATGAGCGTATTAGTGTATTAAACACAACAACAAATCCTGTTACATTAATCCATCAACATTGCTAATTGGTTAAAGAATAATCACAAGGGCACATTGTAGGCTGTTGATGTAATTACACATTAAAACAAATCATTTGTAAACATGAACACCATGATTTCATTCACAATAGTACCACTCCGATGTGATACATACCTAGATGGGTAGTATAAAATTGATATAACAATTGGCCACGTCTGAATCATTATGAATAGCGATACTAAAAATAATAATATGCCTCCTAAATTTTGGATATAAGAATTAATAAATGTAAGTTAATGCGAATGGCATAAATTTATCGCACATTACAAAAAACGTTATAATTACAAGTTACAACGATGTGGTATTAAGTAATTATATTTTAAATAATATTGATCTTGAATAAAAATCGATGCAAAATTTTTAAGTAATGACAGACTTCGCAATAACTGCACTGAGATACTAGTACGATCGTAAGTATGAATAAAATAATAAATAAAATAAAATAATAAAATAATAAAATAAATAAAATAAAACAAATTTAATTTAATACACGAATAAAACAACCAATGTGCATGTCTATAAATAATCAATAAATTTGATTGGAAATTGGTGTCCACAATTCCTTTATGACGCACAGCATAGATTTTATTAAGTAGTATGATATCGACTATATATTGAGATAAGGTTATGTAAAATGGTTGGTTGGTTGATAGTATTTCTGAGCACAAGGACAGCAAGGATCATTCTGCGCCAACTTAGGTGAAACCGTACATTCGGAGTAAAAGTAAGATAAATGCGAACACCAACTTTATAGTGAATTATAGTTGACGTGTATCCCAACACATAGAAACCATCAAATAACAGTATAATACATTTAATATGGCTAGTACATATTGCGCACTTAAAAGCAATATGATGATAAAGGACTTTATTATAATCGATTATGAAACTTAATTAAAAATATGACTGAACGTAGAAGAACTAGAGTTAACCAGGAATCAGTGCCCATTAATAAGTATTGTTAAGCTAAAATACAGAGACGCCAAAATATCCAAGGAAAAACCTAATGAATATCTGCGGTTCATAATTTACCATGAATCCGATCCGCTGTAATTGTTAATAACGACCACATCATATTGGCGCCATATTGGCCACAAAACAACAAGAATTGTATTATGTAATTCGTGATTTCATGGCAAGGTTCACACAGTCTATAAGTAGTATATGGCAAAGCTTCCTAATAGACAATATAAAGAATAAACATTGCAACTAGCGTTGGTAGTGACGTATCTTCCGTCAGTGTCCTCGGAGTCACCCGCGAGCCATTTTTCGTCAAATAATTAATTATCCCTCTCCGCGTCCGTCACTGGGTGCTCCATGATTGCATTTCATCATACAAAGGTTTTCTAGGTAAGGTAAGGTTTTCAGTGATCAGCATTCCAGTACCCTTCAGAAGATTTTACTGTTATAGATGAAACCTCGTTGGACCATCTTCAAGAATATTACTATCAAGCGCCGGGATACAACATCCTGGATCTCATACAACATCCTGGATCTTATACAACATCCTGGATCTCATACAACATCCTGGATCTCATACAACATCCTGGATCTCATAGCAACATCCTGGATTACCGCCCTGCACAACATTTCCACGAGGTCGACTAATTCTATGCGCATTTACAATGCCGGTGTCCAATAAATTTGCTTTTAACTTTTCATTTAAAATATTCGTAACACTAATAAATGGGTCTTCTCCATCACGCTCCGGAACGCCGTGTATGAGTAAACAGGGGCATCTAGAGTATTGTTGTTACATATCGAGCTCGCATTCCAAATCCTTCAAGGCTCCCTCTAAATCCTTGATTTTATTCCCCAATGTCAAAAAACGTTCAAGCCACTTCCTCCCGTGTCGACAATCTTAGTGCTTAATTCTTGTAGTAGCTTTTCCCGGTACTTACCTTTTATTCCATCGACCATTCACTATTTTTTTTTATCATGACTTTACGACGTTTCGTTGTCTAAAAAATCGTAAGTTTACGATCCTTGATTATTTGCGAGACGCCATTTTGTTTGTTTGTTGACATTTTGCAGAATGTGTGCTGTTTCATGCCTGAACCCTGTTTTTTTTTGTTTTTAATAATTTTAGATGGATTATACTCTTCGGTAATTACCAAATGATGAGCATTCTGCGATTTTGTTTTTACAGGAAAAATGAATTCTCCTTTCATCGTTTACTAATTCAGGCAGCGCACATCGAATGTGATCAGAATGATCGCGAAGCAACGAGCTGGAGTGTCTCCCCCCAGTTCGGTTCCTGTGATTCAGGTAAATGTACTAATTGCGTGAAAAATACTAATTGCAATATAATATTGATTCAGCCTTTTACTGATTCAGGCAGAGCACATCGAATGTGATCAGAACGGTCACGAATCGCAAAGCGATGAGAAGGGGTCTCCTTTCGTCGTTTTTCTTATGTAAAATTTTGAAGATATATAATAAAAAATATCATAAATAAATTTTTTAACGATAACTCAGAAAACATCTGTCACTAACATTAACTAACGATTTTGCAAAATGTCAACAAGCAAACAAAAAGGTCTCGCAAATAATCAAGGATCGTAAACTTACGATTTTTTAGACAACAAAAACATTATAAAGTTACGATAAAAAAATCGTAATTGGTCGACGGGATAATACGCAAGTACCTTTTTTCTTTTAACGCCATTGAATAATTTTCCCGTTCTCGATCCGTGTTATTAATCGCATCCGTCCTGTCTTCAATTTTCTGTGCGTAGATTTGCCAGATCAGCAGACCACTGTTTCTGGAAGCCGGCGAATTCTTTCGATAAAGAAAAATCCGTATTAATAATACTTTATTCTTCTTGGAACAGTCGTTGTGACAATACATGACCACACAAAGAAAGGTTCTAAGTAAATATCTATGTTGATTATAACAGGCTTGAGGACCTCAGACTGATTCAACATAACAATTCACACAAACAATAAATTCAGCCATCAGGATATTTCCAACCAATAGTTGGAGATGAGGCGGCTACAGATGGCTTAATTAACTTGGGTGGGGCCATAATTTTTGAAGACTGTCGTAAATTAGATAAATAAAATCACTAATATATAATCAGGTGAATAAATTCACCACAATTATGTAGTTCAAAGCAGCCATTAAGCATTTAAAATACCGTGTTAACGCGTGTGTGCTTCGTATTCAAGATATACCCCTGCACTTCGCTTTCTCAGCAGTGCTGACTCCATTGCTTTCCTTTAGCGATCTCTTGTACACTATTGGATTGAGACGGATAGTTCCTCTGACTTTTTTACTACTCGTAACGAGTCCTTTCCAACGATACCACTTTTGTCAAAATCGACGACTTATACTTCGGGCACTTCCCTGGTTAGAGGACTTGCGCTATTGATACCTATAATTTCAAAAGGCATTTATTAATGGAACAATTTCGCAGATTTTGATTCTTTTGATTTCACATGATTTCGATTTTTGATTTCGATTGATTTCGATTTTTGATTTTGATTTACGATTTCGATTCTTTGGATGAAACAACCATGTGGCCCTATTTGTGGCACAAAGAGCCCATTTCCCTCAACGAGATTTTCAGTTTCATTGAGATTCTATCTAACAAATTATTATATAGTTTAACGTGTTACATTAAATAATTCCACGAAAACTATTGAAATGTAAAAATGGGAGAAAATACAACTAGATTACAAATACTTAACTTTCACCTCAACCCATAAAAAGCTATGAATAAAAAATATCATTTCAATTGTAAATTATTTGATAATATTAATTGCTGTGTTTTAAAAAAAGCGTATGTCTTAAATTTCTTTAATATTTAATGATGTATCTTTGTTGTGAATTACGGTAAACAAACCACAATAATTATATTTCAAAACTCTAGAATTTGTATTGTAAAAATGCACTTCATCAATTTTTTTTAAAAATTGAATTTCGGTCTTTATCAAACTGAAATTCTTAAGGTAATCATATCTATTTTTCAATTACGAAATTAAATTCTGAAACAAAAAGTTGAAATTGACGACTGTTTACAAAATATATTTTTTAAGAAGAAATTGTCCTTATACATATTTTTAAGATATCTTCCTAAATTGCAATTCTCTTTAAATAATAAAAGTTAAGTAATTGCTACCAGTGGAACAAAATAGATTTTTTACTATACATATATATATTACAAAACCATTATAATGTATTAATAATAGAAATATGAAACTTTTTCAGTTTTTATTAAATCCAGTTTTATGTTTACACTCTGAACCAGCTAAAATCAATTTATAGAATTTAAAAAATAACCATATCATTTATTAATCAGATATTTTTAAAATGCTAATTAGTTTATTAAAAAAGGTATTTTTTATTTAAACCCATCTATCCCTCTCTCTTCCTCTCTCTACCCCTCTTTCTACCTCAATAAGTAAAGCAAAGGAAAGTTTAGATTTTTTTTTAAAATAATTAAACAAGCACCCCATCCGAAAATCTTCCGACAATCGATGTTATTTTTTGACAAGAAAACGAGTTTTTAATTACAAGTTGAGTTAAAATCATGTCACAGTCTACTATGAGTGCCCTGATGAGGAAATGCAGATCTGCATTTTCATACAAGTGAATCGATTCACACGCCCAAATAAAATTTTTAAAGTAGGAGCTCTCTAATTAACTAAGGAGTTTGGAATAACTAATCATGAATTTAATTTCTGGTGCTCCATTTATTTAAATTCAAAAGATGTTTCATCATAAGTATCTAAAGATAATGAGTTACTCACGTACACGCTTTGGAGTCAAATCAGCAAACGTTAAGCTTACATCGTATTGAAATATTATTTATAATTTATTTCAAACAAATTTACAAAAACGGACACTGAAGATACAAACAACAAAATAGGAAATTTACAGTTAAAAATGCCCAAATGACAGGTTCAGAAAAAGCTCACAAGTTCAAATTACAACATTTAAATTTTACGCCTTTCCTAATAAAATAGCGGTTTCAAAATTCTTTTTTTCTTCATTCGCATCATTATCGACACCGGAAGTTTCAAATTAATAATATATTCTGAGAATTATTCTTAAAAATATAAAATTTTGATTACATTATATCAATTTGATGTTATTTGAATAATTAAATAGCTTTCTTCTGTTCAGAATGACAGTATGAAGAGATTGAAAACTAATTACCTAGGACACATTAATAATAAGTTTATTTTAACTAATGGATTTCAACAAAACTAAATTAGGTAGCCAAAGGACTAAGGTAACGATCCAATAAGTTTACAAATAAACCCATTACATGTTTATAAAGATAATGTGCTTACATTCAATTAGTAAGATTTGTAAATACAACCAACTCTAATAAAAAAATAAATGTATTCCAGATATAAAGGAATTTGAAGAAATTAAAGAAAACATTTTCTGACTTTGGGCCATACAAATGGGTTACCCATTATCATTTCCCGTAGAGCGAAAAAATGCAAAGATAATGCCTTAAAAAATGTTTTATCACTTAAACGTATCATTGAATTATTTAATATTTTCAAAGCACCATTTTAAAAGCTTCGGTCATTATTTATTCCTGAAGAGTAAAGCACATAAATTAATTAAGACTTCTAGCAAAAGACCAGTATCCATTGAGCCAAAATTAATTAAATTTTCTGTAATTAGCAATATATTAGATCGACCACATAAATTACTATCTGAAGTGTATAATATTAATCACTAAAATAATTTATACGGTCTTAAAATGGATTTTAATTTATTCTTAGCTTGTCCCCAAGGAGGAGAGTATTTTAAGAGGATACATCGTAGAAATAATATAACTGATCTCATTTCACTCTTTTATGCCTTGAAGAATTTCTCCACAAAAGAAACAATTAATTCGATAAATATGTGGCGCATATTATGAAAGTTCGCTTGTAATACTGCCTTAAGATCGTAAAACGCAATACAGCATGCTTTCAGAAACTACAATCATGGTTAATTTCGTATAGGCTATCTTTTCCCTTAATTTGTTCTTCCGAAAACTAATTTGCATGTTGTTTGAGATTAAGTAGTTTAAACGTTTTAAATATTTACTTTACATGGGGAACTTCAAATAAAGATCCAGTCTTACGTAATGCTTTATGTAACCATGAAATTCAAACAAACTGGATAAGGGCTTACTATCATTTACGTTCTGTTTTCTGTGTGAACTGTCTGAGAGAAACCTGAGCTCTTCCAAACTTATGCGATTTCTGGGGACAGACCTTTAACTTTCAGGGTTTCATAAGCTATAATGGGGTTTTCCAAACTCTGTCTTACGAAGAATAAAAGAGAAAGGAACAAATTTTATTTTACTATAAAAATGTCCTTCTAAAACAGTACAATATATAGTGGGTAGGGAAACCTAAAAATCACCGAAAGATAAAAATTATTGCCCTTCACATCAAACCCATTCACATAGTTTCCAAACGCAAATCACAAACTGCCCCAAAAAAATTCTCTCAACACACACTAAAATGAAGATTTATATTTATAAATGAAAACCATACTCCTTTCATGAAATTTATGAGATTTCATGAGCATTTATTCCTTTTGAATAATATGTATTTATTTTCTTTGCTTTTGTGTATTGTAAATACAAGTATTATACATACATATTTTCGACATGTGAGAAGATAACGAAGACGTTAGACAAGCATGGTTGTTCAGCGTTTGATTAACTTACATATACCTTTCTAATCAAACACTATTCAATATATTTATTCTACATTCAGAATATAAATCAGTGTTACGATATCAACAAAATGATCAAGGTTTCTTAATAATTTAAACAAGGTTTTTAATCCCCTCTTTATTATATTGTGTCTTTTCGTCCCCCAAAAATAAATAAATGTATTTGTCAGCAACAGGAAATGGCAAACCAAATATTTGAGTCTCTTTGTTATATTTTACAACTAGTCCATTAACCTAGAAAAGTTTATTTTATTAGGAAACAACATTTTGTGAATATGATGATATAAAATTTCCCACGATTTTTCAAAAAAATCGTTATTCAAATTGAGCACGGAATAATAAACCGCCGGAACAAATTTTAGAAAGATAATTTAGGCAGGATCACATTTCAGTCACGTCTTTTCCATAATATGCTTCATTTTATGTCGGCTTCATAAATAAATACCCGGTAGCATTTATTTGTTTCCCTTTGTGGCCTCGTTGCTTTAGAAAGTTTAGTGCATTGTTAAAGGATCCTGAAGAAATTTTGACGTTTCTTTAAATTTAAAAGGCTTATCGCGTTTCCGAAGCACACTTTTCAACGTTTAGCCGTTTTGGGAGCTATCATTTTGCTTTGAGTGTATTTGGGAAGATAAGAATTTGATTTGAAAAGTTGGCTTGGAGTTTTGAAAGGAATACTAAAGAGTGAAACCTGCCTCTATGTTTGATATTTTATAAACAATTGTTGTAGTTCTAGAATATCAAGTTTTAACTTGTCAGGAGACAATTTTTTCCAAAGTTCAGAGAATATAATCAGGGCTGCTTTTGCACGCTTTCTTCGAGAGAGTCATAGTCAGGCTGGGGCCATGGAACCTTAGAGCTCGCTTCAAATATATTCAGCCCTACCTTCCTTCATGAAAAATATTGTTAAGTTTACTTTTTTCTCAAAATAAATTTTTGTCTAATTTTGCTTTAAACTTTTTGTTTGCACAAAGTTATATACGACGGTGGAGATTGTTTCTTAATATTAAAAATGAATTTAAAGCAGATTTTCATGTCTGATTTCGTGGACATGATATTTTATATAAACGTTTGTCTTCAAGTTTATGGTAAAGAGGTGGAAATTATGAATTTTAATATTCCTCTTCAAGAGAGAGATTTCTCAATGTACATTTTTATTAAGAAATTTATTCATTGATATTGAATGGATTAGCCTGATTTCACTGCTAGAAATAACATGTTCACATAAACCATTTTTTAATGTATTATATATATTCCGCCATGTATTTTAAATTCTACCAAAATGCACGTAATCAAGAATTAACATTTAATTTTATGTCGATATTGCAGACATTTAGTACTATTGGAGAGAGATATTACTGAAATACATCACAACATTAACTTCTAAGCATCCCCTGTAACTCCATAACTGTCCCCTGTAACTTCAAAACTGTCCCCTGTAGCTTCCAGAACTCCCCCTTGTTAAAAGCATCTGACTACGCCTGCAGCCTTTGGGCTCCCGAGCATTCAAGAAATATATTTTAATAATGCATACGTGCATTATTAATATATTTTAATAATGCACGTATGCGGTATAGAGCAGAGAACTTCTTCTTGACCAAATAATATGCGTGTATGCAGAAAACTTCTTCTTGACCAAATAATATGCGTATATGCAGAGAACTATGATTCAGCATTCAGTCAGGTGATTGCTATTATTATTGTGGTCCTTAGCTTCCCTTTCCTCGTGACTCATCGGCCGTCACTGCAAAGTTCACCCACAATATTCCCTTTTCTCCACTAAATACACACATACGTATTCAAAGTGCATTCAATTATTTTTAGCATTTATAAGTAAGTAATAAATAATTCAAATCTGAACCACCTTTCAGAAATTTTATACTTCAACTTGTTATATAAATAGAATTTGTGCTTATTTTATGTACACAACAAAACACAAAACCAAATCAAGGTCCCCATATCTACTCATGTAATACAAACTTATCGTACAAATGATTTGTACACAAGAGGATATGAAAGTAATCGAAACTAGAAATCAATATTTTATACGTTGATTTATTTCGTATCAACGATGAGCGGGTGGGAAACTGATTTTATCAATTTCCAAATACAGTTTCTTGGTTAAAATCAAGTTGCATGTGTTACAGTTGAGGTCCAATTAAGGAGAATGCTATTTTAAAGCCATAAAACTAGTTATAGAAGTATTAATAAAGTTTGTGGATGTTTATACCATGTTCGTAGATAATTATGCCTAAATTACTAATGTTTGTATCTAATTAAACTTACGTTAAATATATGGAATGAAAATTATGTGAGTAACAATAACTCACAATATTGTACTAGTTTCCACAAGACATTTACTTAACTACTCATGCAAAGACACTTGCTACAGAATTGGCCAATAAATCAACTAGTAACCAATTTGGTAAATGCATGTTTAAAGTAAAGCGTTACATAAAGTAAGAGCTGTTAGTTAATCAAAATAACCAGCTAGCCTTACATACGCAGTTAAAAATGTTCCACACATTATCTGAAAATTTAATTATCTTAAGTCTCAACATAGATCTTCCTTTAAGTTCCAATGTTCCATAAACTTTTTCATAATATGAATTATCACGCAAGCTGCTTCATAATATAAATTATCACGCAAGCTGTTTCATACTATTGATATTCACATAAACTCTTTTATACTATCAATATTTTCAGTAATGCTCACAAGCCTAAGCTTCATATAAAGTTAGGTCCTTCTGTGGTAAAGCAGTAACGCATTCACCTGGCATTTGTTTATGGGTCGACTCCAAACAGCGTGTCAAAATAAGTGTTCTTTCAGACTACCTGCTTACTCTACTCCATGGTTGGCTCACTAGGCTTTAGGAGGTTCGGATTCCTTGGAAAAATCTAGGTACAGGCGCTGCAAGACCCTCTGGCTGTCCTTGCGTATGAAAACTCAAACAAACAAATCACAGAAATTTTTCCATGAGCGCTAGGCATGAACAGAAACTACGAAATTTTTAATGAACTGTTTACTGAGCTTGAAGTTTTTATTTACTTACGATGCAAGGTCAGTACTTGGACTTTCAATTTTCCGAGGAATCCAAAGCTTTGCTGGTAAAGGAACCGAGCTTCGTACTGCGGTTGATACAGAGACTATATGCATTCCACGATAGCATTGGGAGCCGAACTCAGGTTAGTAGCACGACAGACGAGTATGTTACCACTGCGCTAGCATGGGACAGCGGACTTGCGTTTTCCCTTGAGGCCCCAAAGCAGGATGTTTTGCAATAGTCTACAAACAACCTTCAGCTAATAAACGTTCTGCGGGAGATGCATTTATAAATATATGTATTATATAGGTCTACGTTTTTAAATTCTATAAAACTCAAATTCCTTAATTAATATAAAAGTATAAAAGAGTCGACAGACTGTTTTTTTTTATTTCTTTATTTAAAATAAATAAATAAATAAATAAATTTGACTCACCCCGCGATTGTTCTGCAGTGAACATGTTTGTTCTGCCACGTACATTGCACATTTTAGCACTTTCTATTTTTTGGGGGGCCTCCGAGGCTTGCGAACCTATTAACGTGTCGTCAATAATCTTCGCATTATAGTGAGCGACCAGATAATAAGCGCTTATTTTTATATTTTGCATTGTTTGGAATCGAATCCGGAATAACAACACGCTTGTTTGACGCGATACCAGTGCGCTATTGCGGAGCCTTCCTTTTCAGCTCGCTAAGTATTTCTTTAACATGGTAAAACAACTAAATACCAGTTCATATTTTTCAAAATAATTTAAAACGTGTCTAAGTGAACCAGTGGGAACCGGTTTCAACTCTCCATTGCATATAAGATGTAAAATGTTTCAATTTTTCAATTACACATTTTATCTCTTAAATGCGTGGTAACATGAAACGGAAAAAATTTCATTAATAATGTAAATACAATGCTTGTAACGCCTATATATTTTTCATGTGAAATAAATGGAATGATTAAAAATATGAAGCTTTTGGTGTAAGAAATGAAAGGTTTTAATTTAAAAAATGAAAACTTTTGTTATAAAAATGGTTAAAACTTTTCGTATAAACAATGCAAAAAATCAGCATAAGAGGATGACATTTTTAATTCTTATTTTGAAAAGAAATAGGCGCAAGGTACAAAAGAAAATGAATTATACGTTGACTGAAACTTCATGGGAAGCTTTAACCATGTTACTCAGGTTGGGGCGCAATTTGAGACAAGAAAACCGTAAGCTCTACCATTAAAGACTTTTAAGAAACAGAGAAAAAGTGTCATTAGATACAGCGAAGATGTTTATCGGAATATACGTAAAATTATGGGTATTTGTCAGGAACGTAAAACACCGTTTTTAAACAGAAGTATCTGATAATTAAGGCGACATTATTGAGAATCAATACTTATGATTGTATTGAGATCATTGAGAATCATTACTGTATGATTGTATTGAGATTCATGGCAACCGGCCACCGTATGATTGTATTGAGACTATTGAGAATCATTACTGTATGATTGTATTGAGGCTATTGAGAATCATTACTGTATGATTGTATTGAGACTATTGAGAATCATTACTGTATGATTGTATTGAGACTATTGAAAATCATTATTGTATGATTGTATTGAGACTATTGAGAATCTTTACTGTATGTTTGTATTGAGACTATTGAGAATCATTACTGTATGATTGTATTGAGACTATTGAGAATCATCACTGTATGATTGTATTGAGACTATTGAGAATCATCACTGTATGATTGTATTGAGACTATTGAGAATCATTACTGTATGATTGTATTGAGACTATTAAGAATCATTACTGTACTTTAGTTATAGAATTTTCTAAATTTAGTATTGGAACAGAAACATAAACTGTGGATATTAGGGCCATTCTCCATTTTTGTATACGTATAAATATGAAATATGTGCATTATAAGCATGTGCACATTTAAAAAATAAAGGACGGTATATCCATGTTTAAGAAACATAATTGGAATTAGGTTCTGAATGTTTATTTGAGTAAAAAATAACAAAAATAGAGTTTACGTATCAAATACCAATGCCGCATAAACCATATCTAACAATGATCCTCAAACTGTTCCTCTTTTTCAAACGCCACCCAAAGAATGATACACGGTCCAAATGGCAGATGCCTTCCATAAAAATGCGACGCAAAAACTATTCTTTTTATTTCGCTTTTCTTCTTGGAGCTAAAACTGTTAGGCGTTGCATTTTCATAAAAGGAATGGCTAACTTTTTGGCTGTAGATTTTTTGCCATGACTCTAAACTGAATCATTTTTCATCGAGCTGAAATACCTCTCTCTTTGCCAAAACACGTTTGTCCTTCCGGTTTGCGCACAACTCCTGGACAGAGAGATTTATTCTGGATTCAAAACTGCTGAACTTGGGGACGGGAAAAAGTTATCGTTTGAGAATGTCCCGATTCTGAGCTGGAAAGAGAGTGATATATAGATTGTAGATGAGATATAAGAATGAAAAGATAAGTGAGATTGTAATGGTCACCGAAAAGATTTATTTCCTATTCTCGACATTCGTTATACGTATATCATTTTTGCGAGTTTACCAGGCCCGCCTGGAGAACAGGCCTCTATAACGATCTCCACACGAGCCATGTACGGTAGATTCCCGATTAACAGAAATTTCGGATAAACAAAATGTGGGATAACTCGGAAATACAGCTTTTATTATACAAGTGTACAGAAACAATACTGATCAAAAAACAAACCGTTGTTATGACGGATTTCCGCTTGTAAGATGATTTGCTCCCTTCTTCCCTTTCCCACCGGGAGCAGATACACTACGTTTAGCTATTTCTGTACCAGCTACTAAATCTAACAACGGAGGACATCAGAGTTGGAAGAGTGGAATTTATGGAAAAGATGCTTGAGACATTGAATTTAGTGTCAGCTGCGACATATTAGTCAGTATATAATGGAACCTTGTCGAACCAGACAGATGTGGTACGTCTGTCAAAACACACCGATAAAGCCCTTCTAACCCTGATAAAATCCACTTTCACTCCACGGGGTTACGTGTGTTCGAAGTCAGCATAGTGGGTGAAAAAGAATAGAATTAATATCACCCAACTTTTCTTTTGTACACTGTAGCATGACGTCTGCTCACATTATGCAGATTCCACTCCAGTGCAATCTGACGTCGGAACATGGAAATGTAGTTTTGGCTGTATAAAGAAACGATGATTTACAATCCAATTTGTCAGCTATTGTCAAACCATATTTTACGTTCTTTGATTTATCAGCCGCTGGCCGATGTATTATTTCTTGTTATTTAATAGAGTACGTCGGGAGTATAAACTGGTTATATTAAAGATTGTTATCGTTTATAATGAACTTGATCCTGCTTTCTCACCACGCGAGGATATTTTCGAAAGAATACGTAAACAAGAAGTGGGTACAGTAAACTTAAATCTGCAGTAGCCCACAACGCTACAACACTTGACTTTCAACATCATATTCTTAATAGCATTTGTTTTGGTTTCTTTCGTAAGATCGGTGTATACTAAAAAAAGAAGAAGAGCATTTTTGCCAAAAATATTAAAATGGTGCGTATTCTAAAAAATGATAACAATAATAAAAAAGGCATAGAAAGCCTTTTTAGTTCACCCGGATTTTGGTTAAACGAAGTTTGGTTTTGGGGGGTGGGGGATTACTCTAAACGAAAGTTGCCGTCCCTTCATGAGAATCCCTTGTACGCGATGTTTTAGTTCTACTGGAAAATACAAGAATATTCATAAAGATGAACAACACATCATTGCAGCCCCCTCTTCCCAACAAATCTTATGAATGGCCCATGCTCATAAAAACAATAGCCCCTATAAGGTTTTACCCCTGGACCAAATTTACCAGACTCATAAAAATTCTAAGCCTGCTTATGGTATCACCAAATATTTCCTTTTTGACAACAAGACTAATCAATGTGAATTTTACTAACCACAAAATCTGCATTGTATCAAATCATTTCTCTCGTCAATCAAATTTAACGAGTATATTCTTTTCCATAAGCTTCACCAAACTGTGCTACAGTAGTTTCAAACTGTACGGCGAGACCAACTGTAGCATAATGGTTTTCAATGAGAGACGTCGTAGAAGTTTACTAAACTTTTACTGAATAAAAGGAATGAATATCGTTTTAACTAATATCTATTATTAATCTACTATATTTCTGTTTATTTCTAATCAACAATTCTATCTATTTTTAATCTATATTTCTGTTCATTTCTAATCAACAATTATATCTATTTTTAATCTATATTTTCTCATATCTTTCTCTCTGTATAACTTATGTATATATTAATGAATAATAATTTCTGCCTATTTTGGCTAAAATCATTTTATTTTTACAAAATTGCATATAAAAAAATGTATATTTTATGGATAGTTAGGGAAATGCTCATTATAAAATTAATTCTTTAAACAGATGTTTAGTTATTTGTTTGCGCTTTTATGATCAAAGGGTAGCAAACGTCATTTTAAGCCCTGATCTGCATAACGCAAAAGCTTCGTATAAAATAAAGATAAAAATACTCAGGCGAATTAAGAAGGTGGGTATTTTTTACTCTAGTATTGTATAATCGAATCACAAAATTCAATGCGTGCTCTTTTAGGTTATGACGAAAGTTTTATTGTTAATTTGGTCGATAGAGAATAAATTCCATTTATCTTTCAATTAAATCTTATCCGACTGAAGTCAACAATAATTCGGATGAGTGCTCTTTTGGCTACGTAGGAATAAAAACACTGAGTTGGAAAACAAGTGTTTATTTCCTTGAGAAAGGTTATACATTTTAAGGCTCAAACATTAAACTCAACAATGACATATCAACAAGAACACTTAACTGAGGCGTTTCATCGGTATAAACAGACACAAATGATTTCCTTCAAAAGCAATATAACCCTGACAATGGCTCCCGGAGACTGAGAAAAACATTATAATTATTAACTACGTAAGGAAGTATAAATATCTGAAAAAGTGCCGTGAGAATTAATTTATAAACCAAATTAGCATTAACCTGGATTCCATGAATTAATAGCATGTGTCTATTGGCCACAAGGGTGAAGTGTTCACCACATTGTCGTTTAACATCAAGCATATGACCACAGCAATTCCATAAAGGTCCTGTATGTAGAGTCTGTCGTCAGTCTAAGACGGGACGCACATCTAAACAGGACTTCCACACAACGATGATACTGCTTCACCCATCTTAGAGTCAATGACCAACGAACCTTTAACTTTTATTTAACTAAGTTAAACGTGAAATACTAATTAGCAGAACCATAAACCCGAGTCAATTAACTCTGTCCGCATAAAACGAGGTTTAACAAATTTACTGCACTTACACGAATACTAAATAAGATTACATTAACTTTTAAATATAGAACTAAATATTACAGTATTTAAACAACAAATATAAGTGAAAACTTAATTAATTTGATTATTATTAAAAGTTAATATAAGAGTACATTGTCCAGTTCTCGTCAGAGTTACCATATGAATCAGCCTTCCTTTCACTCTCAACAACTACTCCGATTTGATAACGGGAAACATGCAGCAAAACCAACTCAATTCTTCAAGACCAACGAATATCAACACAAATACCAGTATTTAAGGCGCTAATTAAAAATAAGTGAAGTAGTCACGTTGAAGCTAACTCGTTTCTCCAGGTTAATTCCACCAAAGAATTACGTTTCATATATCCGACCACGCTGCCTCTTTTCTTCTATGGTACCAAACCGAAAAGGTGTTGAAATTACACAGCAGGCATCCGGTATCACTTCAATATCGACATTCTTACAAGAAACGATGTCGGAAAATAGAACCTACGCACGGCAATATTAACGTGACCTCTACGTAACACATAATTACTGAATGTAATGCGTTTTCACAATCCAGTTCAACAAACCTCTTATAAAGCAACATCACCTTCAATACAGTTATTCTAACTATATGGTAATGTCATTTTGTCGTCGCGATGACTCCCAGGCAAATTATGGAATTACGAGAAGATCACCAATTCTTGTCCAATTGGTCTTCAATCCAGTTTCTATTGGCAACACACTGTTACGAGGTTAATATTTCACATATAGCTTAGACAGATGAAGAAAAAATTCGTAAATATACATTATATTATTAAATATAGCTATAGTGAAATCTGTTTTAAGCGACCACCTTTTGAATTAGATTGCAATGAGCACCATTGACACGGCAGACTTTGGTTTAGCATGATTAAGTCCCCACAAGTTCTCACTTGTAAAAAGTGGACACTTTATTCAGGCGGGCAATTTATCAGGGTGGTTACTTTAGCAGGTTTCACTGTATTTTGTTGATTTCAATGTCACATAAAAAGCATCATTATTCGTTTTATAATATATGGTTCTCCTTTTGTGTTAGCGAAGAATATTCAAAAATATTTTGCTTTCTTCGAGAAAACAAATTTCTGTCTACAGCAAAGAAAATTACTTTCAGAAGAATGTGCTTTTATAAATCTGAAAGAAATTTCTATACAGAATTCTCCACCTTAACTGGGAAGTTGCAGGACAAGGTTTTCCCCACAAATTTAAACAAAATACCTTTAGAATTTTGCAAAGAATAAAGTTGAAAAAATTACTTTTGTTTCAAAATTTTTGCTTCTGATTTACTCTGAGCCTCTGAAATAATGAGGAATGTATTTTTCATATTAACCAGACTTCCTGTCGTATCTGCTTAATGGATACCGTTAACATCAGCTCTTACTGAGTAAACATGTTTTTACGATTTCTTCTAGATATCTTTTAAAAATAGAAAAGTCCTTTTGAAGTCTTTAGCGAGCTTCCGTCATTGATATCGATACTTCGAAAAGATATCCGTTAATGGAAGAAGTTCCTAGGTTTACTTTTCTTTTGATGGGACATATCCTGCCCTCTATCTATTGCACAAAGAACGGTCTTCTTCTTGGAGCTTTTTTGTTGGTTTATTATCTTTCATTCCGTGCATATTTGTCAATATTCTTAATGGTTGGTATGTTTCATTATAAAATTTCTGATAAACATTTTGGGATATAAATATGCAAGAGAAATAAATTTTTTTTACAAATAAACAATTATATAATAATGCGAGAGGCTTTTTGATGAAGGGCAAGCCTTAAGCGAATCTAATGCTAATGAAATGAATTATCATCATTTCATTGGTTCTAACAGACTCGTAACATAACGTCAGCACCAACCTAATAAACTAACGAATATGCCAATTTGACAGTTTTAAGTAGAGAACGTTTTTAAGATTTTTTACTGATTAAATTTTCTCTGATCAAAACACAAAGGTGTAGTTTTCATGTAATGTACCGCTCACCTAAATATACTGTTCACTTAAAGCATACAGGCAATACATGTATAAACACAGTTTCTTCGGGACTAAATTTTTGAACACATGTTGGTATTGCATGGTGCCCCGACGATATGTTTTAATGATATTCTTCCATATTTGCCAAATTCTCGTATACTGCTTTCTATTCAAGGCATAAATTTTCTTACTGAGGCTTACAAAGAAACGCAAGGACCTTTTTTTCATTTTGATAAATTTGTCGTCTTTCTAACGACTGTCTCATTAAAGCTCACATTATAATATTTTATAAATTCATATATTCACATTATAGTATTAGATATTCACATTATAGTATTAGATATTCACATTATAGTATTAGATATTCACATTATAGTATTAGATATTCACATTTTAGTATTAGATATTCACATTATAGTATTAGATATTCACATTATAGTATTAGATATTCACATTATAGTATTAGATATTCACATTATAGTATATGAGATATTCACATTATAGTATGAGATATTCACATTATAGTATGAGATATTCACATTATAGTATTTTATAAATACGTATTTGTTATGCAAGTAAATGTACACATATTATGTAAATAGTTTCGTATGTATGCTAAGTAAAGAAATGTGTATAATTTTAGAATACGAAACTTCTGTCCATAGGCGTAGAGTTTTTAAAATAATTGTGGTGGGGGGGGGGCTTTGTGCCTCAATAATAGAGAATATCTGTAATAGAGTAGAACACATATATAACGAGAACGTTGTGACCAAAAAATATATGAAAGAATAATTACGCAGAAATACACATGGAAATTATAAAAATTAGACAGAAATAGGAAACAGAAATGAAGAAAGGCAGGAAATTATATGTACAGTATCATCTGTATATAGCGAGGAGCATGAGATAAAAAAACCGCTTGCTATATTCGTATATTCTCTAAATCTGTTTTAGAATTTAAAATTTCACACGTTGAATGTAAAACTGTTATAAGCAATATATGCGCATGCAAAAACATGAAATAATACTTAACTTTGAATTTTTAAAATTTTAATTAACGTATGATATTACTACTTAAGCTTCATTATAAAAAACTCAAAATGATTATCATGCAAAGGACTTACACTAGGAAATATTCCAAGTGGATTATATTTGGAGATATTAAAAAAATGACCTGTAATGGTTTGCTGCATTAACTATGTTCGTTAAATTTCCCATGATATAAAATTTTCGTTAAATATTTAGTGCATCAATCATAATCATCACTGCAATCCATTAGCTTGGAAAAATGTTTATTTTGAGCTCTTTGCCATGTATTCAGAAAAGGGTGAGCGTTCAGAAAAATTCTCCGGTTTCAAGTCCTGGAATGTTTGTTTTATTATGTTTGCCACAATTAAAAAACCTTCTCGATCACAGATTTTTTAAGAATTTTCTACATTTCTGTTACAATATCTCATTAGTTTTACTTGTTAAATCCGGAGTTCACAAAATTTTTGTTCACTAAGAGCGATTATATTTTATTGACTTAATTATTAAACAAAATATCAATATTTTTCTCGTTAAATTCGGAACTCGTTAAATACTAGGGTATTATAAATAGGTCCTGTTGCATATAAATGAATATATAAATTAATATAATATATAAACGAATATATAATAGTTGCGATATGCAATTTTTGTATATATATATATATTGTAGTTTCTGTGCACCATTACATGGGAAATAGAATTTCCTTATTTTTTAAATAGAATCTTACACAAAATAAAGTACTTTGGAAAATCAAAATGGCACATAATATTATAAAACATAATTTTTCTATGAAAACGTGTACATAAAATTCTCGTAATCTAAAACTATATTTATCCTAAAATTGTTGATGGGCTATTGGAGGCTCGCTAGCCCTCAGCAGTATGGTTATCAATAATATAGTTACAATTCCATATATTCAAAGGGTACTTAAACAAGGTAATAAAAATAGAAAGAAACAATCAAAGAAAAGTCCATTAAATGGGAAATTGAAAATGAAATCATAATATTTGTCTTTTTTTAACAACACATCTCGATACGAAATACGTTAGTATGGAATAGAGTTGATTCGTGACATTTTTTCAGTTTCTTATTTCCACAATTGCAATTTTTTCATTCCTGTAAACTAAACTGAATTATTTCAAATTTTCTTTAAAGGTGAATAAAAATCTCTTGACTCACTCACCTCTACTATTTACTTTTAATTGGCTATACCTCTTCACTTAATCGCGTATAACTATGGGCTACGGCGGGTCTTTTAATGGTTGAAACGGATCCATTCCTTTAATGTGCTCTGACTTTATGTGGAACCTATAAACTTTACGATTCTTTCGAAACCAACATGATATAGTTGTTTGCCGTTTAAATTTTTGAACAACCAAAAAGTTTATTGAATTGATTTCATTCTCAACATATACCCTCAGAGGCCGATTTACGATTTTGCCGTCTGTTTGCTTTGACACAGGGGACCTTCAATCCGCGGTCCTCAGGCCACTTGCTCCCCACCGTTTCATGAAAAAATATAGATTGCTTCAGACCAAACAAAAAAAGAAAAAATACGATCCCTTCCTATGCTTTCACTAAAACTTAAATCTATGTATTTTATTCCATTATTTTCGTATTTCTTAATAGATATCTTAAAGCGCTAGAGAACTAAAGTAACACCCTCAATCATGTTTTACTTTAGTTTTCTAGTGTATATGGTCATTAGCGTAAGTTTTATTGATTTGCAGTGGCAGTGATTTAAAACAAAATCAACTTAGGATTCATTAAATTCTATCCTAAATATGTCGATAAGAACATCTTCCCAACTGCGCGCTCTCAAAATGTTTCTATTCAGGGGTAGTTACATCTGCCATCTCATCAAATTAGGGCGCAAGGATACCTCTTGCGTCCGTTTTGTTTCAGTCCTAGTATTTATGGTACAGAACTGCGGCTCATGGGCCAACGACAGTAAGCAAAATTTGCCATTGGACTGGAAAAGGTTGAAAACCCCTGTTTAATATATTTTGCCTCTTTTATGCTGACATATTTTGCAGTCACAGCTGACCAAACGAAACTAAAATCATGACAGGTTTTAACGCTTTTTTTAAATTCTTGATTTGACGCTCCTAAAAGTTAAATTCATCTGTTCCCAAGTTTTCACGAAATTGTCCCCCTCTTGAACCTCTCTCTCACGACGTC
>QLNU02015359.1:72526980-72549967 GCA_006491805.2 Dysdera silvatica | reverse complement strand
AAAAATAATTCCAAGTCTACTATTTAAAAACAAATGATTGCCTTTATCGATCAGGATAAAAAGCATATACGGTTTACCTCATATACGGTTAAACCTCATGTACGGTTTTCAACCTTCTACGGTCAGATAAAAATCCTTTGTCCAGAAATTTTTTCGCAATAATACACGACCTTTACGGTTAACCTTATTTTACGAATAAGTTTTTCGACAAGTGTCCTCTAAAGAGAGGTTTTAATATATTTATAAAAATCTTTTCAAGTCAGCCTGTTCAATGTACTAAAATTTTAGTAATTTATTAATTAGTGCTTAAAATACACTTTGAACGAGTAAAAACAATATGATTTATACTGTTTATTTCCCCTTCGCTTGTGCTACGGAATAACCGTTTATTAAATAATAAAAAAGTAAATTCTAAGATAAATAATATTAATAATATATATAGATATAATAATAATAATAATATATATAAATATTAATAATAACATATAAATAATATGTAATATGTAATAATAATAATAATAATAATAATAACATATAAATAATAATAGCAATAATAATAATAATATATATAATAATATATATAAATAATAATAATAATAATAACATATAAATAATAATAACATATAAATATTAATAATAACATATATATAATAATAATGGTGATTCTAATATAAATATAAATAATATAAATAAATTCTTATAAATTAAGTAATTATTAATATTAGCATAATATTATATTCCTTAATTATTCATTTATTTATTATTAGTTTAAAACAATTTATAATGGAATCGCTAATAATTAGAGTTTTAATGTTTATTCTTGCAACGTGAAACGAAATTTTTCTCATGAAAATGATATTCATAAGTAAGAGGACAGGCCGGATCGTCTCAAAAATTGTATATTCCTCTTTTATATAATTTATTAGAAGGTACCAGGTACTTTAATTAAAATAAATAAAATAAAAATAAGACCTAAGTTAAGAAAAATTTAAATTTGTCCAAAATTTCGGAAAAGCATGTCTAAACTAATGGAAATTTGGAGTGTGCTCTTTTATGCTTCAAAAAATAAGCAGCTGCTTTTAAAATTTAGTTACGATTAATTGCATGTTATTAATACATTATTTATTACATATTAACTATGCCTGTTATTAGTTGCAATTAAATGAAATATAATTCTCATATTACAAAATGTTATTTCACTGAATAGATTCATTTGTGTCTCTTAATACATTATTTTCTGTAAAAGTAGAAGGAGTTTTCAGTATCTTAGCTGGGACCGAGTACTTAACGTTACTTCTGAACTGCTGTATGTTAACACACCACGCTTATGCTTCTTGGAATCAAGGTCATTCAGGTGAGTCCAAAGCCACGGCTACAACCACAGAAGCGCTTTTATGCTAATGCCAGAATGCTCCGAGTGAACTTACGTAAAAGCAATTTTTGATTAAAAATTTATAAAAGAAATTGACGATGAGAATGACATTAAAACTGCTTTTCAGGATATCCACAACTTATGCTAAAATGTAACTTAATTTAAAAAAACCGTAATTACAAACATCAAAACATTTAGTTGAAAAATTGCCTAGAAATTGAATTTCTGAATTTCAATCAAACGAACTTGAGGTAAGAGTATTTGAAATATCATTGTTTTAAATAAAATTGCCAATTAATATGCATTCCGAAGCGAGCTCAGGGACTCACCATAACTTAGTGGTAAGGTGTTCGATGACTATGTGAGTAACCCAGCTTTATTTCACAAGTACTTAAAGCAATATATATTTCTGCTTACATATCTGAAGTTCTGTGTACGATTCCTTAGGCACCAGAGAGTGGTTCGGATGCCATGAATATTTATATATCCTGGTAAAGAATATTCTCAGCTGGCCTCACGCAGTAAAACCGAAATAAAAAAATTCTGACAGAATAACTACTGGAGCATTTGAAACTATCAATGCATTTCCGAATGTTTCTCTGGAGAAAGCGAGTTAGGGCAACTGATTACTTCAAGATCGAATCCACATTACTTCTAAAATACATTTTAAAAATTGAAGAGATTCGCGAAAGAAAGGTATTATGGTTTAATATGTTGAAACAAAAAATTGTTTGTCTTCTATAACGCGAGTTACGGAAAGAACGATGCAGCGATACGCATATGATCAGAAAATAAATCAACACCAGCAACATAAACAAAATAAGAATTTGAGAAAATTCTTATTTTGTTTTAAAAGATTTTGTTTTAAAGAATTTGAGAATATGTCAAGATTAAATTTGAGAAAATAGTTCTACAAAAATACCGAAAATTCTATTAAAGTTTTTCCTAACTTTTGTAAAGGAAGCATATATATATATATATATATATATCATATTTTATAAATTTCACCTATAAATGTACTTTGCAACGTTTACCTTCACAATAAACTAGCACGAAAGAGAATTATGTATTCAGAGTAGAGTTTCAATATATTTGTCTGTGTGGCGCTAATTCAATGCCAGATAAATCAACTGCATTAAGCAACAACAAATCTAATAACGTAGCAAATTAAATATAATTCTAAACGTCACCAAATCAGATGATACGGCACAAAAGACTCAACGTCATTTCAAGATTTGGGTATCGACATACTCAGTAATAAAACGAACGGGCATTGACCTGCCATGGTCAGTTTACTACTTGAATAAGTTTAACAGCTCCACAACAAGTTACAACTATTTAACTAGTAGCCGCGCTTAACCATTCTGACTACCAGAACAGTTCAGTGTTTACGTAACATTCGACATGGTCATTGAACGTATGACATACATCTCAGAGGCAATATGCCATAATCGCGCCATACTCCGCAGTAATTACGAGTTACTCTGTCAAATACAAAATTAGGGAACACATTAACGCAATGCATTTCATCCAAAACAGATTACGGTGGCTCATCTCGATTGTAACCCTGCCAGCCACCATTCAGGTAACGACCTTACGTCATTAACAGCTGTGTGCCTTACCCAACCCAAGCGAAAGCAACAAAATGGAACACCCACCACTCTATTTTTGGAAGGTTGATAATTTCATTTACCCTCTCTTTCTCTCTCTCTTCAAAAATTTTAATTTCCAAAATGCACTGGAACACCTTCTCCATACTTATTTTACTATTAGAAAGTAACCATAACGTATTGCTTGTGGTAAACGACCTCGTTGTGACGTGCTGCTCGAAAATTAAACTATTTCTAACTTTTATCACAACCATAAAAAAAAAGCGGACATAAAGTTATTGGAGAGTATTCATTATGGAAAAGTCCGACACACACATGTAAATCCCAATGACACATGATTTTAACATTCTTCATTATTACTGTGGCATTGCGTCTTGCAATAATGTTCAGTATTTTTCGTAATCAGATTCAATAACCTATTGAGCAAATCACTGAAGTTTAAAAACCTACGCAACAAAATGAGTTACTTTGAAAATAACTAATATTTAGCAGGAGGCCCTAAATTTTAGTCTAGCACCGGACTAGACCGAAATTAGTCTTTGTCCAAGCCCTATCTACAAACCAAAGTTACAACTTCAATAAATTGTCATTGTAGAAGTTAAATTATATTAGGATTGAAGTCCATTGGAAATAGGGACTATCTTTAACTATTTAATCACTGGAACAACATTTTCCCATAAAACTGCTTCAAGCTCAAATAGGCAGCGCTTTTAAACAAGTATCCTACACCCTTCAACTGAAATCAACTTGTCTCTTCGAATCCAAATCTTACGCTTAACATTTTAAGACATATAACCCTCTATTTCCAGGCTTACCACGAACAAATAATTCAGAAAGCCCTTTAGGTTATTCTAAAGCGTTTTAATCCGAAAGATGCACTCTTACACTTGCTCATTTGAATACAAGGTAAATAATCAGGACTTCCGCATTAAAAGTACTTACGCGATTACAAACGCCATGTCTAATCTGCGCGCCACAGAACTTTTGAAATTTTGGAGCGAATGTAATTAATTGTTTTAAGAATCTTCGTCATTAAAATTTTTAAGCAGCCCAACTTCGCTTGTTCTCAAATTCTAAAACTCTTTCCCTTAGTCTCCAAGCTTGTTGACTAGATTCTGCTGTATTAAATCATAAATTAACACAATTTGCAGTTGTGTTAGCTGGTACGTCGTTTTATAATTGTTCTGGAAGAAACACCTTTTGGATTCGTCAGAAAATCCAAACTGCAAGAATTGTCTGAAGAGGGCAGAATATATCGCTACCGAAACAATTGTAAACCGACTTGATAATTTACAAAATTGTGTTTGTGTCAACTTACAATTTTATATGTCATTGCGCAATGACTAGCAACTTCATTTATTTATAGATTCGCCTGGTTTCATTAAGCTTCGTAACTTATCAACATACCAGTGTGTGTCCGAAAATATACTTCTTGTCTATTGTTATGACATTATCTTTTGTATTACTTTGCTTCTTTCACCTTGTAGAAGGGTATATGCATACAATCTTTACATGTGAGGAATTATCTTTATCAGTGGCGTACGCAGGGGGTGTTGATAGGGGTTGTAACCCCCATTGCAATGAAATTTTGTATATTTAACATAGGAATGTATGAGTTATAGCTCTGTAATCCCTCTATTGAGCCTATAACTCCCCTTGTGAGCTTTCTACGTACGCCTGTGAGCTTCAAGTGTGAAAAATTAACTTTTTCTCACGCTATCTTCCTTTATTTAAGGAACATTTTTTACCTATTGAAAATGTAATTTGTTTCCAACTCATCCAACTCTCATCCGCTTGATGGCGCATGAAGGTAGGCTGCTGTTATTTTCGCTCTGTTTGTGTTTTTATAATATTTATGATTTTTTAATTAAATTGAGCGTGATGAGTCTGGCGTCGATGATGTTATCTCATTAATTTGTGTGGCTTACACTGAAATTACGAAAAGAAAATATCTGGTTCGTAACTTGCATTATAATCTTCGATTCTAACTACGCAATGACGGCGATGAATGAAAATTGTTACAAGTGTAATTCGCCTGTATTTGTGGGGACCGAGGTAATTCGTTGCACTGCGACAAGTTGAAGTAAGTTTTATCATTATTATTGCGCGCCTTTATCGGAGTTAAACTTTAACAGGGAAAGGATTAAGAAGTGGATATGTACACTGTCCAGAGATTCACTGACATTAGTTGCCGATTCTATGCATCCAGCTCCGGCAGGACAGGTTATCTCTCAGACCGCTCACCAAGCGTTTTTTTACTGGAATTAATGCAAGACTAGATCACATGGCTGCTCAAATATCTGAAATTGGAGTGAGTCGAACTATGGTTGAGTCCATCGTGGAACAACAAACGATAATAATACAGCATTTGGATAGCTCGGAAAGAATTACAAATGAACTTACTGTTCGGGTTGACCAGCTTGAGACATGATGTGCCCGTCAGGTAGACGAGACTTCCGAATTTTATGCTTACTTTAATAAAATGGATCAGCATTCACGGAGTCATAACGTTGAAATTCAAGGAATACTTATGCAGCGTCCTTTTCTGGATCCAAAGACCTACCTATTAAAGAGGTAATATTAAAATCGGTTGTAAAATAGGTTTTGCTTCATTAACCTTGAAGGATATCGACACTGCTCACTACTTGCCTTCAAGATCTTCGAAAAATCCCCCTCTGATTATCGTGCAATTTATTACGAGACATACGCGTGATCAATTTATCTCACACAGAAAAATCAATCTAACAGATGGTGACATTTTCAACTCTGATGACACACATTTCGTTCATATAAATGAAAACCTTTCTCCATTTAACGAAAAGCTTTTCTGAGAAGCTAGAAAATGTGCTTCAGACACAAAGTTAGAGATAGTTTATATGGATAAAGATAGTTTATATGGTATAGAAATGGTAAGACTTTCTTAAGAAAGGACACTGGGGCTGATACCATATTGATAGACACTATGACCTAGTAAAATTAGAGTTTCGTCACCGATAAATTTTTGTTTCATTGTTTGTATGTATTCTTTTAATAGTTCCCTTATATTGATTAATATATATACTTTTTGATTTTCGGTTTTAGGACCCTAAGCTTCTATCTTTGTATACAAAATGGTTGAGCTGATGATGGTAATTAAACATATTTATGGTATATTTGGCGCAAAGTGACCTTTGCTGTCCTTGCGCCATAGAGATACAACTTATCTTCTTTGGCATGGTCTATCATTCATTAACTGTATATTATATAACTTTTTGATGATTCTTTTCTGATTATTATTATTATTATTATTCTAATATTCAACTAACTCCAATTTAAGTGATACATTGGGTAATGTATTATGTAGAATAACATTTATCTTTGCGTTATAAACACAACTAAATATGGTAATATGACCATATAATAGATCATCTTCTTGACCACATTACTTGCTTTCATTTCAATCATAACTATAGTAATTGTTCGGCCTGTGGAATAATATATTTCAATATTTGGTATTTGTCTTAGTACAGATCCTATCTTTGTATTCACAATTTAAATTCAGGGATAATATTGTTTTTATTTTATTTGATCGCAGAACGGCCTCTGCCATCCTTGTGTCACGGAAATACAACCAATCTCTATGGTATTTGGTTTACTTCCCATCTGTACGTTACATATCATTTGTTTTCCCTCATTTTTTATGTGTTTCCTATAATTGTGGATAAATTTTTTATTAATATCCCACACATATCGTATTCCCACATGAGACACAATTGCGCTTACCGTGTGCCTTACAGCGATGTCAATACTGAATGCGTATGATCTCGTCTTTGTTTTAATGTATGTTATGGTGTTTTTCTATAGCTTTTTTCGCCTACTACTCAATTAATTACATACTGCCGCCTATGGGTAAATAGAATTTTTTTCGCAGAATGACCTTTGTTGTCCTTGCGCCATACACACAATTAACCAACCAACCGATTACATTTGAGTGTCGCTGTTTTGATTGCCTAACACTGACGAATATCTTACACCCATCCATTCAGGTTTCGATTGCAACAAAAATACTATACCGTCAGCCCCTTAATAACTATGTTTTTCAATCTGTGACAAATGGACAATTATGGTTATCACTTATAAAAGTTAATTCACGGGTGAGGACACAAATAGAGATGAAATTTTGGGTCTTCTATTAATCACGACAAATAAAACCTAATTTGCATAAATTCTCAGTTCGGAGTATGATTACACTTGATGTCCATCAGCCTCAAAACTCTAAATAATGTACAGAGAATATTTTCCTGAATGCGATATATTTATCAGTGATTTATATTTTTTAAATTTTATTTCCTTATATATTGATCGGGCATCAATAATACTCTACAAACGTACTGTTCTGCTACGGGACATACTTGCTTTAGCTGTTTGTGTGCCCTATATATATATATATATATATATATTCATATCAGGCAACCAGTTGTATTTTATTGCATTTTAGTTTTCACTCATTGTATATTGATTGTGCATTAATGTGCTGAAAACATCGCGATACTATAGGGGACATATTTGGTTGTGCTGTCCATGCGCCTTACAGTTATGTCAATGCTGATTGAGGACAATTTCGCTTTTGTTTGTATATACCTTACAGTATTCTCGTGTGGTCATATGATTTGTTATAGTATTTAGTCACACATCAGTGCTGGTAAACAGGTTACTTAATTCATTTTGATTATTTTACACACATTCATCTGATTTATCACCCCAGAGCCTTTGCTGCTTCGATTTTTATAGCAGATGACAGATCTAATCATTATATTGTCGTTGACTAAGAAGTTTATATAATACATTTATATGAAAATTCGAAAGTCTTATTCCATACATTGAGCGATCACGTATAACAAATTTTACGGTCTTAGATGCAGTGTGTTGACATTTTCCCATTCGTTTGCCAAGAAGAGAAAAGAAGGAAAGGGATTAATGGTTGATTATTGATATAATTAAATATCTTAATTTGTACAATTGCAGAAATTTATGCGATCTCGCCTTATCTGGCGCAGAACGACCTATCGATGATGATCAGTAGCTTAATGTTGATCCCGTTTATTACGCTCCAGCTAATCTAAAATGCGCAGTTGCGGAAAATAATTTACTTGCTTTACATATAAATGCTCGTGTCCTAATTAATAAATTACCATTAATTGAAAACTTATTTCACAATACCAACCCCAGCGTGGATATTATCTCAATCACAGAGACTTGGTTACCCCCGCAGTATCATCTTCCTCTAACAGACTACCAACAAATCTCAGTTGGAAGGGAGATAGGCAGGGGTGGAGGGGTTACTACCTATGTTCATAATCCCCACGAAATTTTAACCCTTCACCAATGGACTGGAAGTTTCCCAGCTTTAGAAATCATAACCTTCACAATCTACAAAACATACATAGATACTATCCACAGATCACCATCTGGAAATATTAAAGAATTTTTGGACTATTTACGTAACTTACTAACATACATAACAAGCTCACGTCAAAAACTTTTAACATTTGGTGAGTTTCTTCAGTCAGTTTTTAAAAAAAAATTTTGAAAAATTACTTTATGGGCGTCTCTTGACTTCACAAAAAATAATATCTTTCACCCAAATCAATATTGTTTTACAAAAAAAAAAATCAACTGAGCATGCTTTAATTAATACTACAGATATGACTTACACTGCTATTGAAAATAGGGAATCGACAATTTAGGCATCTTTTTTGATTTATTAAGGGCTTTGGATGCAATCGATCATAATCGTTTAATTAACAAACTAAACTTTGCTGGTATTCGAGGTACTAAAAGCTTGCTATTCCATAACTATCTTACTAATAGAAGACAGTTTGTTCAACTAAATAATATTAAATCATCATTACTAAATTCAATATGTGAGTTCCGCAGAGCTCAACGCTTGGTCCATTGCTTTTTATATTTTATATTAATGATCTTTTCTTTCTTCCTACACAGGCTGAAGTAATTTTTTTCGCAGACGATACCAGTATTTTCTTTAAAAACAATAATTTAAATCAGCAATTTTTTGACACAAACAACAAAATAAAGCACTTTATTGATTATTTCAACTATAATTATCTAATTTTAAATACAGATAAAACTAGAAATCTGCTATTTGGCAAATCAAAAAGAACCCTTGATCCTAGTCAACACTCAATCAATATTAGCAATACTATAATCCAGTTATCACCGGATACTAAATTTCTGGAAATTATCATTCAAGCAAACCTTAAATGGGACTTAAAAATTAATACTCTTTGTTCTAAATTTAATATTTTTTGTTGAAATTATTCGCAGAATAAGCTATTTTTTACCGATTCATACTATTTTAACTATTTGTCAGTCTCTTTTATTGTCATACGCTTTGGTCTTTTACCAATCACTATAATATAAAAAGACTTAACAAAATACAATATATGTCTATGAAGACCATCCAATCAAATCCTTCTGAAGGAATTTTTATGCATGAATTAATATTACAATATAATATCCTATCAATTAATAAAATCTTAAATCATCGTCTCGCACTACTAACATATGAAATATTCAAAAATAATATTAATTTACCAATTATACATAAAGTTCCAGCCCATTCTTATCCTACATCTTCGACTAATCAATTACAAATTCCCTTTCCAAGAACGAATGTTGGTTTACGACGTGTTGGATGTGCGGTGATTAGGATTTGCAATTTTTTGCCTTCCTGTTTTCAGATTATTAATTCACCTTCTTTATTTAAAAAATTACCTCGGCGTTATCATGATAACACTATTTTTTCTCTCTTTTAGACTTCATCTCATCCTTGATTTTTAATTCTTTATCTCATCCCTCTCTCCACTTCTTTTTATTCTTTTTTTTTCATTGTCGATATTTAATTCCCTCTATTTTGATTTAAATAAGCGTATTTATTTATATTGTGAATTCCATTGACTACACGGTGCAGTACGGGCTTTGTCAGAGTCCAGTCTCTATCCGTAGCTGCCCTGGTGGATATGTAATTATTTCTTACTGAAAATGATTTTAAATATCTAATTTAAATACATTATAAATTCTTTATTTTCAAGAATAATGTTGTGATATGGAATTTTTTTCTTTATTCGTATTCACTTTATGAGTTTTATTTAATAGCATGTCTGCCAGAAATAAAGTTATTATTATAATTAGCATTGAATTAACTAAAACCTTATGATCATTCCCATACCACTTCGTAAAAAAGAAATTAAAATATAAATTGCGATAAAATTTTATTTCTAAGTTGCTGAAACTTAAATTTAACTTCAGTTAGCTGGCTAATTAATTCCTAGAAAATTATTTAAAAATATTTTAAAGATACTTTTAAAGATATTTTTAAAAAGAGCATAAACCTTATCGCACATTTCAGGTCTCATGGGCTTAAAACAACATATACGTATTTTTCTCTGCGAAAATCAAATAGAAACTAAACTAAAATTTGCTAATTAAACAAAAGCGTGGTATGAAGAAATAAAATATATACTTACTTAAAATTATGAATAAGCAAAAACGAAAACTCGTTATATGAAATAGCTAAGTTAAAATAAGTTGAATAATTAATTGGCTAAAATTGCTATTCAAACGAAACAGGTTACAATTCTGATATTTAACAGGATATTAGATAAAATATTTATAAGGAATTGCTTATGTAAGGTTCATAAATTCATAAGCATATTAAAAAATTTTCCCTTTACTATCTTATATTTTAATATTAAAATCTCCTGTTTTCAGATTTTAAATAAAAGTACTCTTTGGTTCCTCAGAAAAAATATTCTAAACATATTTATTAAAATACCATATAAATATATCTAATGTGGAAAAGTTAATATTTTCATTCATCCATTTATTCATTTGTACTTCATTGTGAGTAAATCATTAATTAAAATGTTATATTTAATAGTTGGATTTTAAAACTGTTTCACTAGTATTCTCATAAGAGTATGTACACAAACACACACATATAATGGACACATATAGTGTATATATAGTAGACACATATAGTATAAATATATATAGTGGACACGTATAGTATAAATATATATAGAGGACACATATAGTATAAATATATATACATATAGTGGACATATAGTAAACGTAAGTTATACATACAATAATGTTTGCCACCCACGTATATTTAGCTCAAGCTAGAAATTTTCAAATTTTGGAGAAAAAGTGGCGCCGTCCTCATTCCGGATTCGACCCAGGGTCCCTGCGTTGAGCCCGCGGTGTCTTGACCTACTAGACGAACGAGTACAAGAACAAACGCATTTTTCTCCGTATATGAGGACGTAAGATATTATTACCCTTCACAGGGATAACACAAAAAGCTCTAGCTTGAGCTAAATATACGTGGGTGGCAAAAATTATTGTATAATAAATTCCCCCACGAAAAACTCACAAAAATCTCGCCCCGGAGGCTTTTCTGTGTTGACCATTATTTGGCAATTGTGTTATCCCTGTGAAGGGTAATAATATCTTACATCCTCATATACGGAGAAAAATGCGTTTGTTCTTGTCCTCATTCGTCTAGTAGGTCAAGACACCGCGGGCTCAACGCGGGGACCCTGGTTCGAATCCAGAATGTGGACGGCGCCTCTTTTTCTCCAAAAACGAAAAAGCTCTAGCTTGAGCTAAATATACGTGGGTGGCAAAAATTATTGTATAATAAATCCCCCCACGAAAAAACTCACAAAAATTTCGCCCCGGAGGCTTTTCTGTGTTGACCTTTATTTGACAATTGTGTTATCCCTGTGAAAGGTAATAATATCTTACATAGGTTATATAGTGATAAGTAGAGTATATACATAGTGGACATAGTGTATACATATATTAAAGCCTAGTAAATCGTAATATTCCTTCCATCCTGTCTAGCTTTAATAGACGACGAAATGTAACAAAACCTTCCTTTATTCAAATACGACTCCGAATAAAAATGCTTTATTGCCACAGTGGGAAATGTTGAAAGGAATAATAAATGACAATAAAAGATATTTATAGTGATATATATTTACCTTGGGGATTTTAAAAGAGCTATTGAAATGATATTTCTACCACTAAATATATTTGTTAAATCGGTTCTTTATCCTCTTGACAAACGAGTTATCTGTGAATTTAAATGTCGATATAAAAAATTGCTAACAAAGATGTAATAAAAATCTCGATGAAAATAAAATTTTAATCGCAATTTATTACGTTCATAGAAGTTAAAATATAGCGTCAAATAAATTAGTAATTTGATGTCTAAAAACACGCAGTGTTGGTTTTAGATTAAAAAAAATTAAAATGTGACAGCCTAGTTGCAGGAGTGACCGTCAAAAAGAGGTTGCTCTGGCTAGACTTGGCATCGGCCACATGCGCTTCTCTCATCAGCATCTCCTAAAGGAAAAAAAATCTGCCATGTGTGCTACGTGTGGTTATATAATACATAGATTTTGACCAGCATCTTTCATCAGCTTTTGACCAAAATAATTTTAATTTTCATGACATTCTCTGCGAATCTTTTAATCACAAAATTATTTTTAAATTTTTATTAGATATTGGCTTTTCCAATATCATCTGATTTTATTGTATCATTTTGTTCCATTGTACGTTTATTACATTTTACCATCATAGTTTTAATTTATTTTGATTTTAAACCAGTATGTGTTGTCTCACCTCGTTTGGCTCAAAATAATTTTGTTTTTCTTGAGCTATAAAAATACAGAAAACCAACAAATAAACAAAAATAAACAAATTAGCAAGTCAATTACTGATTTAGTATTCAATTTATTAGAAATCGTAAATGGAAGTGGGTGTGTTCTGAATATAAATAACAACATGAGTATCGGTATTTCAAAGCGACTGTAAAAAATTTAATTATGTAATTAAATTAAAGTAACACGTGCAAGTGACAGAGAGGAAATTATTTCGTTTTCTAATTAAACTAATTTGCTTTTATTTACAAAAACATTTAATTTGGTTTGATGGTAACAATTTAACTTTACATTAGTCCAAGGTAATACACACAATCAATTCAGGGCAGAAAATGTTTTAGAAAAAGCATTTAATTATACGGAAGTTGCCCGTTTTAGCCAAAATTTAAGAAATTACTCATTTGATGATTAATATATTACACAATAGGCACAGTTTTTGGAACGAAAATTTATTCGGCTTTAAACGTTTTTCGAAAGCCTTGAGCTTTCATCGAAGAAGCAAGAAACCCTAAGCGTACATCGCTCGTAAGGGCGAGTGTACGATTGTTTATTGTATAAAGGGTAATGTTATGTGTGATGTCGGTAGGTTAGCGCCCTCTATTGGGCGAAGCAGATGAATGTGGACTGTAGGGGGAAAGTTGGCTGCGTGAAGGATTATGTTAAATGATAACATTTTTTTAAAGTATGTGACAAAAGATTATTGGTGAAATTTTGAGGGGAGAAAACGTGACCACGTCGGTCCAAAGTCCAGCAATGAACGGCTATGGATGATTTAGTCAATTCTTGTTGTTGTGCGTATGCCCGGTGTTCTTTAATCCTGAACCGGAGTGCACGACGAGTTTGGCCGATGCACGATTTTGAGCACGAGCATGGGATTTCATAAATACCCCCCATGAGTTGTGATCCGAAACCGAGTCTTTTAGTTTTGAAATACAACGTTTATTGATGGGCGTGAAAGAGACTTTAAAATTAAAGTTGTTAAGAATAGTAGCAATTTTAATGCTGATATTGGGAACGAACGGTAAGCAGATGGTCTGTAAAGTCAGTCTGTAAAATCTCAGAAAATGAGCAGTTTTTACTGGATTGTATTCAGTGTATCAAAATTTGCTCTACTGAAGAAGACCGGAATAAGGAACTCGAGTTCATCAAAAACATTGCTGTATTCCGAGGCTACAACCCGTCTATTGTTGATCGGGCCGTAAAAAATTCTCCTCCAAAAAACCGGTCACCCATCTCTCTTCTGACACCTCTCTTCTAAATAAGAAACTGATATGAACGTTTATGGCTGCTTTACGGCCACAATTTCTCTTTGAACTACATTTTTATTTCCAAATTTTATATAGTCTTGGTACACGCGTACCATTATTATATTACTTGAAATTTCCAGAATTTCCACAAATGCTGTAATCGAAAATCTGGACTTCTTCGCGCCGACAATTGACTAGCTGTAAAAGGCAATTATAAAATTGTCTTTGACTACAATAAAATTATCCTTCCCGATTGCCAAAACTCTTGTACATATTCTATTCACAGCCCAAGCCAATTTTGCGCTGTTATTTGTTAATATTTGCTCATTATGAATTGGATACTCCCTTCGAAGTGCCTAGAATAATTTGTTATCTCAGTGAATGTGTATTGTGATATTTGTAGGCTCCGGTTATGACATAATCGTTACCAAAACTGACCCTTCCGTCAAACCAACAATGGCACTCGATATATACAAGGTGGTTATAGTTAAACTTGTTTTATACCAATTTTGCCGTCAATCAGCTCAACGATTTAAGCTGCAAAGAGAGTACTCTGTAACTTAAACCGTCCAGCGGATTGAGAGCAAAATTGGTGTATAGACTAAACAAAGAATTCGGAAAAAGAACTTAGACAAAAATTCAGTTCGATGGGAGGAGTCTTTCAGAAAACGGGCGAATGGAATGACCAACACTAAACAAAAATAACATCATGAATATTTCCTAGAAATTGTCAAATACAGGTACTGCAAAGAGGAAAACAAAAAGAAATTGGACACCCCATGCTGATCCTCTACAGAACGATGTAATGAATGTCAATATCTTCGCCATAGGGCATTTGTAAAATTTAAAGTAGGCAGTAAATCTGTTCAATGGCAAATTGCAATTGGGCTTATGTGATGCTTCGCAGATGCAGAGTGAAGCGTAACTTAAAATCTGTCAAGATTCGAAAGACCGCTTGCAGCGACATTTTCACGGTACAGCAAATTCTTCAGATGTCCTCACAAACAAAAATCTCATATATTGTGATCCTACGAACGTGAATTCGAGTAGTTAGAAAAAGGAATGACAAATAATACTCTCATTTTTATGAAAGGTTTGAGTATAAAAGGTTTTGTGCAGTGTCCTACATGAGGGGGTGCGCCATCTTGCATGAAAATGAGAGAAGAGAGCACACTGTTGCTACTGTAGTCGTGGTAAAACCAACGATTCCAGCACGTTATGGTATCTCCAAGCTGTCACAAAATATATCACAGGGTCATTCTCAGTAATTTCCTCAAAGAAGAATGTCATAATAAAGGCATCTTTCAGCACATATTCAAAACAGTTTTTTTTTTGTTTGATAGTCTATTTACCAATTTTAGGGTGAATCCGCTGAACAGTTTAAGTTGCAATGTACTGTAAATATGCTAATTTTAATTATAACCAAATTGTATATATAAAATTTATTATGCTTGCTAATGTTACTAAATGAAATACTTTTAAATAAAGAATGTAATGGACGGAATACTTTTTTGAATTTGAAGAGCTTATTATGTGCAAAATAGCATGACACAAAAAAAAACTAACAAGAAATTAAAAATTATCTTTATTATTTCGAGAAGTTTTTTAGGAAACATTTTTGCTTTGAACGTTTTTTCATTCTCTTTGTCAATCACTCCGTAGTAGGAAATTGCATTCTCCATTCCTCGGCTCTTCAGAAAACGTTAAAAGGTTAGCATCATCATCTATAACTTCTTTCTAAAAAGCTTTTCCAATGCGAGACATTTCTTTTTGTTCTCATAGAATGAATGCTTTTGTTACCATTTTAACTCCTTTTTTGTCTTTATGGGTTTTGCAGACACACCCTTGTTCAAGATTAATGAGATCTTGATCATTAAGTTCCATATTGTGGGACTAGAACAATTACTCAACATTTTCGTTGCTTGGCTCTCCTAAACCTACTTCAAGTTCTTGAACATTGTTCGATGGTGTCGTTCACCGTAGTCTTCAATCCTTAGGAATCATTTATGCAAGAAGGAAAAAGTACTTGTCAAACCTTTTCCGACTGTATGTTGAAAATCCCCCCCCTCACGATTTCCTTACGTTTCTATTAGAATTTTTTATTTAAAACTTCTTCCAAAATTATACCTCATTGGTTGGTTCTTTATAGATTGTTTTATTAGGAATCTATAGGAGTCTAAAGAAAATTCACTTTTGAGAAAATAGGCCCTGAAGGTGAACATCACCCAGATTGCCACAAACTAAATTGTAAGTGCTGGTGTCTTTTGTGAAACATGACTTACACATTTTCGCATAGAACATTCAGTGCTTTTGTTTGACTTGGCATTTATTAAAATTCTAAAATCGTCTTTTTGTGACATGTTGTATTTTCTCACTTCAGTTTGTATTAAATGTTTTATCCAATATAGTAATAACTGCATTTTTCAGCGTAATATCAGGGATTTTGGTGTCCAACTAAAAGTCAGAGATACAGTGGTAATATTCTATTAATTATTATAAATAATAATCAATTGACTTCCACATTAAGTATGTATATATCCATGAAAATACCCCATGCTTTAGCAGTCGGGTTGTTTTCCCCTTACGTTTCGTTGTTTTCAAATGAGATAAATTTAATGTGACTTGTTGGAGTAAAAGAAATGACTGCTTAAAGAAAACTTTGAATCACGGCTTAAATTGAGCAGTAGCACATTGGAACCAGGCTCCGGTATCTCTTCATTTTTGGCAATTATTTACATATTAGCAGGAGCTCTTAAAGGGTCACGAATTGCCAAAAAGTTCATGAATTTCATGAAAAAGTAGAGAATTTTTTATCAAGGTCAGGAATTTTGTTGTTCAGTAAAATAAACTTAAACAAATTATATGATATATCGATTCTTTAGTAGTCATTTGATTCTTAATTGATTTGTCCTAATATTAGAGCTCCTGCACTTTTTTTGTTGAAAATTGAGCCTTGCCTTGAATTACCATCTCTAAAACGAATCTGATTATTTATAGTTCTTCGCATTTTATCCATTACATTGCTAATGAATCTCGAAGTTTCATGAGATAATTAAAGAAAGGACAGAAAGAGTTTCAAATGTATTAAATGTGTTTTGACTTATTTCATAGAGCTCTTCCAAATAAGATGCTGTCCTTAATTTTATCTAAGTAATTTAACATATCCAGTGGTTCCTTATATTTCATTCTAAATTCCCATTTCCTTTCTTATTTCTTGCTCAGAAGGTGTATTACAGCTTTTATTTCCCGTAAAGTTGCGTCCATTAGCGCTCGTTTGCTATGAAATAGATTTCTCCATTTCATAGGAGAAATCTATTTCATAGCAAACGGGCGCTATGAAATAGATTTCTCCATTTGTTTAAATTATAATTCATGTTAGGTAGAAAGAGATGTAGGGAAAACCCAATAAAATTCTATATTTTTCAATGGTTATTGTAATTTTTTCAATTGCATAAACGGTGGACACATCTCAATTAAAAATATTTCTGCTATAATAGCGTGATATCATTTATACAACAAGTTAACAGTTTATTAAAAAAAACAAAAGGGAGTCGTAGTTTTGTGGAAATACGTTCAGACAGCTTTTGTGTAAAGAATAAAAACAAGAAATATTCATTTTCTATCTCGGAAGATATCTTCTCTTCGAAAACTATTAATACCTTTTTGATATTTTTGTATATCTTCCCTATTTTTCACAGACTCAAGCTTTAAATCTTTCCATTCGATACTTGGTCCCTGGAGCTATAGCTTTCGCTTCTTTGATATACTTTTATTATCTTTTGTTTGACAAGGGCTAAAGAGTTACAAATAATAAACGCGTCCATCATTATAAGGAAGCTCTCTGTTATTATATTTGGTCTATGGTGGCCTTTACCTTCCCATTAGCTACAGACCACTCAAAACTGCCACAAAAGCCGCTAAAGATCCTTAACTATATTGTGTTCTAAGTCCATTCTTTGTTTTTCTTATACTATCTTACTGTTTTGAAGACAGTAACTTCCTTAAACTTTATAACGAGCTATTATAGGAACTGTCACATCTTAGAACTATGATGGACTTTAAGGGAAAGATAAGGGATTTCTCGCTCCTTTTAGGTCAAGAACATCGAACGATACTATCTGGAGAATGTGTTTTTTTTTTGCTTGTGTTTAGTTATTTTGTGGTCCCATCCCATTACTTACGAAGAGTATTACGAGCTCCCCTCACTGATACTGTCATTTTTATGGGATGGCAGAAATACAAAGTTTACATTAAAAGCAATATATATTTCATTTATAAAATGTCAGTAGACGAAACTGTACACTAACATTGAATATTTTATCCTGTATTTTAAAGCAGCAGTCGCCAACCTTTCGGACCTTATGGAAAACTAAATTCGTAACTTTAAATCCCGCTGAACATTAATGTGAATTTTTTTTTGAAAAGATAAATACAGGGCTTCTCCTGTTAACCGCAATGCGGCAAGTGAGAATTTTTTTAACTAATTGCCGATAATTATCTCAAGTACATTCTAGACATAAAAATTTACAATTAATTATTTTAATAGAAAGTTAGAAATTAGTACTTAAAAATTTAGGAACCTATCAAGTACATTTCATGAATCTAGTGCAATATAATCGCGACAATTGTCATTCAGAATATTAGAATTTCTTAAAATATTATTTTTGTTTTATTAATAAAACATTAAAAATGGCGTAAATGTCCAAATTTTTCTGCAGACCACCAAAATTTTCTCGCGGACCACCGGTTGGCGACCGCTGTTTTAAAGGATACGTGATATTTTTTGCAAATATGAAGTGCAATTATGATTTTTTTCAAGTGAACATTAACATGAATGCGATCTATATTCGCGATGTCAAAATCGCATAATGATCAAATAACTGAACGATTTTTTCTTTTATGGAAGACGGAAAAATTCGTTCACTGTTTACTTAAATGAACGATTAGGTATATTTTTAATTTAGTTATGTCCGAATATGTGTTTTTACGCATAAAATTTTGTGTGCATGTCTAATTACGGTTTCATAAGGCTTTTAATTATATCCTGAAAAATACCGTATAAAAGTTATACCTTGTGCCTTAAAGGGAACGAAGGAGTATCGGGATTAATAAGGACATACAGTGATAAACACCTTACCTTTCCATGATAAATTCGACGTCAGATATATTTAAAAGAATAAATATGAATGAAACAATTAATTTAATAAAAATATAAATATTATAAGCGCAATTAAGTTGGAATTTTATTTTACTCAGTTCACATTTTTGATGGACTCGGCTGTCTTCTCTTCAGGAATATTTTTCATTTCGTCAGGAATATATGAAGTGTTCCTGATAGAAATAATAAAATGCAGTAACGTTATAAAATGGCTTGGACATATGGAGCAAATTAATGAAGAATATGTGGGGAAGACAATGGATAGGCGGGTGGTAATAGGAAAGGAGATAAGAACACAGCTGCTGAGATGGAAGGATAGAGTACAAGAAGATCTGAAAGAGCATGGATAGAGTAGAAAAGAAGCCTTGGATAGAAGATTGTGTAAAGGAAGAATGAAAAGGCATAACGCCGACCCCATATGAACATAGAAAAATGGCAGAGGGAAGGAAGAATAAGAGATATGTAGTATTCCCGGCAAAAGGCAGCCGAGTCTGTCGAAAATTTAGTCAAATAAACCGGTATTTTAATTTGATTGCACTCACATTAACTTTTTCTAAGCAATTTAATTTGCCTAGAGCTATATCTAATTTTCTGACATGGAACCATATGTAATTAAGAGGAAACAGGAAGGAAATACGTAGAAATAAAAATGAAGGGAAAAGATGTGTATGTATGGAGTATTCTGCAATTGGAAGGGAAACATCTGAAACAAATAGATACACCATTAGGAATTAATAATATCGACTGTCTTGCGACTGCGATGGATCCTCCAATGGAATTATAGTAAATTTACGTATGTGAAACTAAAATCAATCCACCAATAGGAGTACACAACCTTAACCTATTTTCAAGTAGACCTGTTTATGCTCTTTTAACTGCAGAAATATTTTAGAACAAGATAATTGACCAGGACACATCAAGTAATCAAAAAATTCATATAATGTAGAATTGAAATCGTTAAAAAACAAAATATTTTACTTATATAATCCCATAATGTCTTTAATTGGTTCTGTAAAAAGAAGATCATTTAAATTTTTTTATGTACATTCCTCCATTTGTAGCTATCCATCACTAAAATTAATGCTTCTCTTCGTGATATATTAATCAGCAATTTTAGAAATTCATAGTCATGTTGCTGCGCTTCGTTACGTGCTATATGATTCACATGCATTAAGCATTAATATACATAAAAATGTAATATCATTCTGCATCAGAAAGTAAAGTTATTTTATATTGATGTTTCAAGCAGCACTAAAAAGGTTAAATAGTAATGCTATTACGACGAAGAAACTGGGTGTTTAGTCTGAAGGTGGCATTTCCAATTTCTTGTTACGATTCATTTGCTTTCGGAAGTAGGTAGTTTGGATGGAGAACTGATTACAGCAATTTACTAGCCATGTTAGCGTGGGGCAATTACCAAGAAGGGAACTTCGACCGTGGTGTACCGATAACAGGCCTTCGAACCCACGTGTTAATTAAATTACACGTTCCGCTTACTTTTACGGAACTGTTCGATCACTCAGCGCTTTCGCCCACTGTTTTTGCTGTTATAGTAGTTCTGAATGCTGGCTAGTGACAATTCGTAATTAATGAAACCGTGGATTAATGGATTTGTTTCTAGGTTTAGCTAAGAATGCCATCTGGATGGAATTAATTCGAAAATCTCAAAATACAACACACGCTCAGTGCCTGAGTGTCTGTGTGGTGAAAGAAAAAAAATATATATGTTGTCAAGTTCCACAATAATGTTAAATGGCAAGTGCACGTAAATTTATCATCATACAGAATCTTGGAATATTGCAGAATATGTCGTAGGGTCTGCTTTCTTTTTATTTGTGTTTAAGATTTAGATATAAATTTTCGTAATTTTCCGATGCCCGCAAACCAGGTAATGCAAGACTTTCAAAATTGAAAAATACAGAGATTGTAATTTAAAATAATTTTTGATTTTAATATATATATATATCCTTCATGCTCCCAAAAATAATCAAAACTCTTTCGAATAAGCGAAGAATTTAACTTTAACGGGGTTTTCAATTACAAATTCTTTTGAACTTCTCAAAAGATTTTGAATAAAGCATAATTTATTTTAAAAAGTTCGAAATCCTAGAAAAAAAAGGAATTGCCTTCAATAATTAATTCTGAAGTTTCTGAAATTTAAGAGCCATGGACGCAAATTCACCTCAAGAAAGCAAATAATAAATTACTTATCCGAAAAAGAATTTCAAAACGAATTTGAGCTTATTAAATTCAAAAATTAATAACGCAAAACGAAATTATATATTTAATTATTTATCGTCTTAATATTACAATAGATCATAATTATTTTTTCAATAATTAAAACTAAATTACATCCTAATTCGTTAGCTTCAGATTCTGAATTTATATATAAAATGCATCTAATAATATTTATATTTTCCCATATCTAAAAATTTTATCTCGTGTTATCGAACTGAAATAGCAAATAATTATCACAATATAACTGATTGCATGTCGTTGTAAATTTACTTTTGCAGAGATACTTTGGAAATAATCGTGAATAACTTAAATAATTTTTCTAGATTTTATTTGGAGTAGTACCAACTTAATTTCATCCACCACACCATTTTTATTATATTTTTATCTCGTTCACTGGGCTTAACAGCGATTTAACAGGGCTTCACATCAGTTTAAGAAGTGTTCACAGTATTTATTGGGAATACAATACAATTTTCATCAAAATATAAATCGTAGTTCAACGTCATATGCACGATTTTTGTTTATTGGGTTTGCTTAATTCTTAATTCTTTTGCCGACAAGAATTTTTGTTGTAAATTGCTACTTTTATAAACCGGTCATGTTTTATACATAACGGGTTGCCAAAGCATATTTTGAATTTTTTGAAAATTAAAAACAACTTTGAAAGTAAAGCGATTTCTTTACTTTCCAATGCAACTACTTAATAATCCGGGGCGTGAGAAAATCATCTTGAACAAACGGTTTTAATGGCCACGTATTCAGTTAGTTCCCAATATCGCAATTAAGCTAATACGACTTCAGAAACTTCGTAATGAGGCAGAGTAATTGAAGTCTTCTTCAAACAACTATAATGAGTATGTTTGAAGAGCTCAAGAGATCGATCATTTTAATGTATACTAATAACGTGAATAGTCAATCAATAATAATAACCACAATCCTACAACGGCCAGTTTATATGCAACTTTACAATAAATATTAATTACAATTCCAATAGTTTGCAAAACTAAGCTTTTGAAGATAACAACATTCGCAACAAATGGGTTCGTAAGAAATTTTTCAAGTTCATGGTATAAGCTCAATAATACCGATGCTTGCCAGGTGAGCAATAAAGTGGGTTGATCGGACCCGAGCTCCGCCAGAAGTCTGTTAAAGCACCATTTCAGGCATCCAAACTTTAACTTTTCCTCCTCATGAGCAAACGAAAAATTTGCATACACCCCAATGAAATAGGGATTTCTCATAAAAAAGGTCTAAGAAAAATCCCAGGTGTTCCATACTTGTTTTTTGTATGTATGATGATTAAACTCAAAAAAAATTATAATGAGCTCTTCTGCTCTGACATCAAGCCCACCTTAAGTAGAAATTAATGGCTGCACCTCTGACGTTTGAATGGCAAGTCACATGACCATAAACAGTATTGAGAAATAATTTTGTGTACTGGAATTAGGCAACAATTTCCATTAATTTTGCTTAACGGCATTTTCAAACACGTTTGGGTAAAGTACCTCCAAGAAGGCAATCAAAACGTTCAAATCAGTAGAGCGTTTGTGGATAGGTAAGAGTTCAGGAAACTCACGAGTTTCTAAGGAATAAGTAGAGGATATTCTTGAGCAGAATTTACACCTACCTTT
>QLNU02015359.1:72487223-72518191 GCA_006491805.2 Dysdera silvatica | reverse complement strand
CAGATGCCAGTGATAACCATGAATTTTTAAATGAAATTTTTTTTGCTCTCTTTGGACAAAAATGTTGAGTTCCTCGAGCCTCTTTTTCAATAATAAATCGATGTTTATTATTAAAATCATTTAACTAAATCCATGTTTTCTCCATTGTAATAATTTGTCCATCTATTTCCTGCTAAATGACTTATATATAATAATTTGCATCTAGTCCCCGCTCACAACATACCGAGGTAGCAAACGACGAGTTGTACTTTGTTCTGTTTTAAATAAGTTAAAATCTTTATTGATTATTTTATTTATAGTTGATGCTACTGCATGTAAAGCTTTTGTAATAGTTTTAGGAGATTTTGGATTTTCTTGTAAAATTATAGGTTTTACTTCAGAAATTCTAGAAGAAGTAAATACCGTTTCCGGGATATTTCTTTTGCTGTTTTCCTCTTGATCTAAGCCTGAACATTTGTTTCCTTTAAGATAAATAATATTGTTTATTTTTATTATTAAAGTTGAAAAACATGCTTCTTTCTTTGTTTGTAAATTCTTGAATATGAATATTCCTCTTCAGGACTTGCAAATACATAACCTTCAATCCAAAGCTTTCTTTCTCGTGCCATTATATCACAGCGCAAACTCAATTTTTAATCGAAATCGATTTTCAATTTTTCTTTAAATTAAACAACAATTTTATTCAATACTTTTTGGCGTAGCGATGCCAGCGTCGATGTATGGCGTGATTAGATGGTGAAACGTTCGAAAGAAAAGAAGTGAAATATTTTCTGCGCTCGGTTGGGCACGAACCCACGACCTTCCTTAACATCGGCGCTTTTATCACTACGCCAAAAAACGTTGATTAAAATTGTTGTTTGATTTAATCTGCGTAGTGTTCGATTTATATAAATACTTTTGCTTTAGTTTGAAAAATAATAACAAAATAATACCTATCGGAAAATTAAAATTTGCTATCGAAAAATTTGCAGAATTTTATACGTATCTATTTACATTTATATAAAGTACATACTTAAATATTCATGTCTTCAAATGAATAAGAAATCCATAGTGGGTTTAAATGTTTGTGTTACTCCTATAACGATAATCTTACAAGGCTATTACACTTGATCCAGATACTGCAGACACGTGACATAAAAACGCGTTTCAAGAAATATTATAGGCTATATTATTAAACAAAACTATTGGGTAAAAGAGGTAATCCTCAAAGTTTGTTGTAAACTTAATTTAAGATGTTCGAAGTGTACATTCCTGGGTATACAGTACATATCTATGGATGGCCAAATTCTCATTATATTCGTGCAGAAATGTCCATACCAAAGTAATCGTGTTAGTGCATCTTTGTCTCAGATTATATAAATTACAAAGAATTGAGGGGAGGGGATTTGGAAACAATTTCGTCAAGGTCTTAAACACACATATTGAGTAGGTAACACCGCTTGACATAAATATAATAAAAGCAATCAGACAACTTTGAGCGGTTTGTTATCTAGCCTCACTCGAGCTTTGACACAAATTAAGAATTCTCCCACGGTGCACCCTCCCCTCAAACATGCTTGTAACCCTCCTAGTTGCTTTACTATTCCGCGGATTTTCTTCACGGTCAAGACACATAAACCTTCTAGAGAGACACTTCTCTTAGAGTCAACTTTAAAATGTTGACTCTAAATGTCGTTAATTTATACCCCAATACGCCTGTTGACCTTCCGATGTATATCATTCAGCGCACATTATCTGCATCTAATATGTTCTCTGACCAGGATGTATTATTAATCAAGTCTGCCCTACGCCTCGTTACCAATAACAATTTCTTCCAATTTGATAACCAAACATTCCTTAAAAACCGCATAGGTAGCCATGGGGTCCCCCCATGTCGGGTATTATGGCAGAGTATGTGCTAAGACATATGGAGCAGATTGTAGTTACACCGTTTGCTGAAAACACGTGTTACTTAAGGTACGTAGATGATGCATTTCTCTTATACGATACCAAATCGGTTAACATAATTCAAATGCTTGGTAGACTGAATAACTACCACCAAGCCATCAAATTCACCACAATGGATGAAGATGACAATAGGACCATACAGTACTTGGATTTAATTATTATTAGATCTGACACACAACTTGATTTCACTGTGTTCCACAAGGCGACCGAACCCAGCTGTTTTCCGACTTATCACTCAGCACAACCTAAATCTCATATTGAAGCAGCCATCACAGCACATATACGTAGAGCGCTTATGGTGTGTAGCAGTGACTCCCCTTTTTAATATTGAATGTAACTGCATCCTTCAAAAAACTTTACACACAGGCATTCCCCTTAAGAGGGTCTATAAAATTTTTAACAGACTCCATAAGGAACTCTTTAACCTCCAACCTTCCACTCTTTCTGCTCACACCACACCACTCAAATATGTTGGAGTTTGTTCATTTTTTCCATCCGTTTTTGCATCTATTAAATAGGCCTTATAAAAACATCACCTTGCTGTTGCGTTTTATTTAAAATAGCAAACCGCTCACAGTTGTCCGATTGCTTTTATTATGTCTTAAACGCAGCTCAGTTAGCAATCATTAACTTATGAAGCTCAAAATGGAGACTTTTTTTATTACCCAAAGTAACAAAAACACTCAGAAAAGTGGTTAATACACACAAAAGGAGTCTTGTGTCTCGTGTCGCATACTCACTTTCGCCTTAAAATCCGAAAAATAATAAAAGCAGCAAGCATTCAAACAAGAACTTACCTTTATTGGAACCTTAAACAGTTAGAATACGTAACGAAATAAAGGAAACGCAATATAAAAATATATCACGACATTTCATCAGTGCCTGAACGTTGCACTTTGGTTCGAATTGAGTATCTAATCGAAGACTGATCACAATTTTAAAATTTGGAATTCAATTACATGTGGTTGCCAGATATGGAAAATGAAATTCTACAATGTGTGTTGCAAAACAATAAAGTAAAACCATTTTGGACGGTTGCCACCTTAAGAAACTGTAATTATTCTATAGTATCCCTAAAATAAAGAATGAAAAAACTTGGCTTTTTGCCGAAAATGGCAAAACTGTATGTACAAAAGTTGTGCTGCCAGGCAGTCCTAGTGATGAGAGTCTGGGAAGCCTGGAAAGGGAAGAGCTCGCAATAAGGAGAAAGAAAACGAAAACTTATTGTATTTTTATCACACTTTATAGCAATTATTAAACAAAAATTGGAAGAGTATTCGCACAAAAACATTATCTGATTAATCCCAACAAACAGGACCATTTTAAGAGCCGATGCAAGTGGTGCGCAAAACATCAACGCTAAAACCCACAGGCGAAAAATAATCCAAAGAAAACGCGATTTTTTTAAAAAAATTAAAGATATAGCATTTGAATTTTTACAAATATCGTTATTTAAAAAAAAAAACACAACATTCCCAAGAACGGTCTCGGTATCATACGTTACGGTAAAATACAACTTTCGGAGACAGTCGATGATTCCTCACCTATTTTTATGTCATTTGCAGCTTCTTCTTCCTTTTCACAGCAACTAGTTTCATCAGTCATGTAATTTAAAGGCAAGTGCTGCCGCAATCCCTCCCTCTTCTGGGAAAACAGCACTGTAGAAGCGGACAACGTTCCCTAAAGCTTGCATATCCAAACATAAAAACTTCAACCCCCCCCTTTCTTGGAAAGGCCAATGTCTGAAATGTGAAAAAAAAAACGTGCATAAAACAGGTAGGTGTTAATTTTGCTCAAGAATATCCCTTACCTATAACTAAAAACTCGTGATTTTCCAGAATTCTTACCTATGCACAAACATTCTACTGATTTGAATTTTTTGATTGCCTGCTTGGTTACCCAAACGTGTTTGAAAATGCCGTTAAGCAAGATAAACGGAAATTGTTGCCAAATTCCAGTACACAAAATTATTTCTCAATACTGTTTATGGTCATGTGACTTGCCATTCAAACGTCAGAGGTGCAGCCAGGAATTTCTACTGAAGGTGGACTTGATGTCAGAGCAGAAGAGCTTTCTTTGAGTTTAATCACCATACATAAAAAAAACAAGTATGCATATGTAAAACATATAAAGAGTATGAAACACCTAGGATTTTTCTTAGATCTTTATAAGAAATCCCTACTTCATTGCGGTCTATGCAAATTTTTCGTTTGTTCATGAGGAGGAAAATTTAAAGATTGGATGCCTGGAATGGCGCTTCAAGAGCACTCTGGGGGATCTCGGCTCCGATCAACCCACTTCGTTTTGGGCCTGGCAAGCATCGGTATCATTCTGCTTAGACTATGGACGTGAAAACTTCCTTACGAACCCATTTGTTGCGAATGTTGTTACCTTCATAATCTTAGTTTCGCAAACTATTGGAAATGTAATTAATATTTATAGTAAAGTTGATATATAAACGGGCCGTTGTAGGATTTTGGTTATTATTATTGATTGACTATCCACGTTATTAGTATACATTAAAATGATCGAACTCTTGAGCTCTTCACATATCCTCATTATAATTGTCTGAAGAAGACTTCAATTACTCTGCCTCATTACGAAATTTCTGAAGTCGTATTAGCTTAATTGCGATATTGGGAACTAACTAAATACGTGGCCAGTAAAACCGTTCGTTTCAAGATGATTTTCTTACGCGTTGGTTTATTAAGTAATTTTATTGGAAAGTAAAGGAATCCCTGTATTTAGAATTTTTGTTTTAATTTTCATAAAAATCGAACAATGCTTTATCAATCCGTTATGATGACCGTTACATGACCGGTATATAAAAGTAGCAATTTACAACAAAAATTCTTGTCCGCCAAAGAATTAAGAATTAAGCAAACCCAATATACAAAAATTGCAAATTTGACGTTGATCTACGATTTATATTGTGATGAAAATTTTATTCTATTCCCAATAAACCCTGTGATTACATGTTAAAATGACATGAAGCCCTGTTGAATCGCTGTTAAGCCCTGCGAACGAGAAAAAAATATAATAAAAGTGGTGTGGTGGATGAAATTCAGTTAGTACTCCTTCAGATAAAATCCAGAAAAATTATATAAGTTATTCGCGATTATTTCCAAAGTATCTCTAGAAAAGTAAATTTACAACGACATGCAATCAGTTATACTATGATAATTATTTGCTATTTAAGTTCGATAATACGAGACAATATTTTTAGATATGGGAAAACATAAATATTATTAGATGCAGTTTTTGTATAAACTCAGAATCTCAAACTAACGAATTAAGACGTAATTCTCTTCTAATTATTGGAAAAATAATTATAATATATTGTAATATCAAGACGATAAATAATTAAATATATAATTTCGTTTTGCGCTATTAATTTTTGAATTTAATAGGCTCAAATTCGTTTTGAAATTCTTTTCAGATAAGTAATTTTTTATTTGCTTTCTTGCGGTGAATTTGCATTCATGGCTTTTAAATTTCAGAAACTTCAGAATTAATTACACAGGACAAATCCTTTTTTTTTCTAGGATTTCTAATTTTTTAAAATAAATTATGCTTTATTCAAAATCTTTTGAGAAGTTCAAAAGAATTTGTAATTGAAAACCCCGTTAAAGTTAAATTCTTCGCTTATTCGAAAGAGTTTTGATTATTTTTGGGAACATGAGGGAGATATTTATTAAAATCGAAAATTTCTATCTCTGTATTTTTCAATTTTGAAAGTCTTGCATTAGCTGGTTTGCGGGCATCGGAAAATTACGAAAATTTATATGTAAATCTTAAACACAAGTAAAAAGAAAACGGACCCTACGATATATTCTGCAATATTCCAAGATTCTGTATGATGCTAAATTTACGTGCACTTGCCATTTAACATTATTGTGGAACTTGACAACATATATATTTTTTTCTTTCACCACACAGACACTCAGGCACTGAGCGTGTGTTGTATTTTGAGATTTTCGAATTAATTCCATCCAGATGGCATGCTTAGCTAAACCTAGAAACAAATCCATTAACCCACGGTTTCATTAATTACGAATTGTCACTAGCCAGCATTCAGAACTACTATAACAGCAAAAACAGTTGGCGAAAGCGCTGAGTAACAGTTCCGTAAAAGTAAGCGGAACGTGTAATTTAATTAACACGTGGGTTCGAAGGCCTGTTATCGGTTCACCACGGTCGAAGTTCCCTTCTTGGTAATTGCCCCACGCTAACATGGCTAGTAAATTGCTGTAATCAGTTCTCCATCCAAACTACCTACTTCCGAAAGCAAATGAATTGTAACAAGAAATTGGGAATTCCACCTTCAGACTAAACACACAGTTTCTTCGTCGTAATAGCATTACTATTTAGCCTTTTTAGTGCTGCTTGAAACATCAATATAAAATAACCTTACTTTCTGATGCAGAATGATATTACATTTTTATGTATATTAATGCTTAGTGCATGTGAATCATATAGCACGTGAGGTAGAGCAGCAACATAACTATGAATTTCTAAAATTGCTTTCTAAAATTGCACGAAGACAAGCATTAATTTTAGTGATGGATAGCTACAAATGGAGGAATGTACATAAAAAAATTTAAATGATCTTCTTTTTAAAGAATCAATTAAAGACATTATGGGATTATATAAGTAAAATATTTTGTTTTTTAACGATTTCAATTCAACATTATATGAATTTTTTGATTAGGTGATGTGTTCTGGTCAATTATCTTGTTCTAAAATATTTCTGCAGTTAAAAGAGCATAAACAGGTCTACTTGAAAATAGGTCAAGGTAATGTACTCCTCTTGGTGGATTCATTTTAATTTCAAATACATAAATTTACTATAATTCCATTGGAGGATCCATCGCAGTCTTAAGGCAGTCGATATTATTAATTCCTAATGGTGTGTCTATTTGTTTCAGATGTTTCCCTTCTAATTGCAGAATACTGCACACATACACATCTTTTCCCTTCATTTCTATTTCTACGTATTTCCTTTCTGTTTCCTCTTAATTACGTATGGTTCCATGTCAGAAAATTAGACAAAGCTCTAGGCAAATTAAATTGCGTAGAAAAAGTTCATGCGCGTGCAATCATATTAGAATACCGGTTTATTTGACTAAGTTTTTGACCGAACTGGCTGCCTGTCGTTGGCAATACGACGTACCTTCTTATTTTCCCTTCCCTTTGCCATTTTTCTATGTCTATATGGGGTCGGCGTTATGCTTTTTGATCCTTGCTTCACAAAAATCTTCTATCTAAGGTTTCTTTTCTACTCCATCTATACTCTTTCTCATCTTCTAGTACTCTATCCTTCCATCTCAGCAGTTGTCTTCTTCTCACCTTTTTCCCATTACCACCCGCCTATCCATTGTCTTCCCCACATATTCTTCATTTATTTACTCCATATGTCCAGGCCATTTTATAATATTCCTGCATTTTATTATTTCTATAAGCAGCACGGCATATATTCCTGAAGAGAATTGCTGAAGAAACGAAAAATATTCCTGAAGAGAATTTCTCAAGAAATGAAAAAAAATTCCTATATAAAAGACAGCCGTCCTTCAAAAATGTGTGCTGAATAAAATAATATTTGGACATAACTTAGCTTATAATGATTATATTTTTTATCAAATGAACTCTTTCATCCGTATTTATTCTTTTAACTATATCCGATATCAAATTTCTCATGGACAGGTAAGATATTTATCAATGTACGTTCTTACTAATCCCGATACTCCTTCGTTCACTGTATGGTACAAAATGTAACTTTTATACTTTTTTTTCAAGATATACATAAAAACCTTATAAAACCGTAGTTAGACGTGCACAAAAAATTGTATGCGTAAAAAAATATTTGGACATACCTAAATTACAGATGTACCTAATCGTTCATTTAACGAAAAAATGAACGAATTTTTCCATCGTTCGTAAAAATATCGTTCACTTATTTGATCATTATTTGATTTTCGCATTTCTAGTATACATTACGGTCATGTTAATTGCCACTAAAAAAAATCATAATTGCGCTTCATATTTGCAAAAATGTATCACGTATCCTTTAAAACAACGGTCGCCAACCGGTGGTCCACAGAAAAATCTGGACATTATTTGCATTTTTAATGTTTTATTAATAATAAAACAAAAATAATATTCTAAGAAATTCTCATATTCTGAATGACAATTTTCACCTTTATATTGCACTAAATTCGTAAAATGTGCTCGATGGGCTTCTACACCTTTAATTACTAATTTCTAACTTTCCATTAAAATAATTAATTGTAAATTTTTATATTTAGTATGTACTTGAGATAATTATGCACAATTAGTCAAAAAATTCTTACTTACTGCATTGCGGTTAACAGGAGAAGCCCTATATTTACCTTTTTAAAAAATTCACATTTATGTTCAGCGGGATTTAAAGTTACGAATTTAGTTTTCCATAAGGTCCGAAAGGTTGGAGACTTCTGCCTTAAAATACAGGATGAAACATTCAACATTAATGTATAGTTTCGTCTACTGACAGTTTATAAATGAAATTTATCTTGTTTTTAATGTAAACTTTGTATTTCTGCCATCCCATAAAAATGACAGTATCAGTGAGGGGAGCTCGTAATACTCTTCGTAAATAATGGGATGGGACAACAAAATAACTAAACACAAGCAAGAAACACATTCTCGAGATAGTATCATTTGATGTCCTTTACTTAAAAGGAGCGAGAAATCCCTTATCTTTCCTTTAAAGTCCATCACATTTCTAAGATGTGACAGCTCCTATAATAGCTCGTTATAAAGTTTAAGGAAGTTACTGTCTTCAAAACAGTAAGACAGTATAAGAAAAACAAAGAATGGACTTAAAACACAATATAGTTAGGTATCTTTAGCGGATTTTGTGGCAGTTTTGAGTGGTCTGTAGCTAATGGGAAGGTTAAAGCCACCCTAGATCAAATATAATAACAGAGAGCTTCCTTATAATGATAGACGCGTTAATTATTTGTAGCTCTTTAGCCCTTGTCAAACAAAAGATAAAAATATATCAAAGAAGCCAAAGCTATAGCTCCAGGGACCAAGCATCGAATGGAGAGATCTAAAGCTTGAGTCTGTGAAAAATAGGGAAGATATACAAAAATATCAGAAAAGTATTAATAGTTTTCGAAGACAGAACATCTCCCGAAATAGAAATTTATTATTTCTTTTTTTTTATTCTTTACACAAAAACTGCCTAAACTTCGCATTTCCACAAAACAACGAGCAACTAGTGTTTTTTTAATAAACTATAAACTTTTCGTATAACTGATTTTATGTGTTTTTGGTAGACATACATGTAACTAAGGTGTGTCTACAGGTTGTACAATTGAAAAAATTACAATAACTATTGCAAAACTTATGAATTTATAAGGTTTTCCCTTCATCTCTTTCTAACTAACATGAATTATAATTGGAAACAAATGGAGAAATCTATGTTATAGCAAACTTACGCTAATGGACGCAACTTTTCGGGAAATAAAAAGCTGTAATACACTTTCTGAGCAAGAAATAAGAAAGGAAATGGAAATTTAGAAAGCAATATAAGGAACCACTGGATATGATAAATTACTTAGTTGAAATTAAGGACAGCATCTTATTTGGAAACGCCCTATGAAATATGTGAAAACGCATTTAATACATTTGAAACTCTTTCTTTCCTTTTCTTAATTAGCTCATGAAATTTTAAGATTCACTTAAAAATGCAAGGGATAAAATGCGAAGCCCTGTAAATAATTTGCTTCGTTCTACAGATTGCAATTTAAAAGAGGGCTCAATTTCTAGCAAAAAAAGTGCAGGATCCCTAATATAAGGACAAATCAATTAAAAATCAAATGGCTGCTAAAGAATAGATAAATCATATAATTTATTTCAGTTTATTTTACTGAGCATTTACATTCGTGACCTTGATCAAAAATTCACTACTTTTTCATGAAATTCATGAACTTTTTCGCAATTCATGACCTTATAATAGCTCCTGCTAATATTTAAACAATCAAAAAATGAGAAGGTACAAGGATCCGGGTTCCAACGTTCTGCCGCTCAATTTAAGCCGTGATTCAAGGTTTTCTTTGAGTAGTCATTGTCTTTACTTCAAGCAGTCACATAGAAATTTATCGAAGGTGAAAATAATGAAACGGAAAGCGAAAACAACTCGACTGCTAAAACATGGGGTAATTTCATGCATATATAATTTACTTACAGTGGAAGTCAATTGAGTAATGTTTATAATAATAAATAGATTCTTACCCCTGAATCGCAGACTTTTAGTTTGACACCAAAATCCTTGATATCATGTTGAAAAGTGCAGTTATTACAATATTTGGTAAAAACAGTTAATGCAAACTGAAGTGGGAAAACACAAGAAATCACAAAAAGACGATTTTAAAATTTAATACATGCCCATGTCAAACAAAAGCACTGAATGTTCTGTGTGAAAATGTGTGGGTCATGTTCCACAAAAGACAACGGCACTTAAATTTCAGTTTGTGGCAATCGAGGTGATGTTTACCTTCAGAGCCTATTTAATCACAAGTGGATTTTCTTTAGACTCCTAATAAAACGATCTGCAAAGAACCAACTAATGAAGTATAATTTAGGAAGAAGTTTGAAATAAAAAATTCTAGTAGAAGCGTAAGGAAATCGTGATGGGGGGATGTGCAACATGCAATCGGAAAAGGTGATAAGTACTATTTCCTTCTTGCATAAATGATTTCTAAGGATTGAAGACTACGGTGAACGACACCATCGAACAATGATTAAGAACTAGACATAGGTTTAGCAGAGTCTAGGAGGAAAATGTTTAGTAATTGTACTAGTCCCACGATATGGAACGTAATGATAAAGATCTCATTAATCTTGAACAAGGGCGTGTCTGCAAAGCCTATAAAGACAAAAAAAAGAGTTAAAGTGGTAACAAAAGCATTCACACTATGAGAACAAGAAGAAATGTCTAGCATTGGGGAAGCTTTTTAGAAAGAAGTTATAGATGATGATGATAACCTTTCAACGTTTCCAGAAGAGCCGAGAAATGAAGAATGCAATTTCCTACTACGGAGTGATTGACAAAGGGAGTGAAAAAACAGTTCAAAGCAAAAATGTTTCATAAAAAAACTTGTCGACATAAAAAAGATCATTTTTAATTTCATGCTAGTTTTTTTGTGTAATGCTATTTTGCATGTAATAAGCTTTTCATATTCGAAACAATATTCCGTTGATTACATTCTTCATTTTAAAGTATTTCATTTGGTAACATTGGCAAGCATAATAAATTTTATATATACAATCTGGTTATAACTAAAATTAGTTTATGTACAACACAATTCAACTTAAACTGTTAGGAGGCTTGATCCTAAAATTGGTATATAGACTATCCAAGGATGAGGGAAAGGAATTTAGCAAAATAAAAAAAAAAGTCCGCTAGAGGCGCCTTTCTGCAAAATGGGCAAATAAAATGACTTACACTAAACAGAAATAACATTTTATTGTAACAGTTATTGCAAATAAAATCGTAGAACAGTGTGAATCACATCCGTCGTATGATTAATGAAAAAAACCTGTTTTGAATATGTGCTGTAAGTCGGCCTTGTTATGACACACTTCTTTGAAGAAATTACTGAGAACGACCATGTTACATGTTCTGTGACAGATTGGTGATACCACAGCATGCTGGAATCGTTGGTTTTATCGCAACTACAGCAACAACAGTGTCCTCTATTGTCTCATTTTCATGCAAGATGGGGAAACCCCACATGTAGGATACCAAATAAAACCTTTTACACTCAAACGTTTCATAAAAATTAGCGTATTATTGAGCGTTATTAGTCATTCCTGTTTTTATCTACTCGAATTCACGTCGTTCCTCGGATCACACTATATGCGATTTCTGGTTGTGAGGCCATTTGAAAAAGGTGCTGTACATTGAAAGTGTCGCTACAAGCGGTCATATATATGTGCGTGGGTATGGTATGTATGCTTAATATACTTTCTTCCTTTGAAAACTCATTTTAGGTAAACAAAAAATTATATACAAGATATGCCCACAAAATATATATAAGAAAGAAATCCAATATAAGGGGTGATCCTTGAAAGAATGTGATATTGAATAGACTATACTAATTAAAGAGACCATTGACAAGGTTTTCCTTTACTACTTTTTCCTTCTTTTTCTTGCTATCGGTTATATTAACTGCGAATATGTGTGCGGTCTGCGTGAGTGCTAACGAGTAAAGGTAGAAATCTAATCATCACGAGCTGTCCAGTTTAATATAAAAATGATCATCTGCAAAAAATGTAAAAAAAAAGAAAGAAAGGTGAGTAAAAAAAGTTCACCTCAGTGTGTAAGCAATGGCAGTCAACAAAAGGAACTGGAAAAAGAAATATCCACCAGCCAAACATAATAATTAATGGTATTATAGATTTGTAATTCGTCTTAGAATGAGATAACATACACTTCTTTCAAACAGAGAATAGGGACGTATAGATTGGATTTCAGTTATAAGGATATTCCGTATTTCAAGGCAATCAATATCCAATTTTCGGTAATCAATATCCAATTTTCGGTAATCAATATCCAATTTTCGGTAATCAATAATGATTCTTCAGAACTGCTATCTAATACTACCGTGCGACGACTTTGAATAGTGATGTTGTGATATCTGCAGATTTACCGTAAATAACTTTAAATATTATTACGTACTGAAACATTACAAAGGACAATTTAAAAATAAATATTGATATAAGTGCGATCGTTGACAAAATGTGAATTTGAATAGTCAAATAATTAAGAAATCGACAATTTTTTCTTTATTTCTTTTTCTCTTCCGCCTTTTTTAATCCTGCTATCACAAATAGTAATACAGGAAATTGTGAGGTTTGCCTAGGTGGCATCGAGTAAAGCTGGAACTCTGACCAGCTCGAGCTGCCCAATTTAATATAACATGGATCTAAATTAAACAACAATATCAATCAACGTTTATTGGCGTAGTGATATCAGCGCAGATGTCATGGCGTGATTAGATGGTGAAACGTTTGAAAGAAAATAAATATTTCTGCGTTCGATGGGACCTGAACCCACAACCTTCCACTTGTCGGGCGGTGGCACTACAATCTGGGCCACGGCCTACTGACAACCATGTTACTGACCTAACTGAGCCTAGTTCATGTACTACGCCATTCAACGAAATAAACGGTTTCAGTTTAGTCCTTATATACGTTCGTAAGGGATTAGATATTGTCGTTCGTAGCTCAGATGGTAGAGCCACCGCCCTTCTGCGTTCTTTACGGGCCAACGTGTTAGTTCGTAATAACATGTATTTCGTAAATTGGAAGTTCGTAAAAAAATTAAACCCACTATAATTCAATATTGCTGCAAATTATCGAAGCTAGCGTCAGAAATATGGAAACTTACTTCAAAATGTATTTTAAAGATTTTTCATTTCGTGAATAGCTTCCTTGTGTCAATTTATATAAAGCTTTGAAGTGTTTTACTAGGGAAACGGATGTGTTTGTCTATTTATGTTTATGAAATGAATTATGAACCCACTTACGCGCGTCACACTGTACTCATCAATTTAATATTTTCCTGTTCGCTTCCACTAAACTGACTGAAACTGAAGAAACAAGATTTATAACGTGGAAAAAACTTCCAACAATTTTGTGCATCGCCGTTATGTTGCAAAATATCATTTACAGAAGACAAAGCAGTTTCCGAAGAAGACTGCCGCCAAGAAAGGTGCAATCATTCTGTGATGGAATCGCACTCATTTGTAATGTGTCATGCAAAGCGGTACTTGCATTTCGTTATCGAACGAAACCGCGAATAAAAGGCAAAATGACCGGAAGATGGAAAGCAATCCTTTCTGTGTCAGCGACTTGGAAAAGTTCCAAGGAGGATGGTCCCAATGAACGTTCTTTGGAAGTTTTCCTCACTAGAAGGCAAGCCGGCTATATCTCTATCATTACGTCCAGAACGACGAGGTGTCATTTAGATCGTTCAAAGTTACGGTAATCTGCTTTGATGGAGTATCCTAATTCGCTTCCATGCCCATTTCATTTTAGAACGGACTGAGTATCCACGAGCATTCATTTCTGTCAGCCAGGTTTGGATGATATAATAGCCGTCATAAAGAAGCATTTTCAAATACGTTTATATTTTTAGCTAAATAATATACATGTTAATGGAATGCATTTGTCACTTTTTGAACTGAACGAAGCGCATTTTCTTAATACCACGTGACATAAGTCAGTTGACACAAACCTAACGTTTTATGATATGGATTAATTTGCATGTATAGGCATATATCAATGCACATGTAACTACACAACACACGTCAAACATATCGTCATGATAAATACAAAACGAATGTTCAAAAAATGATGATATCATATCTATAGTCACTATTGTTCCTTTATTAGTCTAATTATGGCAGAAATACTATATTATATATATACATATATATATATCAAGGAAAAAATTATTTATAGCACATTTGAATGTGACGTAGAGACATATATATGATTATCCAAACACCTCGCTTTGTCGAAATGACCTCATACGTTCGTTCATTTGCTTCCGCTTCTTTGTTTGTTTGCTTGTCCGTTCGTTTTTTTATGATTGATTTCACACACCCTTCATTCAATATTTTCAGCAAAAAACGCTTATGTTTCTCTTTCAGTCGTTTCAAGAAAGAAACCAATGAAATGGTATCATAAGGTTGGATGCAAACAATGATATATACAGATAATGTACATATCAGATATATACAATGATGCCTGACGATTTTCAAAAAAGTTAATATCTTAATTACTACGTCAACATCCTTTATTACTGATTCGAAATTTTCACTGCCCACATAGCAATTTAGCAATATGCAATTCAGCGTGTTTTTGGATAAATGTTATAGTTTTATTGCACCTTTGCACTAACACTTTGTTCTACAGGAAGTACTTAAAATTAACTGAACTGTCTCCCTTAATAGAATGTGTATATATTAGATACGGTTAATGCCATATTTATTTGGTTATTAAATTAAAACGGCAAAGTAATACGCATTTGAAAAATGAACATGTATACAATCTGCATGTATACAATCATCATCCTCTTCAATCATTATTAATCAAATGCTTAACTCAAGAATCTAGAATTATTTTTTTAAACTTTCTTCTATCCGCCATCTATCCATTTTTCCTAATATGAATGATTCTTCCTTGAGCGACGTATATCTGTGGGTAAATGTATTTGCCTTTTAAAGGACATTCACACATTTCTTCTTAATTGTTTTAATTTGCATATGATTTTTATAGTACATTCCTTTTTGTAATGCCAATGATGTTCCATACTAACATTTAATATGAGTAGTCATTGTATATTATCACTGATAATAAATTATATATGTATTAAAATGGTTTATTTCAAGCAATGATAAATTAAAATTCACTGTATCAATATATCTATACATCGTTCAAACTCGTCTGATTCTTTAGCTGTTATAGAACCGTTATTATAGTACTTTCAACTCAATTATGCCATTTCAAGCCAACAAGATCCTTATCTTTCATCATCATGTGCGTGTAGGATTATTACGAACGATGAAATGAAGGCTATTGGTTATTATCGTTTATCATTTGAAGAGCTCGTTACCCGAAGGCGTTAAATGATTTTTTTCACTAATTCAATAAACGTGTATTGTTATTACAGGATTTATTATTTATTTTGCAAAAAATGTATTTTGAAAATAAATCCAATAAAAGTATATATAAAGTAAATGTAAGAAAAATTAATGCTAAATTAAAATTAACTTTTATTGAATAATGGAAAAGCAATGATTTAACGCCTTTTAGAAGCAAGCTCTTCATTTTATACACTATATTATATTTAAAATTTATTTTTCCCTGTGTACAAACAAAGAATTAAAAACCATCTATGAGATAGCATAATATTATTTATGGTTTCAAAGTGGAAAGAAATTAAATAGTAATTTCAGCGGCAAATGTCTCGGAGATTATGTTTACATTTTTATTTGATAGCATTTACTGGAAAAATCTTAGGCACTCCCAGATTTCCGAAGTTTTTTCCTAAGGTGAAAATAAATAATGACTTTGTTGCGTAAATAATGCTTTCATATTTTTGTCATCTGGTTTCCGAATTTTTCCTACTAGGGAATATTAGAAGATAAAGTGCATATTTTGTTTTTCACTTAGTTTGTTTTTATGCTTAGCGGACTACGATTTTGATCAGGAGTTTGTCAAATTACAAACTATTTGGTCTAAGATGCCTCCTTTGTTTCAGAAATTTTCGCCATTTTTTTCTGCTGTGGATCATGTTTTTCATTCAAATTAAAAATTTTTAATATTTTGTTTTTCACTTAATTTGTTTTTATGCTTACGGCTGACAATTTTGATCATGAGTTTGTCAAATTATCAATTATTTGGGCTAAAATGACTCATTTTCTTCAGGAATTTTCGCCATTTTTTTCTGTTATGTCTCATGTTTTTAAATTTGAGTTTTTCATTCAAATTAAAATATTTTAAATGATTTTACCGAAAAAAATTCTTGAAACCTGCTCGTGCAGAAAAAAAAAATTCTAATACTGGATAATAATTCTAATACTATATCTAAAGAAAAAAAATCTGGAAACCTGTCCGTTTTTTGCTAAGAGAGATTTTTTCTTGATTTTGTACTTACTTTTGTTGTTTTGGTTTCATAGTTTTATCCCAGCATGCAAAAAGCTTTATATTTGCAGAATTATTTTATTTTCAATATTAAAAGCGTTTGTTAGGCAGGCTTATTAACTTAAATTGTTTTACACTCTAACTTTCATTGTTGGTTAGTTAAATCGTATTTGACAATTAAGAAAATAATATCCTGTTAAACGTATACTTGAATTAAAATATCGAATTAGCAATTTGAATTAAATATCGAACTAGCTATTTAATTTAAAATCGAGAAGTGTTTAAATAATTAATTTAATAAAATAAAGGAAAATACAATCAATGTTAATCTGTTGACAAATTTAAAAACATACGTTGATTTAAATTTTTGTTTCCCCTTTAAAAGCGTTTACATCAAAAATATTAAAGCGTATTGATTAAATAAACCGCATTTAAAAGTAAACCCGTATCCTTTCGAGAAGGAATGTAAGTTTTCGTCCCGTTTATTCTCTTTATTCCCATCCTTCGCTGGCTGTGATTAACGGTTCTTGACTCAATCGACATTGTGATAAAGAAACAATCTTTACCTCTGAGCTTACGTGGCAAATAGTTTTCTATAAGCTACACGTAATAAAGCATCCTTTCTTTATGAGAATCGTGCGGAAGTGAGCGGTGTAATATTGGCCACTACTGGTTGGCAATCTTCTTCTTTCGAAGCAAGAGAAGTAAGAATGGCGGTCATTGCCTTCCATTTCTTCGTTTCCAGCTTCGTGTCTTATAGAATCGTGCAGCTAGATGTCGAACTCAAGAAAAAAAAACATATAAATCATAATTTTTATAGATAACCATGAGGAACAAACCTTTTTAATAAATATTTGTGAGTGTATATTAATATATGCTTGTTTTGCTGTGTGTATTTTTTTATATTATTGGTTAGTTAATTATTATTATTATTGTCATCTCTTTCTTCGTTCCTGTTCCTGTGGCTACCATTATTTTTATAAGTTGTAGGTATGGAGAATCGGGATTAGTTAAACTGGTTTTTCATTTTTTTTCCCAATCTCCAAATAAGATTCTAAATTTTCTACTAGTTGCATATTTTCTGTATTAAAATAATTTGTTTAATATCATAAAAAATAAAGGAATTGAATTGAAAAATAAACGAATTGTATTGAAAAATATAATGGTTTATTAATGACGTATATTATTATGATACTGGAAGCAAATATACTAGTTTTTAAATAAAATTTAAGAACTGTTTAAATGATTAATTTAAAAAATAAAGGAAATTATCATTAATATAAATCAGTTTGCAGCAAATGGTAAAGAAAGTCCTTTGGGTCTGGGCAATCCCCGCTTCCCAGTATTAGCTATAATTAAGTGAGCTGGAAATCATAATTAAATAAATTTAAAAGTGCTGGCTTCTATTAGCATATATATGTATATATTTACCTTGGCCAGCTGATTTCAATGGATGGCAACATTATGAAAGAACTCAACAGACGTATTAAACTTGGCTGGAGTGCATTTGGAAGAAACAGTTTTATCCTGAAGGGGAAATTGCCTTTATGTCTAAAAAGAAAAGTCTTCAACCAGTGTGTATTGCCAGTCCTCTCTTATGGATCAGAGACATGGAGTCTAACAGTTGGAGCAATACGAAAGTTACAGACAACGCAAAGGAGCATGGAGAGGTGCATGCTTGGAATAACTAGGAGAGATCGAAAAAGAAACACTTGGGTGAGAGAGCAAACTAGAGTAGAGGACATCATTGTTAAAGTAAAAGGACTGAAATGGCGATGGGCTGGGCATATTGCAAGAAGAACTGATCAACGATGGACAACAGAAATTCTGAACTGGATTCCAAGAGACCACCGAAGACCTAGAAAACGTCCTCAAACTAGATGGGTGGATGAAATAAGAAAAGAGGTTGGGGTGACGTGGAAACGAATGGCCCAGGATAGACTTGTGTGGAAAGCATTTGGAGAGACCTTCATCCAGCAGTGGATAGATAATGGTTGAATATGATGATGATGATATATATATATATATATATATATATATATATATATATGGAAGGTGGCACTAACAAAATGACGCATAATGTTGTTGTCAACTGTGAATTTTGTCATTTATATTACATTTTGTACGTAATGGCAATTTTCTGTTATTAACTAATTTTTTCTATGCTAAATTTTATTAGGGTTCTTCGTGTGTATCACTGCTTATTGTGGACATTGGAAATGAAAAGTTAAAACGCATACACAAAGTAAGATAAAGTAAACTCAAACGTTTTAAAATTGAAAAGAAATGAAAAGTTTTGAGAAAGAAAGATGAGAAGATGGAAAGAATTTCGGAATAAGAAGCAATTTCATTACGGTATGATGCAGTTTAAATTTAAACTAAGTTTTCTAAATTCAAAATTTAAATAGATGGCGAAGATTCAGCGAGGTAGTTCTCTAATTTTAAAGCTCGTAATTCGGAAATTTTATTTTTTTGGTAAATATATTTTTTTTAACATTTTAAAATATTTTTTATTAAAATAATAAATATTAATGCATTTAAATTGTCTTTAATTTTCTCGGTTGGCATTTTCCAAATGATGGCAAAGCCGCAATTTAAAAATAAACCTCTATCCAAGCGAAATAAATTCAATTTTTTTATTTTTTCAAAACTTTTCTTTTTTATTTTATTTACCCATTTTCGAGAATTAAAACCTTCGGAACAAGTTTACTGAAGTAACGTATTTTGTCCTTATTCGGGAAAAAGTTTCGGCTGAAAAATTATTCAACAAAAAACTTATTCACTTCCTTTTCGTCTTGTTAATTTTTGCTTTCTTTATGATAATCGCTTCGAAATTTAAAGGATATAAAAGAATTTTTGACAGCAAAAATTTTGCTGAAATTATTTTTTTTTTCAAAACTTTTTAAAATTGCGCTATTAAAATAATTATTTTTTATGTCTGAGATTTATTTACGGTTTGACTTAATTTATTGAGTATACTTACTGATACTGAGTCAAAGTAAAGATTATTGCATTTTTAAAGAATTCCATAAACACGCACAAAACCAAAATGGAAAGTTAGCAGGAGAAGGCAACTCAAATTGCAGAATCAGAAACAAGAGCCAGATTAAAAATTGTGAGAATGAAATATTTGAACGAAAGTTTCAAAATAAAGTCTTTTATAAACAAATTAGTTTCGTTTAAATGATAATTAAATAGCGGTTAAATAAATATAATCTTAAATAATAATGGTTAAATAACGGTTACATAGATATAAAGTTAAATAATAATGGTTAAATAACGGTTACATAGATATAAAGTTAAATAATAATGGTCAAATAACGGTTAAATAATAATAGTTAAATAACGGGTATATAATTATAAGGTTAAATAATAATTGTTAAATAATGGTTAAATAACGGTTAAATAATGATTAAAAAACGGTTAAAGAATTGCAAAATTATGGTTAGATAACTGTTAAAAAATGGTTAAATAAAGGTTAAGGAATTGTAAAGAATGGCTAAATAAAGGTTAAGGAATTCAAAGAATGGTTAAATAAAGGTTAAGGAATTGTAAAGAATGGCTAAATAAAGCTAAGCTAAGGAATTAAAGAATCGTTAAATAAAGGTTAAGGAATTGTAAAAAATCGTTAAATAAAGGTTAAGGAATTGTAAAAAATGGTTAAATTATGATTAAATAAAAGTTAAACAATGTATAAATAACGGTTAAAGAATTGTTAAAAAATTGTTAAATAGCCATTAAGTAATGGTTAAATAACCTTTAAATAATGGTTAAATAACGGCTAAAGCATTATTAAAGAATCGTTACATACAACGGCTAAAATACTGCTTGTTCAATTTATTGTCTTGGATAATTTCTCTAAAGAGAGGCAAAGATTAAGTGGAAGCAAAAAACAACATTAAATGTCCACATGACAAATACACACAAAAACGACATTAATACTGAGAAAAAACTTAAGCAATATTTCTTATTAAGTATATTTGAAGAACGCATAATAAATGTATTTAGGCAGTGAGGGACGTTCATCGGGAAGTTGGCATTTCTGTGAAACCTTTTCCGAAACCATAAAGTACTGTTGTGAAGAAGGAAATAGCCTTTCACTAAAACGACGTTATTTACGGAAAATTATTGTGTAATGAACAATATGGAGAAAGATACAATAGAGCTTTGAAAATGGATGATGTCGTGGGAATTTATTAAATATTCAAGGTTTGCATTTAAAATTGCAACCAAATTATATCAATAATATTATTGCACTTCATGTTAATATGTAATAAATCAAGTGTAATTGTGGGAATAATTACATACAGTGTTCGTCCATTCGCCTTATTTGTTGTTGTATCTCCCACCTTTTAGGAAAAAAAAAACCACTTTCCCTACTAATGAGAAGCATATTCCGAAGCCAATATTTTTTGAGCACATATAGTTCTCGCTATATAATACATACATATATACATGTGTTTATATATAACACATTTTATATATTTCGAAACCAGTATTTAATGCTGAAAGAAAAAAAATTGTATATTAAATGATTCTCTGTATATGAATTAATACCTTTTTCTACATTTTGATATACATCAGCTGACAGCATTTTGTTATAAGGTTAATAATACATATGTGTGAGATTACCCTCAGGAGATAAATTATGTCGATAAAACAGCTTGCCACTGTATAGTAAATAATCTATGAAGTTCGAAGTATATGTTACAAAAAATAAAGCTTGCCATCATTAAAATAACAAGGCCTGCAGTTTCATATGGAGCTTGGACCCAGATATTGACAGCATCAAAATTCATGGGAGTATGGGACAGGAAAGCACTTTGGTTAATGTTTGGAAGAGTTGATGAAATTGGTGCATGATGAATTAGGAAAAACAGGTAAATATTTCGTCTATATGGAAATCACGAACTTGTGATAGAAAACAAGACGGTTTGCTTAGACAAATAGAAAGAATACAGAATTTAGGGCGGCTAAGAAGATTATGAGAATCAATCTTTTAATAAGAAGAAAAATGGGATGTCCTAAGGAAAGGTGGCTTGATGTAGTGGAGGCGGATCGAGAAAGAATGGGTGCAGGGGGATGACGAAGAAAAAATTTAGGTAGAGAATAAACAAGTATCGTTAAGAAGATCAATGTCCTTTAGAAAATGTAGAGTTGGACGAAAGAGGAGGAGAGGGAGAGAGATGCTTTAGTACTCTTTCACCTGCTTATGTCAATTGTATTTCCGTCAAATAATGCATTATGCTTTCTTCCAATTCATGTAAAATAAAATAAAAATAAATGATAAATACTGATTTTGTTACTTTGAAGTAGAAACTGGAAATTTATCACTAATTTCATTATGAATTTCCTTATGCTTTAAGGAATATCGACTTCTGTATTGTAAAGAATTAAAACCATCTGACTAATTGCTCCAAACAATACTTTATTTTATTCATAATGATATATTATTAAGGCCAAAGTATATATTATAATAATGAGAACGAGAACGAATACATAATCTTGGCCATTAAATTTCAATAATGAGAATAGAGTAATATAATATTAAGGCCATATTATTGGAACAATGGAGATTCAATCATATAAATAATAAAAGTCTTATATTATTATTGTGTCTTTAATACTATCACTTTATTAATATATCACCTTCAAATAATACACGAAATGAAATACTAACATCGTTCATCAACAACAATAACCGGTCAATAAAAATTAGTAGCGCAAAAGGAAGTCAGAATCCTGTAATAACGTAAAATAAAACCAATCTTAAATTGCTTTCTTAAAAGTCAAATACTGAAACTATTTCGCTATTACAAATTTCATATAATTCAACATATTTAATTAACGATTAAACGTGATTCATATTTATAGAATAAATTGGGCGTTATTCTTTGTGTGTCCTTGAAAACTCTTAAAGCCGAATTTTACGGATGGCGGATCGATTCGAATTTCTATGTTTTATTTTGTTCAACATCGTCGAAACATGAAATAGTCATTAAAACATTGAAAGATTCGGATCGGCGGCCAGAAGTAACAAAACGGGATCAGATATTTTTCTGTTCACTGAGAATTTCCGGAAAAGTAAAAGGAACAAAACGAGAACCGGGAAAAAAGCTGTTTCCTTTTAGTTTAGCAGCGTAAAAGACGACTCCGAGAAGAAGAGTAAATTTACATTAGTAAATTTTCGCGTGTGCGAGGGATTTAAAAAACCCGAGTCCTCATTGCGGTGGAAATTACGGAACAGGAATATTGAATTGGAAAGAGTTTAGAAAGTTTCGAGACGGAATAATAGGTTTAAGCAACTTTAAATTTCCAAAAATTCAAAAAGAATATATCTCTTAGTTTAAACATAATTACATTAGACACTGCTTCTCGCTCATCCGTCCATTTTATGAATAAAGTCGCATCGGATAAGCGAGTCTATCAGAATATTGAGACTACATATACGCGTAGTTTAATTTTTAGTAAATATTTTGCTCCTTACGTCACATGATTTCCTTATCCTGCCGCTTTTACGCCAGAGCAAGAGGCCGGATTATCGGGGTTCGGAATACCAGGTATCTAATTTACATTAAACAACAGTATAAATCAACGTTTATTGGCGTAGTGCTAACTTCACCGCCGGTATCACTACGCCAATAAACGTTGATTTATATTGTTGTTTAATTTAATCTGCGTAGTGTTCGATTTATTTAAATCGAATTTATAATTAGCATCCGATTTTAGTGGAATAAGACATAATGTATTAAACACTGCTGTAAGAATCTATAGATACAAGATTGTGAACATGTGGGCTCCAACCATTGAAACACAATGTTCACTTCACAGGCTTTCTTAAGTGTTGCCACTGAGGAACGCAAGGAAGACAAATTTAAATAAGTTCAATTTCTAAAATAGGCAAACTACCAAATCTTTTCATTTTTATGTGGCATTTTCCAAATGGACCTAATCCCACTTTCGTCATTTAGCAACCTATATTTTGTATAATTATAATTTCAGTTTTTTATATTTGGCAAGTGTACATGTAATTGTTTTCCTAATTCTAAAAGCCAACCAGTCTTCAACTTGCCTTCAAAGTGTGCACACGTCACATTGAAGGTTCTGCCAAAAAGGCGTAATAAATTTCTTTAGTGTTGTATTTAATAATTTATTTATTAGCGTTGATTATTTAATTAAGCTAAACATCTAAAGCTCTAATAAATATCATTTCAACTGGATAGAATTACTGCATTTCTTCAAAACTTATTTCCGCAAACGCACACACACATATTTATGGGAAACTAAAGTGTAATTATAATGCCTAATTGAGTAGTTTCTCGTTAATCTGAACTAATTGGACGGAGTCCTGTTCGGATTAACTGAAGTCCTTAGTACAGAATGTATTCTAAGCTATAAGTGTTTGATGTGTGTGTGCGTTTCAGTGTGCATGCATACTAGATAACGGACGCGGATTAACCAGATTTTCCAATTAGTGGGTTTACAATATCGGAATTTTTTGAAACACTATTGAATTTTACCCACAATGGTACTGAGTTTAAAGTCTACCATGCGCGTAAGGTACCTTTTACCCTGCCTCCTTCAAACGTCTGATACTTACAAGCGATTACCAACTAGGCTGTGATATGTTGTATATTTCTAAGCAATATTAGGCAGTTTTTATTAGAATGTATAAATAATTTGGTAAGTGAAGATTTTATTAAATAGTATTGAAGTGTATTTTCATATTCTTACTGTTTGGAGTCATAAAAAGATCACAACTCAACTTCTAAAGTTTTTTTTATATATCTAAGGACCTTTCATCACAATATTTGCATGGCCGAAAGGCAAATTTGTAATTGGCAAGATGTTATTCCTTCTCTTTTCAATTTCTCTATCCCTGGTCAGCAGTATGTAACTAGGGTTCCGTTTCTTCATGTCTATTGCATTACTGTGAGTCAAATTAAATTCAACTGCATGTTTTGATATGCAATTGAATAGCTGTCGTCCATAAATATAATATTTCTTAAATATATCATTTATCACAATATATTTTCCGTTTTCTTTCACATTACCGTTACACTGCAACGAGGATGTGATCGTTTGCCTACGGAATTAAAGATAGCATTGCACACAGTGTTCGGAGTCCAATAGCGCCGTAACGGTAATGCGTTCGTCTATGATACTGCTAAAGCAGGTTGGGATCCAATGGCGTGACGCACGCGTGCCATTTCTATTCTACTAACCGTAGTCCAGGGTTTGATTACGTATTTAACGTAGATTCGGATTTCGAGGAAACTTGCAGCATAACCTTAGACAGCAGGGGATACAAAGGGAAGGGTTAGGGAAATTTTCCTTTTCAAATCCATAAAAATGTGGTAGAAATCGGTTATAACGAGCACCGATTATAACGACCAACTGCATATAACGAAGGAACTTTTACAAAAAGTTGGGTTACCTATTTTATTTTTTTAATGATTCGTTAAATACTCTACAAATAATGTTTTGTTCGCTAAAAGTGGTTAAGTTATATTGATCTTGATCATTATACCAAATAAAATCCATGTTTTCCTCGCAATATCCGGAAACTCGCTAAATGCGATTTCTTTAAATGTAGATTCTACTATATCCTGCATCTCCCAAACTCCCTCTCAGTATTCAACGTTGCCTTAGCCCTCTTGTTCAACTGTATCAACAAATGTTAATAAATGCCTTATATGTAGATGAATGATAATGGAGTTAATGAAAAAAATATATAAAAAAATTTAAAAATAGAAACAATTTGTACACGATACCTTTTGAACATGAACTAGGGCAGTAGAAAATTTGCAAATTGAATTAAAAGAAAATTTCTTTCAATCGAAATATAGAAATTTTATTTTGTTGGGTTTTAAAGAATGCAACACCCATTTAAATCTGTAAGCCTCGGATAAATAAAATTAAAGTAAACATTCCATTTCAATCTTTCTTCCAGCGTCAATAGAAAATAGGTTCAAGGTAGAATTAAATTTTTAATATTACTTTTCAAAGAGTTTGAAAACACCACAAAAAGCATGTGATATTTTTAAATTAACATCTAGAAAATCGTGCATTTTATGTTTTCTTTGCATGCCGTCTTTACCAAATTTATTTCGTAGACTTCGAAAATACGTTGTGTTATTTTTAATGATTATCAGATTTCCTTTAATCTCTATTCGCCCTTTCGGATGTAAATATGCAAATGTAATAAGAATCTTTCCTTGAAGGCCCTCAGAATGATTTTGCAGAATTTTGGGTTAACGGGAATTTATGTAAATATATTTGACTCGTTAAGGATTTAATTAAATTTAAATTTCTGATCCTGGACTAAGACTATTATTTTTTCAAATGCACCTGAGAGGAGAGCAAAGTTTAATAAAACATACTCTGAACATTAATTGTTTATCTTTATTAATTACACTTTGTTTATATGGTAAAGCATCGAACATGAAAAACAGTTTCCATAAATGTAATAGAAATTTTGCCAACTTTTCTAAGTATAGTGCATTTTCAATACGAATTGTGTGAAAAGTATGCACCACACGCATCTTGATTTGCCTAAAATTATGATGTCTCTAAATGAAAACTGATTTAAATCAAAATAATGTCTAAAATAATTATTCTAAAATTAAACTTGCAAATTATTCGAACGGTTCAGTACGTGGTACGCTGTTTCTAAAAACTCTCTTATCAAGTAATTTCACGGAAACTGGACTGGAATAAGAAATAAAAGAATAGTGACATACACTGGCTAGTTCTAAAGTAAAGCAATTCTTTAAAACGTTTAGATATTTGCATTCTGTTTGTGGAATACAGAAAACAGTACACATGATAGCAAGCCTTTTTTATTTACCAAAGAATTGTTTTACTGAAACTTGAGATTTCTTTGTCTGTTTATGCTCTGCTCAAGCCATGTATGATGTAGATGCTCATTCTTAGCGAAGGCGTGAAAAGCTATCATATACAACGAGCTAATTAAAACACTTTTCCCTAAATTTTAGTGAAATTATAGTCGAATGTAACGCATATAAATCTTCATTCTGGGGCCACTATGTACCACTCCTAGTTGAATATATTTTTGCAACTACAGTTCGATATGCCGCAAAAGTATACATTTCATTAAACATAAATATATGCCGTATATGCGATATGCCGAAGAGTTAAATACAGTAAACCTTCCTTAACGGTCACCTCTAAACAACGGTAACTCCCGAAGGACGGTCACATATCAATGGAACCCAACCCGTTCCATAGGAATAACATTAGTGCTAACCTCCTAACAACGAATTGCGAACAACGAAAAATAAAATTACTAAAATATTTCAAATGCGTCTGCAACAAAAATTGTCCCGTGCAAAGTAAAATTACTTTACAGAACTTTCTTCCAAGGTACTTCATTGAAACGTATGTTCCTTTAATAGGTTTATATATGTACACCAATTTCTATGAATGCAGTGTCACCATTTGTGACCAACAACCTCAATATTTCCTTTGCGCAAACCAGCACTATACACTAGAAATTTGTTTTGACTGTTCTGTTTTGTTTTTTTTTTGCGTTGTTGCCAATGATTAGAGTCGTACCTTTGTCGTTGGAACGTCAGTTTGTAATCACGAAGAATGAATTCGTTCACGAAGATTCTCTAAATAAGAAAATCAAATTTACCCAGCATTTTAAAAACGTGCAGGTGCACGAAAACTATCAACGCTTTATGGTTGTGGGAGGTCATAGATAAGTGTGATTTCAAGAAATAGAAAAGGTTTTCTGCAACAGACTTTTCGAGACATGACCTTAGATAGCAAAACAAAGTGTTGGAAAATCGTTATTATCCATTATCAAATGAAGAACTTAACAAAGTTATCTTAGAGTGGCTTTCCAATTGTAAATTAAAAACATTTTCCAATTAAAATTATTGCAATTAAAATATTTTTTAATTGCAGAATTTTTCTTCACCTTATGAATTCGAAAATATAGATAGAGGTGATGATGGGAAAAGTTGTGTGGTATTGCCAAGGTTAGCAGGAAATATGAAAGCCAGCTAATTCGTTTGCGTGGACAAAAATTCAGAACTTTCTGCTACGCCTAATACTATTCACGAATTGATGGAGAATGTCATGGAAAGGGAAAAAAGTGATGAGGAAATGGACGCTGAAGTGTGTGTACAACTGCCACAAAATTCTAACATCAAAACATATTTTGATGTTTCGTCAAATTTTCGGGAGGCCCAAACTTGGAACTAAAATTATGACGAATTACACGAAAGGACTAAAATTATTATTTCCTTCAAAATGAATATTTGCATAAAAAAGCAAAACAATTACGAATCACTGAGTTTTTTTAATATAAATGACAACAAATAAGGATTAAAAAATTTGAAATGACTAATTTTATTTATTTTAATTTTTTTATAGTGAACCCCTAAATATCAGCCACCTCCGAAAGAGGGTTACCTTCGCGTAGTCCAACAGGTGACCGTTATTCGGAGGTTTTATTGTATATACTTTAGAGTATACCTAATAATTCAAACATTTTAATCAAATATTTTAATTAAAGGTCATTTCTCTAGACCAGCTTGTTTTATACAAAGAGCAACCCAACTTCGAACTTACTTCTTTCTCGATTTTCGTAATTTTATGGGGAAACACTTTTAATGAGAAAGACTTTCCCTCCAAATGTTGAGCACTTGAAGGACGATACCGTTTTCTTGAAAGAAAAAGAATTCCTTTAATTCGGAAAAAAAAATTGTACTCGAGCGCATGGGAAAGGTGGAGGCAAACCAAAAGTTCTCTTCTAAATGCAATAAAATGTCAGCAGACGTAGGATCAGCTTAAAAAAAGAAGAATAAAATGAGAGCTTGTGAAAGTAAGTGTAAACAACTTTGAAAAGGGTCCTGGCAAGAAATGACATTGGTTTGTTTTTTTCAGCCAAATCCTTCTCTTTATTTCTATTTGACTTGACACAAGTAATTCTGAAAGTGTTTATTTTAGTCGAGACATGTAAACACCCGCGAACTCTAAAACTTTCCCTTCGTTGTCCCATTTTGTAACAAAATAAGCTTGGTTCTAAAAGTAAAATGTCGAACACTGTTTCTTAAATACAGTATGATAAAAGTTTATCTCTGCTATTTTTCTCAACAACATTTTCTAACTACAACAGTGCTTTAAGAAATATATACAGAGAGAAATCGTTTACACATATCTAAAATGAAATTGACAGCGTAAATAAATACTTACGACAAAAAAAAGGTTTTTAATGTAGTGTAACTAATAGTCCTGTCTTTTAGATATCGGATTGCATCTAGGTGCCCTCTACAGTAGGAATTTTAAAGTCACAAACGGAATTTTGTCCCATTCCACCTCCACAGCTTTCTACAGATCATCCAAGGTTAGCGTTTTGTAAGAGCTTGTTTCAAAAGTCCAAATACGAGGTAATCCATCAGTGCTACATCTGGAGACTTGATAGAAATATGGTTAACTGGCATTGATTTGATTCCAGTTTCTAGTCTCATTTTTCTAGAAATGCAGTTGTACTTTTCGAGGTGTGGCTGCTGCGTTTTGCCCTGATGGAGTTCCATACATCGGAAGTCAGTAAGATACAATTTTGAAATAGCTTCTTTAAAAATAGAACATTATTTTGATAACATGTAGAGTTGAGTTTTGTATTTTTTTCAATTCTCTTATTTTTAATTGTCTTTTTAAACAGATGCCAGTGATAACCATGAATTTTTAAATGAAATTTTTTTTGCTCTCTTTGGACAAAAATGTTGAGTTCCTCGAGCCTCTTTTTCAATAATAAATCGATGTTTATTATTAAAATCATTTAACTAAATCCATGTTTTCTCCATTGTAATAATTTGTCCATCTATTTCCTGCTAAATGACTTATATATAATAATTTGCATCTAGTCCCCGCTCACAACATACCGAGGTAGCAAACGACGAGTTGTACTTTGTTCTGTTTTAAATAAGTTAAAATCTTTATTGATTATTTTATTTATAGTTGATGCTACTGCATGTAAAGCTTTTGTAATAGTTTTAGGAGATTTTGGATTTTCTTGTAAAATTATAGGTTTTACTTCAGAAATTCTAGAAGAAGTAAATACCGTTTCCGGGATATTTCTTTTGCTGTTTTCCTCTTGATCTAAGCCTGAACATTTGTTTCCTTTAAGATAAATAATATTGTTTATTTTTATTATTAAAGTTGAAAAACATGCTTCTTTCTTTGTTTGTAAATTCTTGAATATGAATATTCCTCTTCAGGACTTGCAAATACATAACCTTCAATCCAAAGCTTTCTTTCTCGTGCCATTATATCACAGCGCAAACTCAATTTTTAATCGAAATCGATTTTCAATTTTTCTTTAAATTAAACAACAATTTTATTCAATACTTTTTGGCGTAGTGATACCAGCGTCGATGTTATGGCGTGATTAGATGGTGAAACGTTCGAAAGGAAAGAAGTGAAATATTTTCTGCGCTCGGTTGGGCACGAACCCACGACCTTCCTTAACATCGGCGCTTTTATCACTACGCCAAAAGACGTTGATTAAAATTGTTGTTTGATTTAATCTGCGTAGTGTTCGATTTATATAAATACTTTTGCTTTAGTTTGAAAAATAATAACAAAATAATACCTATCGGAAAATTAAAATTTGCTATCGAAAAATTTGCAGAATTTTATACGTATCTATTTACATTTATATAAAGTACATACTTAAATATTCATGTCTTCAAATGAATAAGAAATCCATAGTGGGTTTAAATGTTTGTGTTACTCCTATAACGATAATCTTACAAGGCTATTACACTTGATCCAGATACTGCAGACACGTGACATAAAAACGCGTTTCAAGAAATATTATAGGCTATATTATTAAACAAAACTATTGGGTAAAAGAGGTAATCCTCAAAGTTTGTTGTAAACTTAATTTAAGATGTTCGAAGTGTACATTCCTGGGTATACAGTACATATCTATGGATGGCCAAATTCTCATTATATTCGTGCAGAAATGTCCATACCAAAGTAATCGTGTTAGTGCATCTTTGTCTCAGATTATATAAATTACAAAGAATTGAGGGGAGGGGATTTGGAAACAATTTCGTCAAGGTCTTAAACACACATATTGAGTAGGTAACACCGCTTGACATAAATATAATAAAAGCAATCAGACAACTTTGAGCGGTTTGTTATCTAGCCTCACTCGAGCTTTGACACAAATTAAGAATTCTCCCACGGTGCACCCTCCCCTCAAACATGCTTGTAACCCTCCTAGTTGCTTTACTATTCCGCGGATTTTCTTCACGGTCAAGACACATAAACCTTCT
>QLNU02015359.1:72469267-72479355 GCA_006491805.2 Dysdera silvatica | reverse complement strand
TTGCATGAAAATGAGATAAGAAAGGACACTGTTGTTGCTGCAGTTGCGGTAAAACCAAAGATTCCAGCATGCTATGGTATCTCCAAGCTGTCACAGAAAATGTCACAGGGTCGTTCTCAGTAATTTCCTCAAAGAAGAATGTCATAACGAGGCCATCTTTAAGAACATATTCAAAACAGGTTTTTTCTTCATTGATTATGCTACGGACGTGATACACACGTACTTTCTTCTATGATTTTGTTTGCAATAACTGTTACGATAAAATGTTAAAAATTAATAATAATAATAATAATAATAATAATAATAATAATAATAAATAAAAATGTTATTTCAGTTTGGGTTCAGTTATTTTATTCATTTTGCCATGCCTCTAGCGTGGACTTTTTATTTTACAATTCCTTTCCTCATCCCAAGTAATCTATAAACCAATTTTAGGATCGCCGCTGAACAGTTTAAGTTGAATTGTGCTGTAAATAAGCTAATTTTAATTATAACCAGATTGCATATAAAAAATTTATTATGCTTTCCGAAGTTATCAAATGAAATACTTTTAAATAAAAAATGTAATGGACCGAATACTGTTTTGAATTTGAAGAGCTTATTATATGCAAAATATCATTACCCAAAAAAAACTAACATGAAATTAAAAATAATCTTTATTATTTCAAGAACTTTTTTTAGGAAACATTTTTGCTTTGAACTGTTTTTTCATTCTCTTTGTCAATCACTCCGTAGTAGGAAATTGCATTCTCCATTTCTCTGTTCTTCAGAAAACGTTAAAGGGTTAACGTCATCGTCTATAACTTCTTTTTAAAAAGCTTTCTCTATGCGAGACATTTCTTCTTGTTCTCATAGAGAGAATGCTTTTGTTACGATTTTAACTTCTTTTTTGTATTTATTGGTTTGCAAATACGCCCTTATTCAAGATTAATGAGATCTTGATCATTAAGTTCCATATCGTAGGACTAGAATAATTTCTCAACATTTTCCTTGCTTGACTCTGCTAAACCGGTGTCTATTTCTTGAACATTGTTTGATGGTGTCGTTCACCGTAGTCTTCAATCCTTAGAAATCATTTATGCAAGAAGGTAAAAGTACTTACCAAATCTTTTCCGACTACATGTTGTAAATCCACCCCTTCACGACTTCTTTACGTTTCTACTAGAATATTTTATGTGAAACTTCTTCGAAAACTATACTTCACTACTTGGTTCTTCACAGATTGTTTTATTAGGAGTCTAAAGAAATTCTACTAGTGAGTAAATAAGCCTTAAAGGTAAGCATCACCCAGATTGCCACAAAATGAGTTGTAAGTGCTTATGTCTTTTACGAAACATGGCTTACACATTTTCACATAGAACATTTAGTGCTTATGTTTGACCTGGGCATGTATTAAAATTTTAAAATCGTCTTTTTGTGACTAGTTGTATTTTCTCACTTCAGTTTGTATTAACTGTTTTTAACAAATATCGTAATAATTGCATTTTTCAAATTAATATCAAGGATTTTGGTGTCAAACTAAAAGGCAGAGATTCAGGGGTAAGATTCTATTTATTATTATAAATATTACTCAATTGACTTCCACTGTAAGTAAATTATGTAAGCATGAAAATACCCTACGCTTTAGCAGTCCGGTTCTTTTCGTCTTAGGTTTCGTTGTTTCGCCTTAGATAAATTTAATGTGTCTGCTTGGAGTAAAGAAAACGACTGCTCAAAGAAATCTTGAATCACTGCTTAAATTGAGCGACAGCACATTGGAACCCGGCTCCGGTACGTCTTCATTTTTGGCAATTATTTAGATATTAGCAGAAGCTATTAAGGGTCATGTATTGCCAAAAAGCTCATGAATTTCATGAAAAAGTAGTGAATTTTTTACGATTGTCACGATTTTTGTTGTTCAGTAAAATAAACTTAAACAATTTATGTGATTTATCGTTTTTTTTCGCAGCCATTTGATTATTGATTGATTTGTCCTAATATTAGGACTCCTGTACTTTTTGTTAGTAATTGAGCCCTGCCTTAAATTACAATCTGTATTACGAATCTAATTATTTATAGGGCTTCGCATTTTTTCCCTTACATTATTAAATGAATATCAAAATGTCATGAGATAATTAAGAAAAGGAAGGAAAAAGTTTCAAATACGTTTAATATGTTTTGACTTATTTCATAGAGCTCTTCCAAATAAGATGCTGTCCTTAATTTTATCTAAGTAATTTAACATATCCAGTGGTTCCTTATATTTCATTCTAAATTCCCATTTCCTTTCTTATTTCTTGCTCAGAAGGTGTATTACAGCTTTTTTCTTCCCGCATGGCTGCCTCCATTAGCGCTCGTTTGCTATAACATAGATTTCTCCATTTTTTTTCCAACCCATGTAAGTTTGAAAGCGATGAAGGGAAAACCTTACAAAATTATATATTTTTCAATGGTTATTGTAATTTTTTCAACTATATAAACTGTAAACTCACCTTAATTACAAGTATTTCTGCCATAATAACGTGAAATAATTTATACCAAAAGTTTATAATTTATAAAAAAAATAAAACACGAGTTGCTCGCAGTGTTGTGGAAATACGTTCAGACAGCTTTTGTGTAAAGAATAAAAACAAGAAATATTCATTTTCTATCTCGGGATATATTCTCTCTTCGAAAACTATTAATACCTTTTTGCTATTTATGTAAAGCTTTCCTATTTTTCACAGACTCAATCTTTAGATCTTTCCATTCGACGCTTGGTCCCTGGGGCTATAGATTTCGCTTCATTGATACATTTTTATTATTCTTTGTTTGACAAGGGCTAAAGAGCTGCAAATATTAAACGCATTCATCATTATAAGGAAGCTCTCTGGTATTATATTTGTCCTATTGTGGCCTTTACCTTCCCATTAGCTACAGACCACTCAAAACTGCCACAAAATCAGCTAAAGATTCCTAACTATATTGTGTTCTAAGTCCATTCTTTGTCTATCTTATATTGTCTTACTGTTTTGAAGACAGTAACTTCCTTAAACTTTATAACGAGCTATTAAAAGAGTTGTCACATCTTATAACTGTGAGGGACTTTAAAGGAAAGATAATGGATTTCTCGCTCCTTTTAGGTAAAGGACATCGAACGATACTCTCTGGAGAGTGTGTTTTTTTTTGCTTGTGTTTAGTTATTTTCTTGTCCCTTCCCATTATTTGCGAAGAGTATTATGTGTTCCCCTCACTGATACTCTCATTTTTATGAGATGGCAGAAATACAATGTTTATATTAAAAAATATATATTTCATTTATAAACTGTCAGTAGACGAAACCATATACTAACACTGAATGCTTTATCCCATAATTTAACTCAGAAGTCGCCAACATTTTGGACCTCACGGACCCATAAATTCGTAACTTTAAATTCCGCTGAATAATAATGTGAATTTTTTTTAAGAAGATGAATTCAAGGCTTCTTCTGTTGCCCACAATGCAACATGTGAGAATTTTTTAACTAATTGCCGACAATTATCTCAAGTACAGTCTATAGATACAAAAATTTACAATTAATTATTTTAACAGAAAGTTAGAAATTAGTACTTATATCTTCAGGAGCGTATCGAGCATAGTTTGTAAATTTAGTTCAAAATAAAAGCGAAAATTATCATTCAAAATATGAGAATTTCTTAGAATATTATTTTATTTTATTATTAATAAAGCATTAAAAATGCAAATAATGTCCAGATTTTTCTGCGGACCACCGGTTGGCGACCGCTTTTTCATAGGGTACGTGATAGTTTTTGCAAGTATGGAGGGCAATTATGATTTTTTTTAAGTGGACATTAACATTAACGTTATCTATACTAGCTATGGGAAAATTGCATAGTGACCAAATAAGTGAACGATTTTTTTCCTTTATAAACGATGGACAAATTCGTTCATGGTTTCGTTAAATGAACGATTAGGTATATATGTAATTTATGTATGTCGGAATATATTTTTTTTCGCATACAATGTTTTATGCATGTCTAAGTACGGTTTCATAAGGTTTTTACCTATATCCTGAAAAAAAACCGTATAAAATTATACGTTGTACCTTAAAGAGAAAGAAGGAGTATCGGGATCAGTAAGATCGTACAGTGATAAACACCCTACATTTCCATGATAAATTTGATATCGGATATTGTTAAAAGAATAAATACGGATGAAACAATCCATTTGATTAAAACTTTAAACGTTATAAGCGCAGATAAGTCCGAATATTATTTTTGTCAGCTCACATTTTTGACGGACTCGGCTGTCTTCTCTTCAGGAATATTTTTCATTTCTTCAGGAATTCTCCTCAAGAATATATGTCGTGTTCCTGATAGAAATATTAAAATGTAGGAACACCATAAAATGGCTTGGATATACGAAGCAAATAATTGTAGAATATGTGGCCAAACAATGGATGGGCAATTGGTTATTGGAAAGAAGATGAGAAGAAGACAACTGCTGAAATGGAAGGATGGAGTACAAGAAGATCTGAAAGAGTATGGATAGAGTAGAAAAGACGACTTGGATAGAAGATTCTGGAAAGGAAGCATGAAAAGGCATAACGCCAACCCCATATGAACATAGAAAAATGGCAAACGGAAGGAAGAATGAGAAAATATGTCTCTATTTTCGGACATGGAACCGTACGTAATTAAGAGGAAGCATAAAGCAAATACGTAGAAATAAACATGAAGGGCAAAGTAGAGTAGCTATGAAGTATTTTGCAATTGGAAGGGAAACATTTGAAACTGAAATAGACCCACCATTAATAATAAATAATATCGACTTTTTTGAGACCGATATGGATCTACCAATGGAATTATAGTAAATTTATGTATTTGAATATATATGAATCCACCAATAAGAATACATAACATTGACCTATTTTCACGTAATTTTATTTATGCTTTTCTAGTGGCAGAAATATTTTGGAAACGAGATATTTTACCAGTACACATCGAACAATAAAAAATGCATATAATGTGGAATTAAAATCGTTAAACAAGCAAAATAATTTAAACTCTATATGTCCTATAATGTCTTTATTTGATGATTCCTATAAAAAGACGATCATTTTAATTTTTTATGTACTTTTCTCCATTTGTAGCTAGCCATCACTAAAACTAATGCTTGTCTTCGTGATATATTAATCAGCAATTTCAGAAATTCATAGTTAGTTGCTGCGCTTCATTACCTGTATATGAGTCACATGCATGAAGTATTAATATACATAAAAAAGTAATATCATTCTACTTCAGAATGTAAGATTATTTTAGGTTGATGTTTTAAACATCACTAAAAGGGCTAAATAGTAATGCTATTACGATGAAGAAAGGGTGTGTTTTGTCGGAAGGTGGCATTCCCAATTTCTTGTCACAATTCATTTGCTTTCGGAAGTAGGTAGTTTGGGTGGAGGACTGATTACAGCAATTTGCTAGCCATGTTAGCGTGGGGCAATTACCAAGAAGGGAACTTCGACCGTGGTGAACCGATAACAAGCCTTCGAACCCACGTGATAATTAAATTACACATTCCGCTTACTTTTACGGAACTGTTCAATTACTCAGCGCTTTCGCCCACTGTTTTTGCTGTTATAGTAATTCTGAATGCTGGCTAGTGACAATTCGTAATTAATGAAACCGTGAGTTAATCAGTTTGTTTCTAGGTTTAGCTAAGCATGCCATCTGGATGGAATTAATTCGAAAAGCCCAAATTACAACACACGTTCAGTGCTTGAAGATATCAATTTAAACTTAAACTACAATTCCTGAAGGAATATAAAAGATTAAAATATAATCTTTGAAGATACAAAATTTGAAATATAATCCTTAAAGATATCAAAATTTGAAACAAAATTCTTGAAGACACCAGATCTTGAAATATAACCCTTGAAGATACTGAAGCTTGAAATATAGTCCTTGAAGATAGCAAAGTTTGAAATATAATCCTTGAAGATACTAAAGCATAAAATAAGGTAGGCTGTTACACAGCTATAGTTCTCATACTGCTCATATTACGTATCTCAAAATATGATATCGGGGTGAATAAAGTTATTATTATTATTATTATTATTGTCGACATTCATTTATACAGATTTTAAGACGATTATATCCTGGATTTTTAAATGCATAATTTGATCACAGGTGGAAGTATTTAAATAGCATGGACACCTCAAACTTGCTTTTTTGAACAGTATCATATATGTCATTATATTCAGCAAATATCTATCCACTGATTGTTTAAAACATGTAAAATTGTATCAAAGGTGTCATGGTCAGGTATATATGTGCGATCACACTTAGCGTGTGTGCAGGTAGTCGTTGTGCTGCTACCAGCTCGGCTCGTAACTGAGCAATCTACGTCTCTTCGTGAGGCGGGTTCTGTATTCCACGTGCTAGGTAGAAAACTAGAAGGTCGATGATGAAGAGTGAGGTAGATCAAGAATGAAGAAACGCTCTAACACTATTTATTGAAGGTGATTAGTATATACCTTGACATCACAGACAAGGCAACTATAGGCACACCCCCTAAGTTCCAACGTATTAGTCAGGCACGGAAATCACACACACGTGTGTCCTTCCTACTCCTCTGCCTCGTTCGATCTGCCCTCTCTTACCCACTGTACGCAACCAACTCTTTCTCCACTATGATATAATTGGTCAGTCTTAAGACCGTGGTCACACCTGATTGGCCGATGTGACCCTTCTCCCCGTTCCATACATGTTTCCCATAAATATTCTGTAATGTCAATCTGGACCTTGCAGACCAGAGTTATTGCAATTTTATCCGCCCACATCCGGACTGTTTCCTCTCGACCCTTTTCACAAAGAAGACCTACAAGTCTCACTTTCCCATGCTAACGCCATGTGATCATTACAAAAAGTTCTTGGAATTTTCTGCTATATTCTCAGAATATTTTTGTGCGTGTGTGTTCTAGTGTGTGTGCGTGTGCTGGTGTATGTGTGTGCGTGTGTGTGCACATTAGCACGCAGTTCATATTAAGCCACTAAGTTCTTCCTGGATAGCTCATTATTCAGTCTTGCCGCAAAAAACAATAAGTGAAACACGCTCGAAAAGTAACTGAACAATTTTTTGTTTAACATAATATCACCGAAGCTTCCTTTTCACGAGGGCTTCCTAATCTCAGGCCGTGAACCGAATCATGGTCGAGGAGGGTTGATGCAGTATCGCGACAGGATTGTGGATGGCCCTGTAATTATCATTAAAGAAAGTTTTTCTACGATGTTACTAAGAGTGGACAAACATTTCTAAAGTTGAAGATGTGTTAAAAATATTTTAGGCATCTCCCAAAATTTTCCAAATCGTTGGAATATCCATGTTCAAAAAAAAACATCAATGTTCTAACCCAAGAGTTGAATCACGAGTTACATACAACTCGCCATTTAGGGCCGTGGCAATAAAAGTTTGGTGATAGCTACCCCACGTAATAAAATTCAAATAGGCGTCAACCGAATATATAGTTAACATATAGCTATGATCAGCACCAACGAAGCGCATTATATAAAATTTGAAAGTATCTGAGTGTTTGTGTATTGAAACAAAAAACATATGTTGTAAGTTTCCAAAATAAAATTAAATGCCAAGTGCAGGTAAATTTGTCGTCATAAAGAATTTTGAAATATTGCAGAATATGCCTTAAGATCCGTTTTCTTTTTATTTGTGTTTAAGATTTACATTTAATGGGGCACATAGCCCATAAAGTTTCAAAAATTTACCTTTTTTTATTTTTTTTTTATAAGAAAGCCAAAATATTTCTGACCATTTTAAGACCAACCGTTTAAAAATATCTACATTAGAAGTTGAATTACGAAAAAAAATCTAAAGAGTACTGAATCTTCAAGGATATCATTTTAAAGGGACGCAGAGTTTGTTTACATTTAGTTTCGATGTTTTCGTATTCATGTATTCGTTTAAGAATTTTATGCGCATTGTAGGAGACGTGTCTACATACATACTTTCTTATTTTATCAACAGATGCAGGACAAATGAAGTAAACTACTCTACGCACTTTATGTTTGTAAACAAACCAGTGTTCCCTAAAACAAACCACGTTTTTGCGATTGCCTGCTGCTTGTTCCACGTTTGGTTTTTTGACCTCGTTTTTGCGATCCAGGTTTTGAAATCCTATTTTCTTTCTTTTTTAATACATATATTTATATTTTGTCGTTTCTCTTACTCTATATATTATCAGTGTTATGGCGAATGTTATTCCCACTAAAAAACGTGCATCCGGAACACGGCCAAAAAAAAGAAAATTTACCGGAAATGTACATACACGAAATCATAAAATGCTGGACGAAAGCACATCGAGCAAAAAATTAAAGCTGTGCTTTGAAGAAGATTCTCCTGTAGATCAAACTTTTGAAGGGTACCGAATATTGGATAAGGGTCTGATGTTTGAGGCCCTGGAACAACTCCTTTCTTGCAAGGTATGTGGTTGCAGCATTACCATCAGTGAATTAATTACCAGTGGACTAGCATCTAAATTTATTTTGAATTGCTCAAGCTGTGGACAAATCGGTTCTTTTCTCAGCAGTAAATTTATTGGCCCGAAGAATGCTGTTGCAGAAATAAACCGTCGGTTTTTATATTCCATGAGATGTCTGGGTCAGGGATTGTCGGGGATGAATATGTTTTGTGCTGTAATGGATTTGCCACAGCCAAATGCAGAAGGGTCGTATAATCGACAAATCAAACACCTTGAATTAGCCACCTCGAAAGTTGCCACAAAATCCATGAAGAAGGCTGCGGAAGATGAGGCACTACTTACAGGGTCATCGAACATCATCATTAGTGGGGACGGTACCTGGAAAACCAAAGGGTATATGTCTTTGGTAGGTGTGTGTACTGTTATTGGTGAACAGTGTGTGAAAGTTATCGATAAAGAAGTAATGTCAACTTTTTGCAAGGGGTGTGATGCATATAAAGGTATTCGACGTGGTCCAAACTTCGATAAATGGAAGGCCTTACACGAACTTGAATGTTTGAAGAACCATACGGGTTCATCGGGAAGTATGGAGGCGGTAGGCATGTGCCGTATATTTGAACGATCAGGGGCACTAAGAGATGTTAAATACAGTGGATATATAGGAGACGGGGATTCAAAAACATTTTTATCCATAAGGAATTTACAGCCATACGATGATGTAGACATTAAAAAAATTGAATGTGTTGGTCACATTCAGAAGCGCATGGGAGCCAGGCTAAGGAAAATGAAACAACATATGTCTGGAAAGAAATTAGAAGATGGCAAGTGTCTTGGAGGAAAAGGCCGGCTCACTGATAAAGAGATAGACCAACTCAGTTCCTACTATGGGAATGCAATCAAGGAGCATAAGGACAATTTAAGTGCGATGAGGAAAGCAGTATGGGCTGTCTTCTTCCATAAAGGATCAAGTGATGCTGATCCACTGCACCATTTTTGCCCCAAAGGAAACATATCGTGGTGTGCTTACCAGCGAGCTATTACAAAAAAAGCAACTGGGATATTTCGCCATAAACAATCTTTACCTCAGGCTATCATGAAGTTTATAAAACTGATTTTCAACGACCTGTCCCATCCCAAATTACTGAGTTGTTGCTTAGGAGGGAGGACTCAAAATCCAAATGAGTCTCTCAACTCAATGATTTGGAAGTTTTGCCCCAAAACGTCCGGGTCAGGACGTCGAATTGTAGACATCGCTACAAATGAAGCCATAATTCAGTTCAATGAAGGGGTAAAGGACGTCTCCACACTATGAAGGCTTTTGACATCCAACCTGGAGTGCAGGCAAGTCGTATTTTAATAAAAGCTGATGGACGACGAATTTCACACTCCCTATGTCGTGCAACCAATGTCACAAAATGCCGACATCAAGTGAAAAGACGCCAAAAATTAGGTGCAGCTGAAGCTGTGAAGCATGCCGAAGGACCCTCATACTTGTCTGGTGCTTTTTGAAGAAGCTTCATCAAAACAGGTTTGTAATAAAAACTTTGCTTTTAGTTTTTTAGCAACAACAATCAATTTTATCATGCGCGCAAGGAATTAATATAGCATTTTGAATTGATGAATGGGTGATGACGT
>QLNU02015359.1:72429468-72455493 GCA_006491805.2 Dysdera silvatica | reverse complement strand
TACTAGATTTTAAATTAAATTTAAAAAATGTTTAGATAATTAATTTAAAAATAAAGGAAATTATTATCAATATAAACCAGTTGGCAGCAAATTGTAATGAGAAAAGTTTTAGTCTGTCTAAGTCCACGCTGCCCAGTGTTAGCTATAATTAGAAGCTCTGGAAATAATAAATAAATTAATTTAAAAGTTCTGGTTGATTAGAATATATATAGAAGGCATAAAAAAAATAACAAAATGAAGTATAATGTTGTTTTCAACTGTGAATTTATTCATTTATATTATTTTGTGCGTGTAATGGCACTTTTCTGTTGTTAACTAATTTTTTTCTAAGGCTAAATTTTATTTGGGTTCTTCGTGTGTATCAACGCCTGTTATGGACATTAGAAATAAAAAAGTTAAAATACATACAAAAAAAAAATGATATAATAAACTCAAACATTTTAAAATTGAAAGGGAATTAAAAGTTTTCAGAAAGAAAGAAGAGAAGATGTAAATAATTTCGGAATAAGAAGCAATTTCATTACAGCATGATACAGTTTAAATTTAAACTAAATTCTCTAAACTCAAAATTTGAATAGAAGGCGAGGATTCAGCGAGGCAGTTCTCTAATTTTAAAGCTCGTGATTCGGCAATTTCATTTTTCTGCTGAATTTATTTTTGTTTGGCATTTTAAAATATTTTTTATTAAAGTAATAAATATTAATGCATTTAAATTAGATTTTATTAATATTTTCGGTTGACATATTACAAATTATAGCAAAGCCGCCATTTAAAAATAAACCTCTGTCCAAGCGAAATAAATTCTTTTTTTTTTTTTTTTCAAAACTTTTCTATTTTATTTACCCATTTCCGAGACTTAAAACCTTCGGAACAAGTTTACTGAAGTTACATATTTTATCCTTATTCCGAAGAAAATTTCGGCTGAAAAACCATTTAACAAAAAACTTATTCACATTCTTTTCATCTTGTTAACTTTTGATTTTTTGATAACCGCTTTAAAATTTAAAGGATAAAAAATAATTTTTGGCACAAAAATTTTGCTGAAATAATTGTTTTTTCAAAACTTGCTAAAATTGCTTGATTAAAATAATTATTTTTTATGTCTGAGATTTATTTATGGTTTGATTTAATTTACTGAATATAGTTACTGATACTGAGTCAAAGTAAAGATTATTGCACGTTTAAAGAATCCCATAAAACAAACACAAAACAAAGAATGGAAGGTTATCAGAAAAATGTAACTCATATTTGCAGAATCAGAACAAGAATTGGACAAAAAATTGTAAGAATAAAGTATTTGCATGAAAGTTCCAAAATAATATTTTTTATAAACAAATTAGTTTCGTTTAAAAAATTAGTAAATAACGGTTAAATAAAAATAAAGTTAAATAATAATTGTTAAATAATGGGTATATAATTAAATGGTTAAATAAATTTAGAATTAAATAACAACGGTTAAATAATGGATATATAATTAAATGGTTAAATAAATATAGAGTAAAATAACAATGGCTAAATAACGTGTATATACGGTTAAATAATTATTGTTAAATAACGGTTATATAATTATACAGTTAAATAATAATGTTTAAATAGCGAAATTGTTAAATAATGGTTAAATAACTGTTAAATAATGGTTAAATAACTGTTAAATAAAAGAATTTAAAATAATGGTTACATAAGGATTAAATAATAGTTAAATAACTGAAATGGTTAAATAACGGTTAAAGAATTGTTAAATAATGATTATATAGCACTTAAATAATGGTTAAATAGCACTTAAATAATGGTTAAATAGCACTTAAATAATGGTTAAATAGCAGTTAAATAATGCTTAAATGACCGTTAAATAATGGTTAAATAACGGTTGGAGAATTATTAAATAATCGCTACATATAACGGCTAAAATACTGCTTGTTAAATTTATTGTCTCTGATAATTTCTTTAAGGATTGGAAAGGACTAAGTCGAAGCAGAAAACAACATAAAAAATTTACATGACAAATCCACGCAAAAATCACTTCAATACTAAGAAAAACTTAAGTAATAATCTCTCTTATTAATTACGTTGAAAGAACGCATAATAAACGTCTTTAGGCAGTAAGGGACTTTCATCGGGACGCTCGTATTTTTGTGAAGTCGACATCTTCTCCCCCTTTTAACAAAAAAAAGCAAAAATATATTTTCCCTAATAATGAGAAGCATATTCCAAAGCCCATATTTTATTAACGCACACGGTTCTCGCTATGTAATACATATAAGTATACATATGTTTATATATAGTATGTTTTGTGAAACCCGTATTTAATGCTGAAATTTTTTTTTTGTATAGTAAAGGATTCTTCATATACAAATTAATGCTTTTTTTCTATATTTTGATACACATTAGCTTGCAGTATTTTGTTATAACGGTAGTAATACATATATGTGAGATTACCTTCAGGAGATAAATTATGTCGATAAAACCCCTTTCTACTTTATAGTAAATAATCTATAATGTTCTAAATATATGTTACAAAAAATAAAAATTGCCATCTTTAAAATAATAAGACCCGTAGTTTCATGTGGAGTGTGGACCTAGATATTTCAGCTCATCCTTGACAGCATCAAAATTGATGAAAGTATGGAACAGGAAAGCACTGCGGTTGATATTTGGGAGAGTTAATGAAAATGGTGAATGATGAATTGGGAAACATAGGTAAATATTTCGTCTATATAGAGATCACGAACTTGTGATAGGGAAAAAGACGGATTACTTAGAAAATAGAAAGAATGGCAGTATCTAGGGCGGCTAAGAAGATTATGGGAATCAATCCGGTAATAAGAAGACAAATGGGATGGCCTAGGGAAAGGTGGCTTGATGTAGTGGAGGACGACCTAAAAAGAATGGGAGCAATGGGATGACGAAGAAAAAAATTATATAGAGAATTAACGAGGATCGTTAAGAAGGCCAATGTCCTTCAGAAAGTGTAGAGTCGGAGGAAAGAGGAGGAGATGAAGAGAGACGTTTTAGTAGTCTTTCACCTGCTTATGTAAATTGTGTTTCCGTCAAATAATGCAATATGCTTTCGTGCAATTCATGTCAAATAAAACAAAGATAAATGGTAAATACTGATTTTGGTACTTTTAAGTGGAAGCTGATAGTTGTTCACTAATTTCATTATGCTTTAAGATATATCGACTTCCGTATAGTAAGAAATTGAAACCATCTGATTAATTGCTCCAAATAATACATTATTGTATTCATAATGATATATTATTAAGGCCAAAGTATATATTATAATAATGAGAACGAATACATAATCTTGGCCATTAAATTTCAATAATGAGAATAGAGTAATATAATATTAAGGCTATATTATTGGAACAATGGGGATTCAATCATATAATAATAAAGGTCTTATATTATCATTGTGTCTTTATTGCTATCACTTTATTAATATATCACCCTCAAATAACACACTAAATGAAATAACAACTTCCTTCGTCAACAGCAATAACCGTTCAATAAAATTAGTAGCGCAAAACGAAATCAGAATCCTGTAATAACCTAAAATAAAACCAGTCTTAAATTTCTTTCTAAAAGTCAAATCCTGATACTATTTCGCTACTACAAATTTCATATAAATCAACATATTCAATTAAACGTTAAACGCGATTCATATTTGTAGAATAAATTGGGCGTTATTCCCAGTGTGTCCAGGAAAACTCTTAAAGCCGAATTTAATAGATGACAGATCGATTCAAATTTCTATGTTTTATTTCGTTCAACGTCGTCGAAACATGAAATAATCATTAAAACATTGAAAGATTCGGATCGGCGGCCAGAAGTAACAAAACGGGATCAGATATTTTTCTCTTCACTGAGAATTTCCGGAAAAGTAAAAGGAACAAAACTAGAACCGGGGAAAAAACTTTTTCCTTTTAGTTTAGCAGCGTAAAAGACGACCCCGATAAGCAGAGTAAATTTATAATAGTAATTTTTAGCGTCCTCGAGGGATTTAAAAAACCGAGTCCTCATTGCGGTGGAAATTACGGAACAGGAGCATTGAAGTGGAAAGAGTTTATAAGGTTTCGAGACGGAGTAATAGATTTAAATAACTTTAAATTTCCAAAAATTCGAAAAGAATATATCTCTTAGTTTTAGCATAATTACAGTAGACACTGCTTCTCGCTCTGCCGTTCATTTTATGTATAAACGCGCGTCGGATAAGCGAGTGTTCTGGAATATTGAGATTACATATACGCGTAGTTTAAATTTTAATAAACATTTTGTTCCTGACGTCACATGAAGGAGTTATCCTGCATCTTATACGCCAGAACAAGAGGCCAGATTATGGGGTGTCGGAACACCAAGTATTTAATTTATATTAAAAAACATTATAAATAAACATTTATTGGCGTAGTGATAACATCGGCGCTGGTACCACTACGCCAATAAACGTTGATTTATATTGTTGTTTAATTTAATCTGCGTAGTGTTCGATTTATTTAAATCTAATATATAATTAACATCCTATTTTAGTGGAACTAGATATAATGTATTAAATATTGCGGGGGTGGGGTTAGGGAAATTTCCATACTCAAATCCTTAAAAATGCGGTGGAAATCGATGTAACGAGCGCCTATTATAACGACCAACCGCATATAACAACCAAATTTTTAAAAAAGTTGGGTTTCCTATTTTATTTTTTTAATCATTCGTTAAATCCGCTCCGAGAAAAGTCTTGTTCGCTAAAAGTGGTTAAATTGTATTGAGTTTGAACCTTATACCAAAAAAATCCATATGTTCCTCGCAATATCCGGAAACTCGCTAAATGCGGACCCTTTATATGTAGATTCTGCTACATTCTACATCCCCCAAACTCCCTCTCTGGATTCAAAACTGCATTATCCCCCCCTTGTTCCACTGTATCAACAAATTTTAAGAAATGCATGAATTGTGGATGAATGATAATAGAGTTTTTGAAAAAAATATATAAAAAATTGAAAATTAGAAACAATTGGTACACGATGCCTTTTGAATATGAACTAGGGACGTTAGGAAATTGTCAAATTAAAAGAAAATTTCTTTCAATCGAAATATAAAATTTTTATTTTGTTGGGTTTTAAAGAATGGAACACATATTTACATCTGTAAGGCTCGGATAAATAAAATTAAAGGTAAACATTCCATTTCAATCTTTCTTCCACCATCGATAGAAAATATGTTCAAGGTATAATTAAATTTTTAATATCACATTTCAGACAGTCTTTGAAAAAACCGCCAAATGCCTGTGATACTTTTAAACTAATGTCTGGAAAATCGTAAATTTTATGTGTTCTTTGCATGCAGTGTTTCCGAAATTTATTCCGGAGACTTAGAAAATACGATGTGTTATTTTTAATAAGTATCAGACTACCTTTAAATTCCATTCCTCTCTTTCGGATGTAAATATGCAAATGTAATAACAGTCTTTGCTTACAAGCCTTGCTCTCAAAATTATATTGCAGAATTTTGGGTTAACGTGAATTTATGCAAATATATTTGGTTCGTTAACGATTTGATAAAATATAAATTTCAGATTCTGGACTAAGACTATTATTTCTTCAAATGCACAGTGGATGACAGCATAGTTAACAAAATATTTTCTGAACATTAATTGTTTAACTTTATTAATTACATCTAATTTTTATTGTGAAATATCGAACATGAAAAAACAGTTTCCATAAATATAATAGAATTTTTGTGAACTGTTTCTCCGCACAGTGCATTTTCAAACGAATTGTGTCGAAAGTATCGCAGCATCTTGATTTGCCTAAAATTATGATTTCCTTAAATATAACCTAATTTAAATCAAAATAATCTCCAAAAAAATTGTTCTAAAATTAAACTTGCAAATTATTCGAACTATTCAGCACGTGGTACACTGTCTCTGAAAACTCTCTTACCAAATAATTTCACAGAAACAGGACTGAAACAAGAAATATTGACACACACCGGCTAGTTCTACAGTAAAACAATTCCTTAAAATATTTAGATATTTGCATTTTGTTTGTGGAATATTGAAAACAGGACACATGTTTGTAAGCCTTTGTACGTAACAAAGAATTGTTTTACTGAAACTTAAGACTTCCTTGTCTTTTTATGTCCTGCTTATGCCATGCATATGTAAATGCTCATTCTTAGTAAAGGCGTGAAAACTATCATATATACGGAGCTAATTAAAACACCTTTCCCTAAATTTTAGTAAAATTATAGTCGAATGTAACGCATATAAAACTTCGTTCTGGAGCCACTATATACCACTCCTATTTAAATATGTTTTTTGCAACCACAGTGCGATATACCGCAAAAGTATACATATCCCTAAACATAAATATATGCCGTATGTACAATATGCCGAAGAGTTAAATAGAGTAAACCTCCTTTAACGGTCACCTCTAAACAAAGTTAACCGCCAAAGAGCGTTCACATATCAATGGAACCGAACGCGTTCTATAGGAATAACGTAAGTGCTAACCTCCAAACGACGAATTGAGGAACAACGGCCACCAAGTAGGCATCACAAAAACAAAATTTCGTTCAAATTTTTTAAATATGTCTGCAACCCAAATTGTCCAATGTAAAGTAAAATTTGCTTGACAGTACTTTCTTTCAAGGTAATTCATTGAAACGTATGTTCATTTTGTAGCTTTATATGTACAGCCACTTCTGTGAATACGGTGTCACAATTTATGACCAACAACCTCAATATTTTCCCAGCGTAAACGGCCACTGTCGACTAGAAATTGGTTTTTGACAGTTCTGGTTCTTCATGCGTTGTTACCAATGAGTAGTGTCGTATAAATCTTTGTCATTTGAACGCCAGTTTGTAATCACGATTCATCATTTGTAATCAATGCATTCACGAAGATTCGCCTAAAGGAGAAAATCAAATTTATCCAGCATATTAAAAACGTCAAGTGTACGAAGATTATCAACACTTTATGGTTGTGGAAGGTTAAAGATGGGTGAGATTTTAAGAAATAGCAAAGGTAGTCTGCTACAGAACTTTCGAGGCATGAGCTTAGATAGCAAAGCGAAGTACGGGAAAATCGTTATTATCCATGAAGAACTTTACAATATTCTCGTAGAGTTGCTTTCCAAATGTCAGTCAAAAACATATTTTAAAGAAAAATGTTGCAATTAAAATATTTTTTAATTTCAGAATTTTACTTCACCTTATGAACCCGAAAATATAGATAGAGGTGGTGATGGAAAAGGGTTGTATGGTATTGCCAGGTTAGCAGGAAATTTGAAAGCCAGCTAAATTTTTTGCGCGAACGAAGATTCAGAAGTTTCTACTACGCCTAATACTATTCACGAATTGATTGAGAATAAGATGGACGTGGAAGAAAGTGATGAGGAAATGGACGCGGCAGAGTGTGTACAACTGCCACAAAATTCTAACATTAAAACGTATTTTGATGTTCGGTCAAATTTTCGGGAGACCCAAACTTTGAACTAAAAAGATGACGAATGACACGAGAAGACTAAAATTATTACTATTTCCTTAGAAATGAATATATGCATAAAAAAGCAAAACAATTACGCATCACTGATTTTTTTAATGTGATTACAACAAATGACGATTAATAAATTTGAAATGACTAATTTTAATTATTGCTTATTTTATTAATTGCAAATTTTATTTATTATTAATTTTATTTATTTTGATTTTTTTATACTGAACCTCTAAATAACAGCCACCTCCGAAAGAGGGTTACCTTCGCGTAGTCCAACAGGTGACCGTTATTCGGAGGTTTTATTGTATATACTTTAGAGTATACCTAATAATTCAAACATTTTAATCAAATAATTTAATTAAAGGTCATTTCTTTAGACTAGCTTGTTTTATACAAAGAGCAACCCAACTTAGGACTTTCTTCTTTCTCGATTTCCGTAATTTTATGGGGAAACACTTTTAATGAGAAAGACTTTCTTTCCAAATGTTGAGTACTTGAAGGACGATTCTGTTTTCTTGAAAGAAAAAGAATTTCTTTAATTCGCAAAAAAATTATACTGGAGCGCATGGAAAAGGTGAAGGCAAACGAAAAGCTCTCTTCAAAATGCAATAAAATGTCAGCAGATGTAGGATCAGCTTAAAAAAAAAAAGGAGAATAAAATGAGAGCTTGTGAAAGTAAGTGTAAACAACTTGAGAAAGGGTCCCGGCACGAAATGCAATTGGTTTGTGTTTTTCAGCCAAGTCCTTCTCTTTATTTCTATTTGACTTGACACAAGTAATTCTGAAAGTGTTTATTTTAGTTGAGACATGTAAACATTCGTGAACTCCAAAAACTTTCCCTTCGTTGTCCCATTTTATAACAAATAAGCTTGGCTCTAAAGTAAAAAGTCGAATACCGTTTCTAAATACAGTAAGATAAATTTTATCTCTGCTATTTTCCTCAACAACATTTTCTAAATGTCAAGGCATCTCCTTGAAGAAATATATATACAGAAAGCCATAGCGTTTAAAGAAACCATAGTACGACAAAAAAAAAGATTTTCCATTGTATTCTAGCTAATAGCCCTACCTTTGAGCTTTCAGATTACATCTAGGTTTCCTCTACAGTAGGATTTTTAAAGTCACAATCGGAAATTTGTCCCATCCCACCTCCACAGCTTTCTACAGTCCATCCGAGGTAGACGGTCGGCGTTTTTTACGAGCTTGTTTTAAAAGTCCAAATACGCGGCCATCCATAGGTGCTATATCTGGAGACTTGATAGGAATATGGCTAACTGGCGTTAATTTGATTCCGGATTCTAGTCTCAATTTTTCTAGAAATGCGGTTGTGCTTTTGGAGGTGTGGCTGCTTGTTTTGCCCTGATGGAGTTCCATACATTGGAAGTAAGTAATATACAGTTTTGGAATATCTTCCTTAAAAACTGAACAGTATTTTGATAATACGTAGAGTTGATGTTTGCATTTTTACAATTTTCTTGTTTTAAATTTTCTGTTAAAAGAGATCTCAGTGGTAACCATGCATTCTTAACTGGAAGTTTCTTTGCTCATTTTGAAACAAAATTTTGAATCTCTCGAGCCTTTTTTTTCAATAATAAATCGATATTTTTTATTGCAATCATTTAATTAAATCCATGCTTCGTCAACTGTAAGAATTTGTCCATATGTTTCCTGCTAAATGACTTTCATATAACCATCTGCATCTAGTTCCCCGCAGAGCAACATACCGAGGAAGAAAACGATGAATTGTACTTTGTTATTTTTTTAAATAAATTGAAATCTTTAATAATTATTTCATTTATAGTTGATGCTATTTTGTGTAAAGCTTTTGTAATAGTTTTATGAGATTTTGGATTTTCTTGTAAAACCCTAATTTAAACTTCAGAAGTGCTAGAAAATGTACAAATCTTTTTGGGATATTCCTTTTGCTTTTTTCTTGACCGAAGTCTGACGATTTTTTTCCTTTAACATTAATAATATTGAAAATTTTGTATTTTGAAAGTTAAAAAAAATGCTTTTTCTTTATTTTTAAATTCTTGAATATGAATATTCCTCTTCAGAAGGGGCCAATATATAGCCTTCAAACCACAGCTTCCTTTCATGTGGCATTATATCACAGCGCAAACTCAATTTTTCTTTAAATTAAACAACAATTTGAATCAATACTTTTTGGCGTAGTGATATCAGCGCCGATGTCATGGCGTGATTAGATGGTGAAACGTTCGAAAGAAAAGAAATGTTCTCTGCGTTCGGTTGGGCATGAACACACGAACTTCCGTAATATCGGCGCTGTTATCACTACGCTAAAATAGTTGATAAAAATTGTTCTTTGATTTATCCTGCGTAGTGTTTGATTTATATAAATACTTTAGCTTTAGTTTGAAAAATAATAACAAAATAATACATATCGGGAAATAAAAATTTGGTATCGAAAATTTTGCAGTATTTTCTACCTGTCAATTTATATTTAGATGAGCCCTGCGGTGGCGCAGTGTGGTAACGCGTTCTCCTATTGCGCGGCTAATCCGGGTTCGACTCCCAGCAGTGCAAAAAGAACGCTTACTCAGAGATCTCATAAAGATCGCACTGCTCACTGTAGTCCGGGGTTTGGTTCCCTAGGCCTTAAGAGGTTCGGATTCCTCGGAAAACAGTAGGTCCCGGCGCAGCATGACCACTGTAGTCTTTGAGCCGTAAAACCAAAAAACAAACAAACAATATTTAGATGAAGCACATACTAAAATATTCAAGTCTTCAAATGAATAAGAAATCCATGGGGGTCTAAATACCTGCGTTACTATCATAAAAATAATCCTAAAAAGATATTGCATTTGATTCGGAAGCTGCAGGCACGAGATATGAAAATACTTTTCAAGAAATATTTTAGGCTATATTATTAAACAAACTATTGTGTAAAGGAGGCAATCCTCGAAGTTTATTTTACATTTAATTTAAGATGTTCGAAGTATACATTCTTGAACATACAGCAGATATCTATGGGTAGGCAATTTCTTCTCAAATTAGTGCAGGAATGTCCATACCAAAGCGAGCGTGTTAGTGAATCTTTGTCTCAGATTATGGAGATCAGAAAGAATTGGGGGGGTGGGGTGGGGTGGATATGGGAACTATTTCGTCAAGGTCTTAAACGCAGCTCAGTTAGCAATCATTTACTTAGGAACCTCAAAAAGGAGACACTTTTTTTATTAGCCAAAGTAACAAAAATACTCAGAAAAGTGGTTAACACACAAAAAAGGAGTCTTCTGTCGCATACTTACATTCGCCTTACAATCCAAGATATAATAAAAGCAGCTAGTATTCAAACAAGAACTTATTTTTATTGGAACCTTAAACAGAATACGTAACGAAATAAAGGAAAGGCAATATAAAAATATATCACGAAATTTTAGCGGAGCTTCAACCAGCACTTGCACTTAGGTTCGAATTGAGTATCTAATCGAAGACTGATCACAATTTTAGAATTTGGAACTCAATTACATGTCGTTGCCAGATACGGAAAACGGAATTCAACAAAGTGTGTTACAAAACATTAAATAAAATAAAACAATTTTGGGCGGTTGCCACCTTTAGAAACTGTAATTATTCTATAGTATCCCTAAAATAAAGAATGAAAAAACTTGGCCTATTGCCGAAAATGGCGAAACTGCACGTACGAAAGTTGTACTGCCAGGCAGTCCAAGTGTTAACAGTCTGGGAAGCTCGGAAAGGGAAAAGCTCGCAACAAGGAATAAAAGAAAACGAAAACTTATTACATTTTCATCACATTTTAGAACAATTATTAAACTAATATTGGAAGAGTATTGGCAAAAGAACATTACCTTATGAATTCCGACAAACAAGGCCGTTTTAAGGGCCAATTCAAGTGGCGCAAAAAAACATCGGCGCTAAAACCCACAGGCGAAAAAAGATCCAAAGAAAACGTGATGTTTTAAAAATTAAAGATATAGCATTCGAGTTTTACAATATATCGTAAGATAACAAAAAAAAAAAACCATTCCCAAGAATGGACTCGGAATCATACGTTACAATAAAATACAACTTTCGGAGACAGTCGATAATTCCTCACTTATTTTCATGTTATTTGTATCTTCTTCTTCTTTCATTTCACAGCAACTAGTTCCATGAGTCATGTAATTTAAATGCAAGTGCTGCCGCAATCACCCCCTCTTCTGGGAAAACAGCACTGTAGAAGCGGACAACATTCCCTAATTAACAATAAAAACTGCACAAATCCCGTATCTTTGGAAAGGCCAACGTTTGACATGTGAAAACCTCTTCTTACATAAAAAGGTAGGTGTAAATTCTGCTCAAGAATATCCTCTACTTATTCCTTAGAAACTCGTGAGTTTCCTGAACTCTTACCTATCCACAAACGCTCTACTGATTTGAACGTTTTGATTGCCTTCTTGGAGGTACTTTACCCAAACGTGTTTGAAAATGCCGTTAAGCAAAATTAATGGAAATTGTTGCCTAATTCCAGTACACAAAATTATTTCTCAATACTGTTTATGGTCATGTGACTTGCCATTCAAACGTCAGAGGTGCAGCCATTAATTTCTACTTAAGGTGGGCTTGATGTCAGAGCAGAAGAGCTCATTATAATTTTTTTTGAGTTTAATCATCATACATACAAAAAACAAGTATGGAACACCTGGGATTTTTCTTAGACCTTTTTTATGAGAAATCCCTATTTCATTGGGGTGTATGCAAATTTTTCGTTTGCTCATGAGGAGGAAAAGTTAAAGTTTGGATGCCTGAAATGGTGCTTTAACAGACTTCTGTCGGAGCTCGGGTCCGATCAACCCACTTTATTGCTCACCTGGCAAGCATCGGTATTATTGCGCTTATACCATGAACTTGAAAAATTCCTTACGAACCCATTTGTTGCGAATGTTGTTATCTTCAAAAGCTTAGTTTCGCAAACTATTGGAATTGTAATTAATATTTATTGTAAAGTTGCATATAAACTGGCCGTTGTAGGGTTTTGGTAATTATTATTGATTGACTATTCACGTTATTAGTATACATTAAAATGATCGATCTCTTGAGCTCTTCAAACATACTCATTATAGTTGTTTGAAGAAGACTTCAATTACTCTGCCTCATTACGAAATTTCTGAAGTCGTATTAGCTTAATTGCGATATTGGGAACTAACTGAATACGTGGCCATTAAAACCGTTTGTTCAAGATGATTTTCTCACGCCCCGGATTATTAAGTAGTTGCATTGGAAAGTAAAGAAATCGCTTTACTTTCAAAGTTGTTTTTAATTTTCAAAAAATTCAAAATATGCTTTGGCAACCCGTTATGTATAAAACATGACCGGTTTATAAAAGTAGCAATTTACAACAAAAATTCTTGTCGGCAAAAGAATTAAGAATTAAGCAAACCCAATAAACAAAAATCGTGCATATGACGTTGAACTACGATTTATATTTTGATGAAAATTGTATTGTATTCCCAATAAATACTGTGAACACTTCTTAAACTGATGTGAAGCCCTGTTAAATCGCTGTTAAGCCCAGTGAACGAGATAAAAATATAATAAAAATGGTGTGGTGGATGAAATTAAGTTGGTACTACTCCAAATAAAATCTAGAAAAATTATTTAAGTTATTCACGATTATTTCCAAAGTATCTCTGCAAAAGTAAATTTACAACGACATGCAATCAGTTATATTGTGATAATTATTTGCTATTTCAGTTCGATAACACGAGATAAAATTTTTAGATATGGGAAAATATAAATATTATTAGATGCATTTTATATATAAATTCAGAATCTGAAGCTAACGAATTAGGATGTAATTTAGTTTTAATTATTGAAAAAATAATTATGATCTATTGTAATATTAAGACGATAAATAATTAAATATATAATTTCGTTTTGCGTTATTAATTTTTTAATTTAATAAGCTCAAATTCGTTTTGAAATTCTTTTTCGGATAAGTAATTTGTTATTTGCTTTCTTGCGGTGAATTTGCATCCATGGCTCTTAAAATTCAGAATCTTCGGAATTAATTACACAGGACAATTCCTTTTTTTTCTAGGATTTCGAACGTTTTAAAATAAATTATGCTTTATTCAAAATCTTTTGAGAATTTCAAAAGAATTAATAATTGAAAACCCCGTTAAAGTTAAATTCTTCGTTTATTCGAAAGAGTTTATATTATTTTCGGGAGCATGAAGGAGATATTTATTAAAATCAAAAATAATTTTAAATTACAATCTTTGTATTTTTCAATTTTGAGACGCTATCATTAGTTAATTTGCCGGCATCGGAAAATTACGAAAATTTAAATGTAAATTTTAAACACAAATAAAAAGGAAACGGATCCTAAGGCATTTTCTGCAATATATCAAGATTCTTTGTGGCCATAAATTCACATGCACTTGCCATTTAACTTTATTGTGGAACTTGACAACATATATGTTTTTCTTTCAACACACAACACTCAGACACATACAAATTTTATATAATGCACTTTCAGTATACGTTGTGTGTATTACCAGGCTTATCTTATTTGTGAGAGATGTGGTTTCTAAAGAATGCAGCAATTATACACAACGAAAAGCAACGTAGAATGTATCGTGCTCGATATAACTAAAAGGGATCCAAAAAGAAACTAATGGGGTAGAAAACGGAAAGGAAAAGGGGATATCGTTGATAAAATAAAAAAGCTGAAATGGCGATGAATTGGACATACCGCAATAAGAACTGATCAACAATGGACAACTGAAATTCTGAACTGAATTCCACAAGCTCACCAAATATTCTTAAACTAGGTAGGTGGATGAATTAAAATGAACATGCTTAGGTGATATGTAAGTGAATTGCTCAGGATAAACTTGTTTGAAAAGCATTTGGAGAGACATTTATCCACCAGTAGATAAATAATGGTTGAATATGATGATATGTATATACGTTATTTTATTGAATATGTGGAAATAGGTATATTGTTACCAGGTAAATTTGTCCCACGTTTGTAATGTATTTACCTGAAATATTTTGTTTACCTATTAATACATTTAACTGGGTTCTGGTGTTGACATTTTATTTTTGAATTGTGCAAAATTTGTTTAATAACAACGAATATATTCACTCGATAAATATATGAGGACTCTGAAAAATATTTCCAGTACATGAATAACAGAGCACTAGCAATGCGGTTGAAATGCCTTCCAAACGGAATTTGCTGCTGTCTATGCAGTGGAAGGCATACTGAAAACGGGTCTAAAAATGAGTTTCTTCTTGTTGACATATAAGCGAACTGGTGCTGACCATGTCTATTATATGTTAACTATGTATTCGGTTGAAGCCTATTTGCATTTTATTACGTAGGGTAGCTATCACCAAACTTTTATTGCCTCGGCCCTAAATGGCGAGTTGCATGCAACTCTTGGGTTAGAACATTGATGTTGTTTTGAACATGGATATTCCAACGATTTGGAAATTTTGGGAGATGCCTAAAATATTTTTAACACATCTCCAACTTCAAAAATGTTTGTCCACTCATAGTAAACATCGTAGAAAAACTTTCTTTAATAATAATTACAGGGTCATCCAAAATCCTGTCGCGATACAGCATCAACCCTCCGCGACCATGATTCGGTTCACGGCCTGAGATCAGGAAGCCCTCATGAACAGAAAGCTTCGGTGACATTATGTTAAACATAAAATTTTTCAGTTATGTTTCGACCATGTTTCATTTATTGTTTTTTTTTGTCGCAAGACTGGATAATTAACTATCCAGGAGGAACCCAGTGTCTTAATATGAACTCTGTGCTAACTTGCACACACACACACGCGAACACCCACGCACAAAAACATTCTGAGAATATAGCAGAAAACTTCAAGACCCTTTGATAAAATTTTACAGGTTTTCATCAATCAGTTGATAGATATTTGCTGAATATAACGACATATATGATACTGTTCAAAAAAGGAAGTTTGAGGTGTCCATGCTATTCAAATACTACCACTTGTGACCAAATTATGTATTTAAAAACACAGAATATAATCGCCTTAAAATCTGTTTAAATGAATGTCGACAATAATAATAATAACTTTATTCACCCTATATCATATTTTACGATAAGTAATATGAGCAGTACGAGAATTATAGCTGTGTAACAGAAAACAGCCTACCTTATTTTATGCTTTAGTACCTTCAAGGATTATATTTCAAACTTTGCAATCTTCAAGGATTTCATTTTAGCTTCTCAAACATTCATAGATTATATTTCAAACTTTGCTATCTTCAAGAACTATATTTCAAGCTTCAGTATCTTCAAGGATTATATTTCAAGCTCTGGTGTCTTCAAGAATTTTGTTTCAAATTTTGATATCTTTAAGGATTATATTTCAAACTTTTGTATCTTCGAGGATTATATTTTAAGCTTTTATATTCTTTCAGGAATTGTCGTTCAAGCTTAAATTGATAGCTTTAGGGACCGAACGTGTGTTGTAATTTGGGCTTTTCGAATTAGTTCCATCCAGATGGCATGCTTAGCTAAACCTAGAAACAAATTTATTAACTCACGGTTTCATTAATTACGAATTTCCACTAGTCAGCATTCAGAAATGCTATAACTGCAAAAACAGTGGGCGAAAGCGCTGAGTAGTTGAACAGTTCCGTAAAAGTAAGCGGAACGTGTAATTAAATTATCACGTGGGTTCGAAGGCCTGTTATAGGTTCACCACGGTCGAAGTTCCCTTCTTGGTAATTTCCCCACGCTAACATGGCTAGTAAATTGCAGTAATCACTTCTCCACCCAAACTACCTACTTCCGAAAGCAAATGAATTGTAACAAGAAATTGGGAATGCCACCTTCCGACAAAACACGCCCTTTCTTCATCGTAATAGCATTACTATTTAGCCCTTTTAGTGCTGTTTAAATCATCAACCTAAAATAACCTTACATTCTGAAGCAGAATGATATTACTTTTTTATGTATATTAATACTTTGTGCATGTGACTCATATACAGGTAATGAAGCGCAGCAACATAACTATGAATTTCTGAAATTGCTGAATAATATATCCCAAAGACAAGCATTAGTTTTAGTGATGGTTAGCTACAAATGGAGAAAAGTACATAAAAAATTAAAATGATCGTCTTTTTATAAGAATCATCAAATAAAGACATTATGGGACATATAGAGTTTAAATTATTTTGCTTTTTTAACGATTTTAATTCCACATTATATGCATTTTTTATTGTTCGATGTGTACTGGTCGATTATCTCGTCTCTAAAATATTTCTACAGCTACAAGTGCATAAATAGGCCTACTTGAAAATAGGTCAATGTGATGTACTCTTATTGGTGAATTCATTTTTGTTTCAAATAAATCAATTTACTATAATTCCATTGGTGGATCCATCTCAGTCTCAAAACAGTCGATATTATTTATTCTTAATGGTGAGTCTATTTCGGTTTCAGGTATTTCCCTTTAAATTGCGGAATACTGCATATATATTCCACTTTTCAATTTATTTTTTATTTCCAAGTATTTCGTTTCTGTTTCCTCTTAATTACATGTTGTTCAATGTTAGAAAATTAGGCACAGCACTAGACAAATTAAATTGCTTAAAGAATGATAATGTGAGTGATATCAAATTAGAATACCGGTTTGTTTGACTAAGTTTTTGACAGACTTGGCTGTCTTTAGCCGGCAATGCGTCGTATCTTCTTATTCTTCTTTCCCTTTGCCATTTTTCTATGTCCATATGGGGTCGGCGTTATGTTTCTTTATTATTCCTTTCCGCAATCTTCTATCCAATGTTTCTTTTCTATTCTATCCATATTCTTTCATACCTTATGGTTCCCTATCCTTCTATCTCAGCAGTTTTTTTTCTCATGCTCTTTCCCATTACCACTCGCCTATCCATTGTCTTCCCCACATATTCTTCATTCCTTTGCTCCATATGTCCAAGCCGTCTTATCGTGTTCCTGCATTTTATTATTACTATAAGGAACACGACATATATTCCTGAAGAGAATTCCTGAAGAAATGGAAATTTTTCCTGAAGGAAAGACAGCCGAGTCCGTCAAAAATGTACTCTGAATAAAATAATATTCGGACTTAACTGCGATTATAACTGTTACATTTTTTATGAAATGAATTGTTTCATCCATATTTATTCTTTTAAATATATCCGATATCAAATTTTTCATGAAAAGGTAAGGTGTTTATCACTGTATGTTCTTATTAATCCCTGTACTCCTTCGTTCTCTTTAAGGTACAGCGCATAATTTTATACGTTTTTTTCAGGATATAAGTAAAAACATAATAAAACCGTACTTAGACATGCACGAAAAATTGTACGCGTAAAAAAAACATATTCGCCTACATAAATTACAGATGTACCTAATAGTTCATTTAACGAACAAAAGAACGAATTTTTCCATCGTTCATGAAGGAAACAAACCGCTCAGTAATTCGATCATTATACGATTTTCACATCGCTAGTATAGATCACGTTCATGTTAATGTCCACTAGAAAAAAATCATAATTGCGTGTAATACTTGCAAAAAAAAATATCACGTATCCTTTAAAACAGCGGTTGCCAACCGGTGGTCTGCAGAAAAATCTGGACACTATTTACATTTTTAATGTTTTATTAATAATATTTTAAGAAATTCTAATATTCTGAATGACAATTGTCGCCTTTATATTGCACTAAATTCATGAAATGTACTTGATAGGTTCCTAAATTTTTAAGTACTAATTTCTAACTTTCTATTAAAATAATTAATTGTAAATTTACATATCTAGAATGTACTTGAGATAATTCTCAGCAATTAGTTAAAAAATTCTCACTTGCTGCATTGCGGGTAACAGGAGAAGCCTTGCATTCATCTTCTTAAAAAGATCCACATTATGATTCAGCGGAATTTAAAGTTACGAATTTAGGGGTCCTTGAGATCCAAAAGGTTGTCGGCTGCTTTAAAATACAGGATAAAACATTCAATGTTAGTGCATAGTTTCGTCAACTGACAGTTTATAAATCAAATATATATATTCTTTTAATGTAAACATTGTATTTCTGCCATCCCATAAAAATGAGAGTATCAGTGAGGGGAGCTCGTAATACTCTTCGTAAATAATGGGATGGGACAACAAAATAACTAAACACAAGCAAGAAACACATTCTCGAGATAGTATCATTTGATGTCCTTTACTTAAAAGGAGCGAAAATCCCTTATCTTTCCTTTAAAGTCCATCACATTTCTAAGATGTGACAGCTCCTATAATAGCTCGTTATAAAGTTTAAGGAAGTTACTGTTTTCAAAACAGTAAGACAATATAAGGAAAACAAAGAATGGACTTAAAACACAATATAGTTAGGTATCTTTAGCGGATTTTGTGGCAGTTTTGAGTGGTCTGTAGCTAATGGGAAGGTTAAAGCCACCCTAGATCAAATATAATAACAGAGAGCTTCCTTATAATGATAGACGCGTTAATTATTTGTAGCTCTTTAGCCCTTGTCAAACAAAAGATAAAAATATATCAAAGAAGCGAAAGCTATAGCTCCAGGGACCAAGCATGGAATGGAGAGATCTAAAGCTTGAGTCTGTGAAAAATAGGGAAGATATACAAAAATATCAGAAAGGTATTAATAGTTTTCGAAGACAGAATATCTCCCGAGATAGAAATTTATTATTTCTTTTTTTTTATTCTTTACACAAAAACTGCCTAAACTTCGCATTTCCACAAAACAACGAGCAACTAGTGTTTTTTTAATAAACTATAAACTTTTCGTATAACTGATTTTATGTGATTTTGGTAGACATACATGTAACTAAGATGTGTCTACAGGTTGTACAATTGAAAAAATTACAATAACTATTGCAAAACTTATGAATTTATAAGGTTTTCCCTTCATCTCTTTCTAACTAACATGAATTATAATTGGAAACAAATGGAGAAATCTTTATTATAGCAAACGACACCAATGGACGCAACTTTACGGGAAATAAAAAGCTGCAATACACATTCTGAGCAAGAAATAAGAAAGGAAATGGGAATTTAGAAAGCAATATAAGGAACCACTGGATCTGTTAAATTACTTAAATAAAATTAAGGACAGCATCTTATTTGGAAGAGCTGTATGAAATATGTCAAAACACATTTAACACATTTGAAACTCTTTCTTTCCTTTTTTTAATTTTCTCATGAAACTTTGTGATTCATTTAACAATGTAAGGGATAAAATGCGAAGCTCTATAAATAAATAGATTCCTTCTACAGATTATAATTTAAGGCAAGGCTCAATTTTCAACAAAAAAAAGTACAGGAGCTCAAATATTAGGACAAATCAATTAAGAATCAAATAGCTGCTAAAGAATTGATATGTCATATAACTTAAGTTTATTTTACTGAACAACAAAATCCGTGACCTTGATAAAAAATTCACTACTTTTTCATGAAATTTATGAACTTTTTGGCAATTCATGACCCTGTAGGCGCTCCGGCTAATATTTAAATAATCGCCAAAAATGAAGAAGTACCGGAGCCAGGCTCTAATTAGCCGCTGCTCAATTTAAGCTATGATTCAAAGTTTTCTTTGAGATTCATTTTCTTTACTACAAGCAGTCGCACGAAATTGATCCAAGGTGAAAACAACGAAACCTAAGGCGAAAACAACGAAACCTTAGGCGAAAACAACGAAACGTAAGGCGAAAACAACCCGACTGCTAAAGCATGGAGTATTTTCATGGATATATAATTTATTTGCAATGAAAGTCAATTGAGTAACATTTATTATAATAAATAGAATCTTATCCCTGCATCTCGGACTTTAATTTAACACTACAGTCCTTGCTATTTTGCCGAAAAATGCAGTTGTTAAGATATTTGGTAAAAACAGTTAATACAAACTGAAATGAGAAAATTCAAAAGTCACAAAAAGATGATTTTATAATTTTAATACATGCCCAGGTCAAACAAAAGCACTGAATGTTCAATGTGAAAATGTGTAAGTCGTGTTTCACCAAAGATATCGGCACTTACAATTCAGTTTGTGGCAATCTGAGTGGTGTTTACTTTCAGGACTTCTTTAGTCACAACTGAATTGTCTTTAGACTCCTAACAAAACAATCTGTAAAGAACCAACCGATGAGGTATAATTTTGGAAGAAGTTGAAATAAAAAATTCTAGTAGAAACGTAAGGAAATCGTGAGGGGGGGAAGGGATTTACAATATACAATCGGAAAAGGTTTGATAAGTACTTTTTCCTTCTTGCATAAATGATTCCTAAGGATAAAAATTACTTAATAATAAATTACATAATATATTACTTATAAGTATAAAATGCGAAGCCCTGTAAATAATTTGCTTCGTTTTACAGATTGTAATTTAAGGCAGGGCTCAATTTTTAACAAAAAAGGTGCAGGAGACCTAATATAAGGATAAATCAATCAAAAATCAAATGGCCGCTAAAGAATCAATAAATCATGTAGTTTGTTTAAGTTTATTTTACTCAGCAACAAAACTAGTGACCTTGATCAAAAATTCACTACTTTTTCATGAAATTCATTTACCTTTTGGCAATTCATGACTAATAGCTCCTGCTAATATTTAAATAATCGCAAAAATGAAGAGGTACAGGATCCGGGTTCCAATGTTCTGCTTCTCAATTTAAGCCGTGATTCAAGGTTTTCTTTCACCAGTCATTTTCTTTACTCCAAGCAGTTCCATTAAATTTATCCAAGGTGAAAACAATGAAACGTAAAGTGAAAACAACCTGACTGCTAAAGAATGGGGTATTTTCATGGATATATAATTTACTTACAGTGGAAGTCAATTAAGTAATGTTTATAATAATAAATAAAATATTACCCTTGAATGCCTGACGTTTAATTTGACACCAAAATCCCTGATATTACGCTGAAAAATACAGTTTTTGGGATATATGGTAAAAACAGTTAATACAAACTGAAGTGAGAAAATACAACATGTCACAAAAAGACGATTTTAAAATTTTAACACATGCCCAAGTCAAACAAAAGCACAGAATATTCTATGAGAAAATGTGTAAGTCATGTTTTACAAAAGACATCGTCACTTGCAATTCAGTTTGTGACAATCTAGGTAATGTTTACCTTCAGGGCCTATTTAGTCACAAGTGGATTTTCTTTAGGCTCCTAATAAAACGATCTGTAAAGAACCAACTAATTAAGTGTAATTTTATAAGAAGTTTGAAATAAAAAATTCTGGTTGAAACGAAAGGAAATCGTAAGGAGGGATTTACAACATACAATCAGAAAAGGTTTGATAAGTACTATTTCCTTCTTGCATAAATGATTTCTAAGGATTGAAGACTACGATGAACGACACCATCGAACAATGTTCAAGAAATAGACATCGATTTAGCAGAGTCAAGCAAGGAAAATGCTGCGAAATTGTTCTAGTACCACGATATGGAACTTAATGATCAAGATCTCATTAATCTTGAATAAGGGCGGGTCTGTGAAGTCCATAAAGACAAAAAAGGAATTAAAATGGTAACAAAAGCATTCACTCTATGAGAACAAAAAGACATGTCTCGCATTGGGAAAGCTTTTTAGAAAGAAGTTATAGATGATGATGCTAAACTTTTAACGTTTTCTGAAGAGCAGAGAAATGGAAGATGAAATTTCTTGTTAAGAAGTAATTGACAAAGAGAATGAAAAGACGTTAAAAGCAAAAATGTTTCCTAAAAAAAAACTTGTCGACATAAAAAAGATCATTTTTAATTTCATGCTAGTTTTTTTGTGTAATGCTATTTTGCATGTAATAAGCTTTTCATATTCGAAACAATATTCCGTTGATTACATTCTTCATTTCGAAGTATTTCATTTGGTAACATTGGCAAGCATAAAAAAGATCATTTTTAATTTCATGCTAGTTTTTTTGTGTAATGCTATTTTGCATGTAATAAGCTTTTCATATTCGAAACAATATTCCGTTGATTACATTCTTCATTTCGAAGTATTTCATTTGGTAACATTGGCAAGCATAATAAATTTTATATATACAATCTGGTTATAACTAAAATTAGTTTATGTACAATAAAATTCAACTTAAACTGTTAGGCGGCTTGATCCTAAAATTGGTTTATAGACTATCCAAGGATGAGGGAAAAGAATTTAGCAAAATAAAAAAAAAAGTCCGCTAGAGGCGCCTTTCTGCAAAATGGGCAAATAAAATGACTAACACTAAACAGAAATAACAGTGTTAACATTTTATCGTAACGGTTATTGCGAATAAAATCATAGAAGAAAGTACGTGTGTATCACGTCCGTCGTATAATCAATGAAGAAGAAACCTGTTTTGAATATGTTCTTAAAGATGTCCTGGTTATGACATTCTTCTTTGAGGAAATTACTGAGAACGACCCTGTGACATTTTCTGTGACAGCTTGGAGATACCATAGCATGCTGGAGTGTTTGGTTTTACCGCAACTGCAGCAACAACAGTGTCCTTTCTTATCTCATTTTCATGCAAGATGGCGCAGCCTCACATGTAGGACACGGCATAAAACCTATTACACTCAAACGTTTCATAAAAATGAGCGTATTATTAGTCAATCCTTTTTTATCTACTTCAATTCTCGTTCCTCGGATCACGATATATGCGATTTGTGGTTGTGAGGACAGTTGAAGAATTTGCTGTACAGTGAAAGTGTCGCTACAAGCGGTCATATAAATGTGTGTGCGTATGGTATGTACGCTTAATTTCCTTCCTTCCTTTGAAAATTCATTTTAGGAAAACAAAAAAGTATATACAAGATCAACATCATCATCATCACATTCAAACATTATCTGTCCCCTGCTATATGAAGATTTCTCCAAATGCTTTCCACACAAGTCTATCCTAGGCCATTCGTTTCCACGTCGCCCCAACCTCTTTTCTTATCTCATCCATCCATCCAGTTTGAGGACGTTTTCTAGGTTTTCGGTGGTCTCTTGGGATCCAGTTCACAATTTTTGTTGTCCGTCGTTGATCAGTTCTTCTTGCAATATGCCCAGCCCATCGCCATTTCAGCCCTTTTACTTTAACAATGATGTCCTCTACTCTAGTTTGCTCTCTCACCCAAGTGCTTCTTTTTCGATCTCTCCTAGTTATTCCAAGCATGTACCTCTCCATACTCCTATGCGTTGTCTGAAACTTTCCTATTGATCCAACTGTTAGACTCCATGTCTCTGATCCATAAGAGAGGACTGGCAATACACACTGGTTGAAGACTTTTCTTTTTTAGACATAAAGGCAATTTCCCCTTCAGGATAAAACTGTTTCTTCCAAATGCACTCCAGCCAAGTTTAATACGTCTGTTGAGTTCTTTCATAATGTTGCCATCCATTGAAATCAGCTGGCCAAGGTAAATATATGAATCAGCAATTTCTAGCTCAGTGTTGTCAACTTGTATTTTTGTTTCCTCTACAAAATTATTGAACATGATCTTAGTTTTTTGTAGGTTCATCTTGAGTCCAACTTCTTCACTTCTAGTTGAGAGCTCTTGTACCATGTCTTGGAGTTCTAATGGGTCCGTTGAAAAAATAACAATGTCATCAGCAAACCGCAGATGATTTAAATATTCACCATTTATTTTTATTCCCTTGTTATTCCAATTTATCAGCTGAAAAATCATCTGTAAAGCAGAAGTAAAAAGTTTTGGAGAAATGGTATCTCCCTGCCTCACCCCTTTGCCAAGTTTGATAGTTTTGGTATCTTTATGTAACCGAAATTTTGCACTTGCATTTTTATACACACGTTTCACCATGTCAATGTACACATCCTCAATGTCTGCTGATGTTTTAATAGAGTCAAAGGCCTTCTCATAGTCAATAAATGCCACACACAATGGAAGTTCATATTCATGTGTTCTTTCAATTAATTCTCTTAATACTTGAATATGGTCCACTGTACTGAATCCACTTCGAAATCCAGCTTGTTCTCTTGGTTGAGCTGCATCTAATTTTTTCTGCAGGCGATGTGTTAGCACTTTTGTGAAGATTTTATAAATAGCAGGTAACAAGCTAATTGGTCGGTAATTTTTCAAATCCTCTTTATCACCTTTTTTATGCAAAAGAATTACTGTTGCAGAATCCCATTGGTTTGGTATGTTACCGCTGTTAAGACATTTGGTAAAGAATTTTGCAAGTATGTCTTCTACATATTCTCCAGCTTCTTTTAGGATATCTAATGTAATACCATCATCACCAGGGGCTCTTCCTTTCTTCATACTTTTTATTGCAAATGAAACTTCTTCTTTTAAGATTTTAGGAGCTGTTCCTTCGACTATCTCAGAGTCTTCGTTTAATCCACTGTTACTTTCGTATAGATTTTTGTAGAATTCTTCAACTCTTCTAAGTATTTCTTCCCTATTTCTTGTTACGGTGCCATCCTCTCCTTTTAATGCAATGATGTGTTTCTTCCCAACAGATAAACTTCCTTTAACAACCCTAAGGCTCTTGTTATTTTCAATGGCTTTCCTTACTAGCTCACAGTTGAATTTTCTTATGTCTTCTTTCATGCTTTTGCGCAGAGTTTTACAAAGTTCTATGTACTCAATCCTGGAACTGGTATTTTGATTGTCCACCTTCATATCTCTTCGCCTTTTCATGAGCTGTTTCGTCTTCTCAGATAATTTGCTATTGTGCTTTTTACAGGTTACACCACCAATTTCCCCAGCAGTTTCAACTATTGTCTTAACAATGTTTTCATTTGCTTCTGAGATATCACTTTCATCAATAAGTCCTTCCAGTGCAGAAAAGCGATTTTTTAATTCCAACTTGAATGCCTCGGTATACAAGATATACCCACAAAATATATATAAGAAAGAAATCAAATATAAGGCGTGATCCTTGAAAGAATGTGATTTTGAATAGACTATAATAATTAAAGAGAACACTGGCAATGTTTTCCTTTATTACGTTTTGCTTTTTTCTCTTTCTTTTTCTTGCTATCAGGTATATTTACTGAGGAAATTGTGGGGTTTGCCTGAGTGCTATCGGGTAAAGGTAGAAATCTGTCCAGCACGAACTGCCCAGTTTAATATAAAAATGATCTTCTGCAAAAAAATAAAAAAAAAAGAAAGAAAGTAGAGTAAAAGAAGTTCACCGCAGAGTGTAAGCAATGGCACTCAACAAAAGCTTAGCTTTATTGCTGGTTTTACGGCTCAAAGACTACAGTGGTCATGCTGCGCCGGGACCTACTGTTTTCCGAGGAATCCGAACCTCTTAAGGCCTAGTAATTAAAGTAAGTTTATGAACAAAATCCGATTGTAAGCGAAGTATTTTTACTAATAAAAATACATAAATATGTAAACAGGATACATAAAAAGGTGATCTATTTCCGCGGGCACCGATGCAAAAACACGAAGCGCTAGCCCGGTAACTTAACAACTAAGCTAATGATTGGCTTGCAGAAGATGTAGTATTTTGAGCTCATATATAAGATACAAAACCTCTAAACCTTTAACAATGCATATTCCTGAAAATAAGCCACATTGTCACGAATGCCGAGACACGTATTTCC
>QLNU02015359.1:72416936-72428049 GCA_006491805.2 Dysdera silvatica | reverse complement strand
TGTTCTACTTAGACGGAAAATGTTGATGTACTAACGTAATGTTTATAGTGAGAAGTTAATTATAAATTCTAGTCAACCTTTGCAGTATTATGTTTCGCTGTTCGACTTTGGAATTCATCACTATAACGCTAACCCAATAAAGTTGTTTCCATTTTTGGAACTTTCGCAGTTTAATCTTTGCTCCAGCTTTCAGCATAAAGAAGTAGAATCTGTAAGTACTTAAATTACCGCTTAAGTGGGATATCCAGTTTTACCTATAAGTATGGAGTCAGATTTAAGCTGTGGATAACTAAAATGTAGTGTGCCTATATATTGAAGGTCTACAATAATAATAATAATAATAATAATTTCTATCTATTCCAGGGGGAATCTTTATCACCCCTTTTATTCACAATTGCATTGATCCCATTAACAACAATCCTGAATAATACACGAATGGGATATGAAATATCAAAACAAAATGGGGAAAATTTCACAATTACTGTATATGGACGATCTAAAACTATTTGGAAAATCCAGAAAGGAAATGGAGTCTTTATTAAACACGGTGAGAATTTTTAGTGAAGATATCAAGATGGAATTTGGCCTAGATAAATGTGACACGATCACAATAAAACAAGGAAAGATAGAAAACACAGAGGATATAATTCTTGGCAACGAGCAAGTAATCAAACAACTTTCCAACGAAGAGCATTACAAGTACTTGGGCATGTTAGAACTAGATGAAATCCTTCACAGTAATATGAAAACCATCACATGCTCAGAGTACATGAAACGCATACGAAATATTTTGAAATCAAAATTGAATGGCGGAAACACCATTAGAGCCATAAACAGCTGGGCCATACCAATAATAAGATACACGGCAGGGATTATTGATTGGACATCAATCGACTTGGATAACTTAGACCGAAAAACACACAAACAAATGACCATAAACCATGATCTTCGTCCACGGAGTGACATAGATAGACTGTACTTACCGAGGAGAGAAGGAAGAAGAAGCCTCTTACAAATTAAACAAACTGTTGAAAAGGAAAATAGAGAACCTCAATGAATATTTAAATAAAAGTAAGGAGAAGCTCCTAATGGAAGTGGCTTCAAGAAAGCTAATAAAGGTTTCAGACTCAAAAAAGTGCTTCAAACTAAATGAACTTCAAAAACGTCGCACAAATTGACAAAACAAACCCCCCTCCATGGGCAATGTTTGAAAGAAATTGAGGAAAAAAGTCGATCGTCAGCATAACTGGAGATAGTTGCAATTGTGAACTTTAAAAAAAGAAACCGAAGTCATGATCTTTACTGCACAAGAGCAAGCACTGCAAACAAACGTGATGACATCAAAAATCCAAAGGCAAAACGAGCAGTAAATGCAGGCTGTGTAAAGTAAAAGATGAGACAGTCGACCACTTAATCAGTGGCTGTAGTAAAATAGCTCAATCAGACTACAAAAAAAAAAAAGAAGACATGACAGAGTGGCTACCCTGATTTACTGGAATATCTGCAGAAATTATAAGATCTAATAACTACTGGGAACATGAAAAAAAAAAGTTACACAAAATGCTCAAATAAAAATCCTTTGGGACTTTCGGCTTCAAACAGACAGACATTTAAAACACAATATACCAGACCTAACATTAGTGAAGGAAAAACAGGTATTTATCATCGACATTGCAATACCAGGTGACAGCAGAATTAAAGAGAAGGAATTCGAAAAAATCTCCAAATATCGTGACCTTGCAATAGAAATTAATAGACTCTGTAAAATACACTGGTTTCCATAAATTAAGCAACAAATGGAAAAAACGTGATAACTCATAAAATATACAACCAATTTGGATGAAATTTGGTGAAAATCTTTATCATACCATATGTAACTAAAAAATGTAAGAACATGTGATACAAAGCATTTACATTTTGTATAAGCTATACAAATAAAAAAAAGTCAGAAATACAGGTGTCACAATGAAATAGTAAAAAGTATCTCAATACAAAATGTGGTTACCTCAAACAGTAATACAGGCCCGACAGCGTTGTTCCATGCTGCTAATGATGTTGTCAATGAGTTCCGTGGGTAGCAATACCCATTGTTCGGGCAAAGCAATTTTAAGCCCCTGCAGGGAGAGGGGAGAGGGGTGGAGGCCAGCAACACGCCTCTCGAGAGCATCCCAAACATGCTCTATGGGATTTATGTCGGGAGAGCGTGCTAGCCATTGCATTTCGATTATAGTCTCTTCTTCAATTTACAGCTGCACGAGACGAGCTGTGTGAGGGCGGGCATTATCTGCCTGCAGTACAAATGTATCGCCAATAGCAGCCGCATACCGTTGAACAACGGGGTCCATGATCTCGTCTCTATACCTCTGAGCCTTAAGGTTGCCATGAGACAACACATAGAGGTCAGTATGTCCACCTAAAGATATGCCTCCCCATACAAGCACACTGCCTCCACCATATGTGTCCCTTTCCTGCATAAGAGAGGGCTGATATCGAGTACCAGCCTCTCTCCAGATGAAAATTCATCGAGAATCACTCTGCAAAGCAAATCTCGGCTCATCCGTGAAAAGTATGGACCTCCACTGATTTCGAGTCCAGTTCTCATGCGTACATGCCCAATTCATACCTCCCCCTCCTGTGGCGAGAAGTTAAGAGCATGTATAATACTGGTCGCCTAGCGTACAGTCCTTCTTCATGTAGCCTTCTGCGTACAGTCGAAGCTGATACAGTCCTTCCTGTAGCTGCAGCAAGCCCAGATCTGAGATGAGTTGGAGTAGCGATCCTGTTTTGCCTTGCAGAAAGCCGCAAGTATCGGTCATCTGAGGAGGTCATAACCCTTGGCCTACCTTCGCTGTATCTTCGGGAGGCTGAATTCCTGGTTCGGAACTGCTGCCACATTCTGCTGATCACAGAATTGTCGATGTTCAGCCATCTTGCAACGTCCGTCTACCGTTGGCCAGCTTCATGTCCGCCTATAACTATGTAACCTAATTCCACTGGTAAATGACGTCTCGACGTCATTTTTACAAATTGGCTATCTCGAAATCTTTTCATTCACCATCGCACATTAATTGGCGACTCACTGCAAAACAGCTAGTTTTAAGCTTTTTCGCATTTGCATAAATCGACACCAGCGCCACTCGTTTGCATCCTGTATATCGATGCTACATGCATACATGCCACATCGATGCTACATAGTTACTTTGCCAGTAACATATGCAAATTTAGTGCATTTTGAACTTTATGCTTTATTCTTAGTGCAAATTATCACGTTTTTTTCATTTGTTGCTTAATTTATGGAAACCAGTGTAGTAACTTAAGTAAAATAGACTCTGGAAAAAACAAGTAACAGTCATCCCGATTGTGATAGGTGCACTGGGGGCCATCACACCTAATTTAAAGAACTTCCTAGAAAAACTGGACATTACTGACATAACGACAACAGACCTACAAAAAACTGCCTTACTAGGCACCATCTACATATTAAGAAGGTATATGGACAGTTCTCAGGTTTCTGGGTGAGACTTGAACTGAACCAAGAAGTCCAGATCAAAAGGATAGTATATCTCCTTGACCCTATGTAACACAGCATTGTGTAATGGATATAATAATAAGATAGATTAATTGAAAACGTAAAAGGGGCTTGAAGGCTGGGTTGGGTTGAGGTTACGGAATTATTCCTTAGTAGTTTGTATTTACAAGGGAATTGCCCCACATGAAAGTCAAACCCAGGTTAGTGACTAAGTGCGGCAAAAATATCTGTGGATGCATAACAAATATCCGTTGTGATTTTTTGGATATTCACAAGACGAAATTTTTAGAGCTGTTTGAAAATTTATAAATTATTGAATTTCGCTCCTGCATTGCAGCTTCCGATTAATGGAACATAAAATCCTTATATAAGCAGCAGTGGAAATACAGGAATTCATTTTTGCGTAGCTCGCGGTTGAGGAAAGGTTGTGCTCGTTAACAAAAATATTTTAATTTCTTACCTTTTCATTGTTATGTGATATTTTTTGCCAACATATAATATAAGGTTTAGACATAAAAAATATTGTAAATATCATTCATGGAACACTGAACTTAGCCATTGCAAAATATAAAAATGAACGATTCGTTATTACACAAGAGGAAATACGCGAAAGTGAATGGCTCTTTGTCAAAATTGAATAATTACTTCTGATCGATGACAAGGAACCAGTTTTTTTGGACATAGTTGATGGCCAACATTTTGCTGATTCCGACGTTAATAACAAACTGACTTTACACCAACAGTCAACAAGTACGGATATTAGTTTATCAAAAATGAAGATTGTTGTTAATTTTTATGATCGGTGTGTGAAAAAAAAATTCAAACGAACGCAAAGGAAATTTAAATCTGTTACCAACTGCGCTGAAATTTCACGTTTTAAAAAGTACATATCACAAAGTGGAACCAAAACACAAAAAAGATGAACGAAATTAAAATGTATGTATTAAAACAATTCCAAAACGCGAGAGCTCAAAATCTGCCAGTTCACGATATAGATTTCAAAAGATAGGGGCACAGTAAAGCAAGGGAATTAGGTATGTTGTCATTAAAATTATCAGCCCATTTTGTCAGGGGATTAAAAAACTATAGTAATATCGTTTCACGAAAAATTGCACAATATACTGCAACGTATCTTGGATATAATGCAGAATATATTGAAAATAATGCGGTTGCATTTATTTTACAGGCACGGGACGCTTTTTCCAATGTATGATCCGCACAAATTTTAAAGGCCGATCAAAGCAGCTTTTCTTATTTTATTGCAAACGAGAGTACGTTATCCTACAAAGGCGAAAAAGTTACTGCAGGTTTGATGGAATCAAAGTTTGCCTTAATGCACTCCTTTACCATCTTGCCTATTTTATCCATGTCTGGGGAATTTAAAGGGAAGCTTTTCTTATGTTTACGCGAAAAATTTGGGAAGTTTGGACCTAGTGTTAAAGACAACATGTCTCAGACTTCCGATGTGCACGTCACAGGTTTCAAGAGTGGAAAAATGGTGAAATAGAGATGAAGGAATGGGTGACAAAATGTCTAAATGCAATATTACAACATCTGTCTTGTGTCATGCGAGATTCATGGACATGGGTAGTGGACCTACAAACCTATGACAATATGCCAAATAATTGCACCAGATTGCAAATTCTTCCTTGTACAACCGCTATGATTCAACCTTTGGATGTCTATTTTTTCCGCTAATATAAGTTATTTATTAAAAAATTATTTATTAAAAAATTTCTGCAGACGAACGACACGTAAATACAACGTCTAGAAACGAAATAATAAAATTGCACTCTTTAGTTTTTAATCAACCAAACTCTCCACAATATAAGCCAATACTACGCTATCCATGGATAAAATGTAATTACGGGTCATTCCACTGTTACTTACGTTACATTTAGGCAACATTTTTGCTGTTTAACATGCGATGTGCTGATTATGTGACCTGCAGGGTTGAATGTTATGATATATTTTGATACAATGGGCCAAATATGTTATATGTACGGTGGTTTTAGATTTTTAAATTTGTACACATATACAGAAAAAATGTAATGTCATGGTCACGTTACGCACATGAAAGATTTTTTAAAACTAAAATTAATTATTTTATTTCTATTCTGTTTTTCAGGTGTAAGATTCACAACTTTTAACTGTGATAGACAACTATTCAAAGAATTGCAAAATATTTTTATTTAGTTAATGAGATTTTAATAGACTCGGCAAAATAAAATATGTACTTGGTCACTTACTTTACAGAGTATAGTATATTTTGTATATCAGTAGTATATATATTTAGTATATTAGTAATGTATATATTGAGTATATTAGTAGTGTATATATTTGGTATATTAGTAGTGTATATATTTAGTATATTAGTAATGTATATATTTAGTATACTAGTAGTGTATATATTTATATTAGTATATTAGTAGTATATATATTTAGTATATTATATTTATAGTATAGTATATTTGAGGAAAAAAGTGCTTCTGGAAAAATATACAGTGTTGCAAGCAACTTCAGGAATTATACAAATAACTCTATACATTGAAAAAATTCTAAATAAACTTTGAAAATTGTATTTTTTGTCTCCCTCAGCATGGAATGTCCCTTACGTTGAGGCTCATGAAAACTTAACTTTTGGAAACGTTATAGAAGTTTCATTCATTTTTACACAGGACACATGTTCTGCTACGGACTGTCAGAGCACGGCATTTATAATATGCACACACTGCGATGCAGATTTATGCTTTACACATTTTTATATCAATTATCACTTTCATAATTTTTATAAATATGAAGCACTTTCACTTTGCATTAATTATACATTTCATTATTTTCGTAATGCTTTACATTAGTTAAACACCGTTTCAGCGAAACTGACTCCGTAAGTTACTGTTTCCGCAAAATTGTATATATTGTGTATTTCACATATTTCTTTCATCGTTTTTGCATCATATCACACCCTCATAAGCGCATTTACTATTTCCTTTTAATGTAAGTAACACTCATATTATTCATACTGTACATATATATAGCATTTCTTTACACTAGTTGTTATGATACTGTTTATAAATATTAATTTTTCATGTACGCTGTCAGTTTGTTCACGTATATTTCTAGTTTTATTTTTGATATTTCCCTGATGTACGGAAGCTGAAATGCAGGAGTAAAATTCCATAATTTACAAATTTTCAAACAACTGTAAAAATTTCCGTTTTTTGAATATCCAAAAAATAATAACGGATGTTTGTTATGCATCGACAGATCTTCTGTTGCGCTCAGTCCTGGGTTTAGCATTCATGTATGGCGGTTCTCTTGTTAGTTACAAGAAAATATTTAAATGAAATACCTTCAGTTGCATTTAATTTTGTAAAACATTATGAAATAATTATTGATATCATAATTTTATTCATTTAATTTTGCTTCTCTGTGCTTTATATACCTATAAACTATACTTTACTTATTTACAGTAATAAAATTTTGCCTCGGAACAGGGTTATTAAAAGAGATGCTTTTTAAATTGACGATGTAGATGGAGGAAAAACTTATATAAAATAATTTTTAAAATAACAAATAATATAAATAAATTTTAATTTTATATTATAAAATGTTATAACACTATTATGTAGTTAATTGTTGCGTTCACTTTTCTTCACAGCCTTTTAACTAATAACTAAAATAGTTATACATTTTTATCTAAATGTACGCTTAAAATATATAATGTATGCTAGCGAAGAGAATTAGAGGCGCTAATAGAAGAGGATGGATGGAAGATTTAGAATCGTATATTGGATTAAACTCAGAAGGCAGTATCCTTCTACGTAGAAACAAGGAAATGGGATCCATTTTGAACGCCAACTTTCGAGTCCCAACACGTAGTTGAAGAAGATGCCTAATTTTACTTAAATATATTAATTTAATTAAATTAAATTTAATTAAATTATAATTTGTCTTCTTAATTTGTTTTAAAATTCAGTCTCGGATGTACTATTTTTTTAATTCATTTGTCACTGTATTTCACATCTTAATATCATAATAATTTATATTACCTGAACCCATGTTTGTTCTTTTTGTTTAGTTTTCTATATATTAAATACGGGTTGACTAATTGTTTATCGTATTGTACTTTATAGTATACTGTATAATGTTTTACATTAATAAAATATTACGACTGATTTTTTTTTCTAATTGAAGAACATTATTTAGAAATAATTTTTTACCTAATGAATAGAAAATGTGAAAGTGTTAAAGTAGAATCTGATGTAAAATGTAAAGAAAAATTTCTTTTGCAGAAATTAATAGATTCTAAATTTTTGTTTCCTTCGTAAAAAAATATAATTATAATTTAAAATAAATTATTTAAATTATATATATATATATATATATATTATATTTAGCATTATTTAAAATATAAAATTATAATTATGACTTAAGTATATTTAATGCGCAAAAGAAAGGAAGCAGTGAAAGCATGCAAATGTGGAGGAAATGAAAATGATAAACCTCCGAGAAAACAGAAAATCAGCTTATGCAAAATAATTAGTAATTTGACAAACTTCAGGAAAAATTGTTTCATTATAAATATAAAAATAAACTAAATTAAAACAAATGCAAAATTGAGACTTTCAGTCATGAACTTCCGCATACAAGAATTTCAGAACATAGATGACAAAAATAAAAGCGTTATTTTTCAGAAAAGCAATTATTTGCTTTTTCTTTTTAGGACAAAAACTTGGAATCCTAGAGAAGCACCTTTGTGGATCTTTTTCCAGAGAGGTATCAAGCAACAGAGGAAAAGTCTTCAAACACATTGTCGTTGAAAGCATTACCTAATGCCTCTTCATCATTTTGAAATGAAGTAATATACGACGTTATACCGTCACAGCCATCATTTTGAATTGTTCGTATTACAAGAAACTGAGAAATATCTTTTAAATATAATACATTAACTTTCCATTAACGGCCCAAAAAAAGAGAAAAAAAAATCCACGTTAGACAGGCAAGAAAATGTTATTGAAATGTATTTATTTTACGAAGAGTTTGTAAAGATTGCAAATTTCCGTCGTTAAACAGTAATAATCGTCTATTACAAAAACGTTATAGATAGAATGTCCTGTATATCATACTATTCGAGCCTTTGGAATAATTGTGCTCTACACTCATACAATGAGTGTAGAGCAAAACTATTCCAAAGGCTCGAATACGCTCTAGACTCATACAATGAAAACTCATTCCCTCAGTTATTTACCGCAACATCGTTTAATATAATATTGTCATATAACCCACGAATAAATTGGATTAAGCGTTTGGTAATTATTTATATTCATATTGGGAATTTTAATTCACAGTTACATAAAACAATATCATTATTGCAAATTCCGTTATAAGTACCGTCAGTAAATGAATATTAAATTTAAACATGGGATAACTAATACGAATAATTGTTAAAATAATTAAACAAAATAATAAAATGAAGTTAATTTTTTCCTTTAAGGACTTTATAGGATGCAGAGAAAATGTCCTTAAACAGAAAAGATATTGATCATGATAAGTTAAATTCCATTAAGCAATTTGTGGAACCGCAAACTACCGTCATTAAACATAAAAAGATGTTAATTGCAGAGTTACTATTGACAGAATTGACTGTAGTTAAACTGTATCCGAATTAAAATATCCGATAAGTGATTTATATGAGAAATGTTTTCGTAAAACGAAATTACTTTCGTATAAACATATATAGCAGAGGGAGAAATCATATATATAGCAAAATTGTAGTATGATTGTGACATTATTTTCATCATAAATATATATATATATATATATATATCATCATCATATTCAACCATTATCTATCCACTGCTGGATGAAGGTCTCTCCAAATGCTTTCCACACAAGTCTATCCTGAGCAATTCGCTTCCACGTCACCCCAACCTGTTTTCTTATTTCATCCACCCATCTAGTTTGAGGACGTTTTCTAGGTCTTCGGTGGTCTCTTGGAATCCAGTTCAGAATTTCTGTTGTCCATCGTTGATCAGTTCTTCTTGCAATATGCCCAGCCCATCGCCATTTCAGCCCTTTTACTTTAACAATGATGTCCTCTACTCTAGTTTGCTCTCTCACCCAAGTGTTTCTTTTTCGATCTCTCCTAGTTATTCCAAGCATGCACCTCTCCATGCTCCTTTGCGTTGTCTGTAACTTTCGTATTGCTCCAACTGTTAGACTCCATGTCTCTGATCCATAAGAGAGGACTGGCAATACACACTGGTTGAAGACCTTTCTTTTTAGACACAAAGGCAATTTCCCCTTCAGGATAAAACTGTTTCTTCCAAATGCACTCCAGCCAAGTTTAATACGTCTGTTGAGTTCTTTCATAATGTTGCCATCCATTGAAATCAGCTGGCCAAGGTAAATATATGAATCAGCAATTTCTAGCTCAATGTTGTCAACTTGTATTTTTGTTTCCTCTACGAAATTATTGAACATGATCTTAGTTTTTTGTAGGTTCATCTTGAGTCCAACTTCTTTACTTCTAGTTGAGAGCTCCTGTACCATGTCTTGGAGTTCTGATGGGTTCGTTGAAAAAATAACAATGTCATCAGCAAACCGCAAATGATTTAAATATTCACCATTTATTTTTATTCCCTTGTTATTCCAATTTATCTGCTGAAAAATCATCTGTAAAGCTGAAGTAAAAAGTTTTGGAGAAATGGTATCTCCCTGCCTCACACCTTTACCAATTTTGATAGTTTTGGTATCTTTATGTAACCGAAATTTTGCACTTGCATTTTTATACACACGTTTCACCATGTCAATGTACACATCCTCAATGTCTGTTGATCTTAAAGAGTTGATGACTGCTGATGTTTTAATAGAGTCAAAGGCCTTCTCATAGTCAATAAATGCAACACACAATGGAAGTTCATATTCATGTGTTCTTTCAATTAATTCTCTTAATACTTGAATATGGTCCACTGTACTGAATCCACTTCGAAATCCAGCTTGTTCTCTTGGTTGAGCTGCATCTAATTTTTTCTGCAGGCGATGTGTTAGCACTTTTGTGAAGATTTTATAAATAGCAGGTAACAAGCTAATTGGTCGGTAATTTTTCAAATCCTCTTTATCACCTTTTTTATGCAAAAGAATTACTGTTGCAGAATCCCATTGGTTTGGTATGTTACCGCTGTTAAGACATTTGGTAAAGAATTTTGCAAGTATGTCTTCTACATATTCTCCAGCTTCTTTTAGGATATCTAATGTAATACCATCATCACCAGGGGCTCTTCCTTTCTTCATACTTTTTATTGCAAATGAAACTTCTTCTTTTAAGATTTTAGGAGCTATTCCTTCGACTATTGCGGCGTCTTCGTTTAATCCACTGTTACTTTCATATAGTTTTTTGTAGAATTCTTCAACTCTTCTAAGTATTTCTTCCCTATTTCTTGTTACAGTGCCATCCTCTCCTTTTAATGCAATGATGTGTTTCTTCCCAATAGACAAACTCCCTTTAACAACCCTAAGGCTCTTGTTATTTTCAATGGCCTTCCTTACTAACTCACAATTGAATTTTCTTATATCTTCTTT
>QLNU02015359.1:72365012-72402356 GCA_006491805.2 Dysdera silvatica | reverse complement strand
CTTGAATATATTACATTCCAGCCTTTCGTGTTCCTCATCTAAAGGTAGCCATCTTCCGAAATTACTTTCTCCAAGAAATATAAAAGAAAGCTTAAATTTCCACCTTTATTATTATGGGTTGCATTCAATGCTATCTCCATTCATTATCTCTCATATATATTACTTTTACTCTCACTTTATGTTCAAAATTCAGATAAAGTTCCCACTCCTAACGCTTTGATATGAATTATAATTATTCGTGCGATCATGAGAAATAGGCGCTATGATTGGACGGTACAAATAATTAGATAATATATGACACAGAGAGGGGAAAGAGAGAGAACGTATGATGCTCTCTCATTATAGCATATGATTCGCTCTCATCAGAGCATATGATGCTCTCTCATTGGCTGGTTTAATCGTTACCGCGACAGTAACTTCTTCTCATCAGTTATCATTTAGAATGAATTTTTACAGCTTAGATACTTTTATAATCCACTTTATAAGGAGCTAATGCTATGGAAATAGTATATGCGATCTGAATATGCATATATGTAAATGAACGAACATGTATCTTTATACGTTGAACATGGGTGACGTGGTGTGGAAAAGGACAGCTTCCAAACATCATATCCCTCCATCGACAAATTAATGCTATTTGGGATTTTAAATGTTAAACATCGTACATTGAACAAAGGCACAAAACAGATTACTGAAAGACTCATTAATCCGCATTATTGACGCAGACAGGCCAATAATGTAGACTTATATTGTCATTTTCTGGGTCGCTGATTTACGTCAATTCTCCTGTTATTACCGAATAAAAGCAAAGACCTTAAATCTTATACGTGTGAGTTCATTAGCATCACATTCAAAATCGATATCAACACATATACAGAAACATTACCATCATCATATTCAACATCATTATCGTTGGTCCGTCGAGCAGTTTACTTTTTTTGTCTTCTTAACAATACTTGTTTTATTATTTTTTTTTTAATTCTTTTAATTTGATTGTCCTGTGCGTTTTCCTTTGCGCACGTAATGCGAGAGATCGCGTTCTCTGTGAATTAGAAGAAGTTTTGGCATTGTTCAAGTGGAGTTCTCGCTTGACGTTTTCTAGCCAGTTAAATTTGATGTTATTCTTTAGTTCCAATAAAGTTATTGTCTGTTATGCTGGGATACTTCGATGTTATTCTTGATGTTATTTGTTGTTGTTATTCTAAACCACTATTCGATACAGTACACTGTTGATTCAAGTAAGCTAACTAGTATCACCACTATTCGCCAATCATCATAGCATTCACAATCATTATTTATTCAATGTCGCATCAGAATATGAATAAGAATAAAATATTTCGCGTCCATATTCTTCTTTATCCTAATTTTAAGAATATAATATTTGCTCCATTTAAAACTTTTTTTCATAAGATTTTAAATATACGTCAGTTTCTATTTTATTAAAGTAGTTTATCACTGTGTTGTATTGTAGAGTTTTATTTGGGCATTTATTGCATAATAATTGTGCAATTATTGTACAATTATACAATTATTGTGCTCACTATCAGAGACGTGGGCAGAAAAATTCCTAAGAAAGGGTTACGAAGCTACTACTCCATATATTCATACGTATATAAACAAAATTTCATCGCAATGGAGGAGATACAACCCCCACAACCCCCGCTGCTTACAACAGTACTTATTATGGTATTTACATATAATAGTAATCAATGTGGCATTTACTGTGTAACTATTTATTTTTTAGCATTTTATTGTATTATTTACTTATATTATAGCGTTTTGTTTTCTTATTTTATTGTAGTATTTATTGTAGAACTTTCTTATAGTACTTTACTGTAGAATTGCAGTACTTTTTTCCTGTTTTTACAGTGTACCCTATCTTCTAGTCTCTATTGTAAATTTCGTAAGCTACGTTTGGGAAAATGTTCTTTCTGTTCTATTGATATGTGGCTGATATTCGGATGTTACCGTTATTTAGAGATGACCGTTAATGGAGGTTTTACTGTGTTATGTATTTTCATATGTGAACACATACAATATACCCTCTGGTCTCTTAAATAAATATAGAATATATTTTCTTTTTGTAATGTGAAGCACACATGGTTTTTAAAATAATTTCAATACGAAAACGTGCAACCGAGATAATATTGATTGTTTCAGCATCTACAGAGAATTGTATCTCAACAAAAATTACCTATTTTCTGTTTGAAATATGTCGGTTGGAAAATTTTTCCTTCGTCTGAAGCAGTGTCATGAATATTAAATGATTTGCGTTAAGTAAAAAATAAAATTAAATAATATAATTCACGCTCCCGGAGGAGTTTAAAACCCCAATTTTAACTTAGCCAAAATATTTTTAAAAAATATTAGAAAGGCATTTTAATAAAAAAATAATATGCGTAACGAATTTTAAGATAGTTTTTACAAAGAAAATTTTTTATATTTATTGCATCTATTTAAAATAAAATTCTATTTAAAAAATAATAATCTATTTAAAATCTGGACGGCAATCATAAAAAAAATCATTTTCATTCCTGAGGTGATTCCCATTAAATTTGTGCATTCCCTTCATTGCTATAATTTATTACTAAAATATGTTTACAGTAAATTAAAACATAAAGGAAATAATACTGCAAAAAAATGAAAATATTTACCATATAAATTAACTTTAAGTTCAGCTGTTTTTACAAAAAAGGGAAATATATTTACACAAGGTACATCATTCCGTGAAAACAACAAAAATTCAACTTGCCAAAAGAATATATTTTTTTTACTTTTAACATTTTTAGATATCGAGGATTATATGTTATATTAATAAGAATAATTCTTGTGAAGCCGTAATTTTATTATAAGATGGAAAACAAGAAAAAGACTAATCTTCATCAAATTGTTAGAATACCGTTGGTTATTATTATTGTTTTAAAATATTGCATTAATTGACAGAGAACTTGAGTAAAGTGAAAGAGTAAAATATATTTAAATGAAAAAATAAAATCACTGCGACGATTCATCGATAGCAAAATAAAATAGTAATGTTTAAAAAATTAGAGTAAATGCTTATTTATTTAGTTTTATTATTTAACCATACATTTTTCACAGCAGAAGCTAAGATTTTTCATTCAAATGCAGAACACAATGTGATTGACAGAATACAATTATATTCAAAGAAATAAAAGTATGCGGTCTGCTATGTTTCTATGTTTAAAATCTGAAATTTAACTAGCAATAATTGGTGATCAGAAATAAGAAATTCAAATATTTAATTCGTCTGTAATATATACATATGAAACGTTCTTTACTGCAGTGTTCCCAAAATTTTTGTTCTAGAAGATATCCGTTTCTTACCTTATATCTAACCACAGAACCCCTCTACAAATATTTAAAGGAAACTCAAAACCCTTTATTTACCTCATACTAACCACGGAACCCTTCTATTAATATTTAAAGGAACACCAAAACCCTTTTTTACATCATGCTTAGCTACAAAACCCTTCTATAAATATTTAAAGCGACATAAAAACCTTTTCTTTACCTCACGCCTAGCCACAAAAGCTCTCAATAATTATTTAGAGAAACCTTTGAAACCCTTTTCTAACTTCATTCCTAACCACGGAACCATTTTATAAATATTTAAAGGAACCCCAAAACCCTTTCTTTACCTCATACCTAGCCACGAAACCTCTCTACAGATATTTAAAGGTATCTCCAGAACTCTTTTCGTACCTCATGCCTAGCCGCGAAACTTCTCTACAAATATTAAAAGGAACCACCAAAACCCTTTACTCACCTCATGCTAAGCATGGATTTATAAATATTTAAAGGGGTTGAAGGAACATCCAAAATTCTTTTCTTTCCTAATGCTTAACCACGAAACCTCTCTACAAATATTAAAAGGAAACCCAAAGCACTTTTCTTACCTCATGCCTAATCCCGAAACCCTCGATAAATATTTAAATGAAACCCAAAATCATTTTCTTAGCTCATACCTAACCACGGAACCCTTATGTTGAATATTCTTCAAATATTGTTGCTATTTTTACACACACACGAACGATAATTATAACACAAGAAAGAGAAAAGAATATGTAAGTGAGCGAGATATTATTTATTTACGAACATGGTTTCAAGTTTTATTATTGGTTTTTAGTTGCAACACAACGGTTGTTGTTTTTCGAAAATCTTGGGGGTTTTTTTGGCTTTCTTTTCGTTTTGTTTTTTACGTTGTTCAGATTTTTGTTGTTCGAATAAATAGTTTTATAGAAAATGATGGAGTGGACGTCTTTTGTACTGACTGCAATTTAGTTTTCTTAGAAGAACCGTCGTTTATAAATTGATATGGATGTCCAAGTTATATTGACAATTGCGATCAGTGGCAAGCAAAAAAGGTGGAACTCAACTTTGAGGAATCAGATTTCTCAAAGTGTGTTTGAGTTGTTGTCAAATTTCCGACACCCTCTATAAATATTTAAATGAAACCCAAAATGATTTTCTTAGTTCATGTCTAACTACGAAACCCCTCCATAAATATTTAAAGAAAATCTGAAGGGACAGTTCTGCTCACTGCTAAGACGTAATGAATAAGAAAAGAATCTCAGTATAAAAAGAAGATGATATTTTTTCCTTATTGAGGAGTATTGGTAATGGTTAATTAGCTCTCTCTAAGGTGTGAGTCATTACAGAAAGTTATAAAATTTCCTGATTTTCTTGAAATTTTTGGTGATGTTTTACAAATTTCTTGCGGACCCCTCGGAAGATGGTCACATAATCCCGAGTTTCTGCGGACTGCACTTCAAGAAACATTGACTTAAGGTATCGACAGAAAAGTATGATAACTAAACTAATTGTATTGAGGTGCATTCTACGACTGTAAGGCACATCTTTTCAAGCTTCTCCCAAATTCAGATGGACAGTGTGATCGATTTCTTCCCTCTTTGACCAGTGAAGTTCTTTAACCCTAAAGTACAGTCATTAATGAAAAGAAACAATGAAGTCCTCAGCATCTTATTTTTCTTTGTTCTTCTCTGTTCCTGCTCCTCACTTGGTAGAAGAATATGGAGAGTGTAGTGGTGGTGGAGTTGTCCCTTCATTCCTTTCTTGTAAAAACGAAACAAACGAAAGGTATCTCCTACCTAATGTCTCTTTATTTCCACCTCTCCCATTTTTTTCTTCGCCTTCTCAGTTCTAAAAGTAGAGGAAGTTCCACAAAGGATTTATTGCTTCATTTTGTGAGAGGGTTATGTTCCAGAAACTTCCCTGGTTACAGTTGAGGCATCCGTTTCAATTGAACAGAAGGGGAAGAGGAAATCTTTTATTGAGTGGGGTCTATGAACAAGGCTGAGATACGAAATCAGATTCTTTTCTCTTTATCGTGTTTCTTTGTTGCTAAAGGAAAAGAGCATTATAAACATCCTCTTCTGACGTGAGAGTTGTATGGGAAACTAAAGTAAGAACCGACTCGATACACTTGGAAGAGCAACACAGATTAGCAGTTGGAGAGTACTTTTGTGGCGATAGCTTGAATCTGAAGAATCTGAAGAAGAAAGCCACTTTTTCTAGTTTGAGGTGGCCGTGGACTATGGGCTCATTCTCCATAGATATTTCCACCGATATTGTAAAAAGAAAATATTAAACAGGAATTCCAATGTAGACTTAAAAGTATAGACTTATGGTGTTAAATTAAAATCGTGTAAATAAAGTAAGTAAAATAATAAGTAAAGGATCGGGTATGATAAATAAATTAAAAATATTTATACCAAAAAGTGTAATAAAATTATATAATTTATTTGCCTATTTCCGTTTAAGATATTTAAATAGTATTTGTGGATAAATTTAGCAAATACAAATTTAAAAATATTAAAAAAATGTATAGGAAACTTTTAAAGAAAATATGCAAAGATCATAATATTGATTTCGAAACTTATAGGCGAAAAACTTGGAATTCTTAGTTTGAATATGATTAACTTATTTTGAATAAAATGTATAAATGAATAAATGAGTGGAAATATATTTTAAAATAATAGAAATTACGGAAATAACTGGAGAATTGAGCTTTGGAGTTTAGTACAAATTATATATAGCTAAAATTACAGCAGTAAAAGGACGAAATGAAATCATTTATACAAAATTAAGACTTTGGAATTTATTCCCCATAGAAATTATCAAAGTTCGAAACTTAGAAACATACAAGAAAGTAGTAAAAAATAGATTGATAGAAAATATAGTACAGAGTGAATTCTTGAATAATTTGGGGTTATGGAATTGGTACTCTATTGGTTATAGTAAATGATCTTTATATTTTAACACTTTAAAAAAACGATCATCTTCGTTTTATGACCCGAAATGTTATAAAATAATTATTTATAATAATATTAGTTTAACTATTGCTTTTGTTTTTGTTTTTTGGCTTATAATGGGATGCTTGATTATTGAAAACTGCATTTGGGAGCAGAATTTTTTATGCAAAAATCTTTTTAAATATAATAATGAATATAATGAAAAATTAAGAAAATGGAGTAATCATGCGCGCATATGAAAGAAAGAGAGAGAGAGGTGGAATTTTATTATAATACTTGAATTATAAAATCATCGTTTTACTCTTCTGAAAAATAAAAAAAATGCAAAATTGAATTATAGATATAAAAAGCACAATTTCTTTGGTATATTTTTATTTTGCCTCCTATTAATATTATTTTATTGTTAAAAAATTTTCCTCTTAAAATAAACTTTAGTGAATATTATTTGTTTTACTGAAACTTATTGGCCTTTTATGAAATATTAACAAATTATATTAGAGGATAATTCATACTTATTGTGATATATATTTACATAAATATATAAATAATTCTTTATATGAGTGTTTTTACTCATATAAATAAAAAACTTATTTGAGTAAATAAAAAATTATAAAAAAATCCTTACGCTTAAATTTGTCTAGAAAATTATTTACGGGACCAGGAAAGCGTATTTCTTTGTGGAAAAAATTGAACCTTATACACTTCGTTTCAGTCTGACAGCAGAAAATATCGCTTTTTCAGAAACATCGTTGCAGATATATTACACAGCTTTCCCATCTCTTTCCTTTGAATCTAGTTTGCAATGGTGAACTGATATTCAGCAAATATCTGTCATTGTTTCATAATTTTATAATTAATATCAATATATCTTAACCCGTTTATAGCGAATTCGATTGCAACTAGAGCCCCATTATAGCAAGAGAAAAAAAACCCGACGAAAATCCTTTATTGCGAAGAAAAACCAGTTATAGCGGGCAACAGTCTAATAATGTCTCCCTTTAATTTGTGTAGATCGGGTCTAACTAATTTTTTCTCCTTTCTACAACGAAAAAAGTTTTCTTCTGAAGTTGTAGGTATAAGCGTAACTAGGAGTAGTTTTTATGCTTTTCTAGAAAACAATTATAGCTTAAAAAAAATTTAGCCCCTAGGTCTCGAGACTAACTACGCCACTGAATACAATAGCCGATATACATACTCCTGAAAATATTGTCACTGAGATACGAGTTGTAAATCATTCTGAACCAATGATTGCTATGACTTACCCGCTAGCCAATAACTAACGTGGTATGTAGTGACATTGTATTGTGGCGAAAATACGCAAAATTCTGATATTTAAATATATAAATATATAAATATATAAAATATATAAAGGGTGATATGTTTTTCTTTTCTGTCCCAGATGTCTCAAGGATAAACCGGTTTTAACTAGAATCCGGACGTAATGAGCAATAGTACTGGCTGGTTCTTCACGCTCGCTGTAAACGGTTTCAACTGAATATAACATGATCCTTCCTTATTCTATTTCAAAGCTAGGGCCAGGCGTGTAGCCGGGATGAAGGGCCAACTGGGGCAAGACAAAGGGCATACAGGACACAGGGCACCCAGTGATTGTTCTATATGACCTATATAAGTAGCTGGATGGGGCAATTGGGACACAAGCATAGGGGAATCTGGGGTCACGCCTCTACTGTCCGCGGCTTGGCTACAGGTCTGCTAAGAGGATAATTTAAAGCATGGTGATATGTTTCATTCCGCTTTGCAAAATATTATTTGGCCACGCATATAAAATGGTTATATAATAGTAATTAGCATTTAATTATTTTATTGTTCCATTAATAATCTAGAATGCTTCATTACATCGTTGATCGTTAACCTTAATATGATTTTAATTAAATTTTTTCAAGTGGAGATAACCGTATAATCACACGTGACCTAACCATGTTGCATCGGTATAGCTCGAGTGAAAACACTGACAATGTATATAAGGTAATTTACAATTTGCACACAATATTTTGTTCATTAATTTAGACCCCTTTTTTTATAATCTAATATTTTAGATTCCAGTAAAAGCGATAATCATATTCACAAATATTGGTAAGTAATTAAAATATTTCAGTGGCTATTTCAAATGCGAAATTCTTCCCCTTCTTTAAACGATGCACATTATTAAACATAACGTACCAATGCAAGGAAAAGGTATATCGTTTAAAGATTGTGAGGGCGTCATCATATTTTATAGAAAAAGCAATCGAAGCGATGTTTAAAGAATTTATTGAAGCAGTTACACGCAAACTTCTTAATACTAAATAATTGATATAGACTATGAGATGTATGTAAACGTGTGTTGGGTAAACGAACTAATCTTTGATCTTACGCGCTCGAATTTGTGCAGAAACCTTGGAGTGAGGACTATCTTGTACCCTAGTTTGAATTTCAATAAAATTTAATCCATTCATGAGTTGAAAGTGGAAAATTATTTTGTTGTGAATATATACTAAATATTTCCATATCAATAGGAAGTATTCTATCGTAGTCAATGAACCAAAATCTACACCCACTTTCAGTCAAGCTTGGAAATGTTTTATAAAATTTTCACATTAATTATTCATCCACAACTGGCAACACAATAGTCACGCAATAACACCATCTCCAGTTTTCTAATATTTATTTTCTCATTTTGTATTCCTGACGAAAGACGGCCAAGTCCGTCAGAAACGTACGTTGAAATAAAACGTCTTAACAACATTACTTACGCTTATAATGTTGTATTTACTTATAAATCTGATCTGCGCAACGCTACATCAAATTATCTTATATACTAAATGTGTTGGTAGAGAATTTTGTTTTTATACTATTTTTGCTTTTTTTCAATTCGACTCTTTCGATTTCTTTATGAGAACTAGTTTTACTATACTAAGTTGGTTTAAATCTACCAATGAAACAGCTTTATAGAGAATAAATTATGATTCAAATTTTATTATCACTTTATATATATTTTGGTTTTATTTACTTTCACACTCACATTTCTTATAAAAACATTATGCCTTCATGACACGGAGAAAAATTTCGTTCCTTTTCTTTGCTCACAAGCTATCTCCAACTATTTCTGGACATGAAACAGTTATTTGCACTTTATTATCACCCTTCTATGAACACAAATAATAATGACAATGTTAAGCGTTACTATAAGTATAACAAGTATAACAAGTATAACAAGTGTAGCAATAGATAGAAGTTACATAGACAAACAGAATCTTTATATGTAGTAACAAATAGGCCAGCCAACTCGGTGAAGCGTTAGTTCACTGAAGATCAATTTATAGGAACTATTCGCCAAGTAATTTTTTAGTACACCACTTTTCTGCATTCAAAGCATTATCAATTTACGTCTGCTTGATTTGGATATGGTTAAAATAATATTTTATTAAAATATTGTTTCAGGAAATCTGTAGGGTTTGTTAGTTCCTTAATATTGGATGATAATGGACCCACACTTAAATTTCGATCGGCTTCGTCCCACAAGTATTGAATTACCCTGTTGTCTGAGAAACAAAGTGGACCACGGAAGCTAAAAGCTAAGAAATAGTTTAGCATGTTCTATCGCCATTCAGATTATTATGGACAGAATGGTATTATGTATGGTCTTGAGAATGGTGATCTCAGAATAAGCTTAATCAAAAATGATGTTTTGAATATGGTTGGAAATTTAGCGTTTGGTTTAAATGGATCTATGGGGCCAAAACTATATGGGCTATGTATGCTATATACTATACTATGGGCTATATATGCTATATACTATACTATGGGCTATATATGCTATATACTATACTATGGGCTATATATGCTATGTGGGCTATATATGCTATGGGCTATATATGCTATATACTATACTATGGGCTATATATGCTATATACTATACTATGGGTTATATATGCTATATACTGTACTATGGGCTATATATGCTATATACTATACTATGGGCTATATATATATATATATCATAAATGTAAGTATTGGAATACACAAGAATATGTACTAAAGAAATATGGAAAAAGCCTATGATATTATTACTTATAATACATTATATGCGAAGGGAGTATAAAAAATAAATAAATAAAGTAAAAATAAAAGAAACATAATAATAGTAAAATAATAAAATAAAATTATCGAAGAAGAGAGCGTATGAATCATCAGCAATTAGTATGATAAATAATATATAAATGGAAAATTATATATAATGAAAATATAAATGAAAATGTAGAAAATTCAGTAAGTAAATTGGTGAAAAGTGAAAGTAAATAAATTAAAATTATTAATAAGTAAGTGCAGATACATTTGGAATTCCAATAACCACACAACCACACCTATATATTATATAAAATAATATAGGCCTATACACTAGAATATGTATATACAGGATTTTAAGAACTAATACCATTATATATAAGTACATATGTAATATAGGTGTAAATGTATGCACATCATATTATATTATAAAATATACATGCATCGAAAGACCAGTTTCATCAACATCGTATATTTGATGAGCAACAAAGTTGTGTTCATCTAGTATTGTTTCTTACTTGTCAAAGACTTCATAAACTCCTTCTTTATTAAAACATCTAGTCCTTGCCATTGATGTTGCCTCTGTAGTGTGTAAAGACAAGGAGAGATGGTATTTCATAAACTTGGAGCACAATTTTTTTCCAGAAATTCTTTTCTCCAAGATAAAACGATGTTGCAGTTTATATTTATCAGCTAATTCAAACGCCAACTTACATAGGCCAGTTGCTGTAATTCCAAAGAAATAAGATTCTAATGTAAGAATATATTTAACCAGCTCTTGTTCCATTTCTTCGGTCAGATCTTTGGGTCTTCCAAATTTGACTTGCGAGTTTAATCCTTGAAGATGACGTCGGAGCGTCGGTTTAGGAACTCCATATTGCCTATGAGCCTCATTGAATCCTATTTCATCTTTGCGTAATTTGCTTAACGCTTCAACCATATCTTCTTGTTTCCACCTGTTGTAAATTCGTTTTGGTATTTTGGGACCTATAATAGAAAAATTAAAACATAATTTTTCCTCAAACATGATATCGCAATTTTACCAAACTACCTTAGTTACCTAACTTGTGCCAAAACTCCTAGTGTTAGTTAAATTGTACCAAATCAGAAATCGTACCTGGTACGATTGAGGAATCTGATGTTGGTTCGACTTGTGATACTACACGAGTTGTATTTCAAACGAATACAAGCAATCCAGGAATAGTGCATCAAGGCTATATTTTAACCAAATAGCTTCTTAATTACTACAGAATGAATATCCAAAAGGAAATATGCACAAACAAATCATTTACTTATTATAAAAGCTAATAATATACGTAGAAACTTATAGAGAAAGCAGCAACAACTTACCTTTTAGCGGCGTGTATAGAAGGCGGACTTTTCTTGTTGATGACCAGTTGAAAACAATATGACTGATTCAGTGGCACATCACACTATCGGCAGAGGCTCTGTTATTGACTCTATATTTAAAATATTGGCAGTGGTATGACTTGAGTAACCTTCCCCTATATATATATATATATAAATGCTGTGAGTAATGATATGATTTACCAGACCCCGTAAGCTTTCTCTTAGGGATAAATTGCTAAAATGTTGAGCCCACTCTAACCTGCTTTTCTTGTTAATCTTCGATAGCAGTGGCCTATATAAATGTATCTTTAATATTAGGGAGTAAATTTAAAACTGAAATAGTTTATATCATAAAAAATCACAATATGTTTTAGGCCAGCGGATCTTCTACTCTGGTCCGCGGTGCTCTGAGGTTCGCGAGACCTTCCCGGTGTTCGGTAAAGGTTCAAAAAGTACTAAGACAAGAGCATTTACTCTTTAATGCTAAGAATAAATTATGAGGGAACGAAAAATTCTTTCCTTAAATGGTGAAAATCAGTGATGAAACACTAGAAATAAATATATATGATGCAAATTCCGGGCTTTAAACTTTGAGTTAATTCTTGGGGGTCCGCGAGGGCGAGTAATTTTTGAGGTGGGACTGCAGTCTAGGAAAGTTAATGAATCGCTGCTTTAGGCCATTCAAAAATAGCTCGTTTTAAAATAATTATATCAGTATATAATGTTTATAAGTATATAATGTTTAATTTGTAATATAACATTCATTATGTATTTTTAAAAATTCCATATTGTAGTATTTTACTTCTATTATAGTTTCTATTTTCTTTTTTTATTACTAATTGTGATATACTTTTTTATTGTGCATATATCTGAATTTTTCTTTTAACTGTTTGAAGCATTCCATTTAAATAACTATAATTGTAAAAGTGATTTACGGATGGCAGTAGATTTTTAAAAGTTAGTAATCATATTAATGGTCGTTGCTATACTAATATAATTTAATAAATTATATGCACTACCATTTTTACATAAGATAATGGATTGATATTAGTTAAGTGCATTTTCAGAACTCGGAAAATGTTATACAACCGAAAAAGAGATTTAATTATACTAGTTTCATTAAATTACCCGCCATTATGGCAAAGCCATAGAAAACATTTTCCATTATAAGAGAAATAGTTTATCAAATTTGTGTGTTCAACTATAAGGTTTGATATTTCCCACGAAACAAATTACGGCGACTTTTTTAGAATCGTTGTGAACACAAATATTATTTTTTTCTCTTAAAAATGTTTGTGTTCTTCAGACTGGGAAAGCCTTACACGTTCTTTCCCAAAGAAAGTAATTTAAAATCTTCAAAATCCGGTTTTCAAACGAGATTTTTCTGAAGAAAAAAGAAGGCTAAAATTTTGCTTTAATTTTCTTGGATGTTATCCCAATGCTTCTTTATTTTTTTACGCTTGAAATATAAAATTGCATTTATATGGATTATGCCACATAACAATCATTCTTATGAGACTACGAGAGCACCATCACAAAAAATTCGAAGAATTTCTAAGAACATAGATTCGTTCCAAGATTCTACTATCGTTTAAGCGTATTTTTCATTCGGAATTCATATTTACTAGAATACAGTAAAATAAAATTTGAGTTTCTGGTTTAAAAGCTTATATTTAAATTCAATCCACAAGTATGTTTATCATTAGCAGATAATGAGCTTCATTATTAAGGCATTTTATTTCATCATCAAGGCATTTTGTTTCATCATCAAGGCATTTTGTTTCATCATCAAGGCATTTTGTTTTATTATTAAGGCATTTTGTTTCATTATTAAGGTATTTTGTTTCATCATTAAGGCATTTTGTTTCATCATTAAGGCATTCTGTTTCATCATTAAGACATTTTGTTTCATTATTAAGGCATTTTGTTTCATCATTAAGACATTCTGTTTCATCATTAAGGAATTTTATTTCAGCATTAAGATATTTTGTTTCATAATTAAGGCAATTTATTTCAACGATGAGTTATTTTAGCTCATCATTAAGGTATTCTTCATTAATAAGTATTTTTAGAAAAGTTCCTTGGAAGCAATCAGATAATATACAATATTATTTTAGAAGTTAAATGGGTAGAGCAGTAAAATTTAGTGGCATATGTAACATTTCGCTAGTTAGGGTTGCCAACTTGAAGGAAATATTTGGTGCCCAATTAAGTCCCAATCATATCTACTTTCTTAGACATTGTTCTCAGTCTCAGAAAAAGGGGAAGGAGGGAGGTTTGCCTTCACCTTGTAAAACTTAAATAAGCGACTATAAAAATAAAAACTTTTTTATAAATTTAAGTTGTTTGATACGATGTAGTTATAATAAACAAATCAGGCCTACATTGATATAATAAAGTATTCGTATTTGCGTGACTTCGATAAAATACAGATACTTTGATTGATAAACAGATAATTTCACAAAAATTATCCAGGTGTGTATCGCAATTTTCTCAAATGAGGCCCATCAAAACTTATTATTATCGCTAACACTTCATATTCATTAATTCGTTAAAACGACGCTCAGTCTGTTCTTATGTTATTAGAAAGTTTCCACGTCCCACTACCAAAGATATACAACAACTGAACTCTTTAAAATAAGCATAATTCAGAAATATGAAAATTTACCCTCTCTCTTGTCAACATCACCGCATTCTGGAGGAGAATCTCGTAACAAGCTTCGGCTTTATATTCTCTTCCATTTCTAACCTCAAAACTTAAAATAATTTAATATAGATCTTCTCTTACATTTCTATAATTTTTATACTGCTCAAGCTATGTATCACGAAATATTGTATATCGGGTTGAATAAAAATTTATTATTATTATTATATTACTTGGCCTGTTTCGTTTTAATGGAATTCAGTTTCATTTTTACAGTGACAAGATATTTGCGTGACTTAGGCCTGTCTCTTGTTAAATGAAATTCGATTTCATTTTTACAGAAAAATGAAAATCAATAGCAAAAATGATTGAGGAGCTAACAGCAAAACGATATAAGTGGTAAAAAATGGGTTTAGAGAAAGTGCTTACAGCTTATATAGTCTAGAGAATTATGTAGTTCTTTTAAAGGCTAACTATCCATATATTTACCATTATGTGTATTATCAGATTTGTGTGTGCAGGAACATGTGGAACGACTTTTCATGAAATACGAACATCATTTTCTTAAAAACAACAACAAGCATTGACCTCATTTTCACCCCTTTGCTTCTAAGCCCACAATTAATATACTATTTTATATATTACGTCCTGTACCCTCATATATGTTCTGCATATACATATTTAGCCTTTCTAAATTTTGGGGGTCGAAAGGAGCTGAATCCCCTAGAACTGGAACCCATGGTACCGGTCCTGATTCCTGCATATATCATTGCAACATATAAAGCAATTTATAAACATAAAATCAACGTTGTAGGTGTAATAGCAATTGATGAGTGACATCTCAATGCGCATTTCAAACGGACCTTTTCATCCTGCTTCGGGGATATTTGTAATGCGTTGAAAGTTAATTCACCAAAAGCTAATATGCTTAAAACATTAAATTCATATATTTAGTTTACTGTATGTAGTATTAAATCTTTGGTTTAATTCCATATTGCCATGCATATATCTTCATAAAATAAAGCTTGTATAAACGCAAACAAAGCCATGTTGTCGTTGTTTTAACATTTCAAAATTTTATAAAATCAGATCTTCCAAAATCTCGAAGCAGGGATTTCTAATTCTGCTCGATAGTTGTTAACAAACTACGGGGAGGTTTAAGAGAATATAATAAAGGGATCCAAATTAGTTCCACCGGAGTTCAAGTATAAAACTTTGTGTAGAGATCACACCATTCTGATAGAGTTGACTTGAATCAAGTCTGTATGCAAACATCAACGATCCTGACAATTCAAGCAGACGTCCAGTTCAATTAGATTACGTGTAAAATATGCACCGAGAAAACCAACTTCATTTAGGAGCATTCAATGATCGACTGATTTCGTGTAATAGTTTCTCTAATTGGAGATTGCCTTATTGGAACAAATTCAAATACTCTGTTTACTTCGATTTCTACGGAAACAAAGGAGTATCGCATTCATTGAATTTATTGCAGTCCTTCCAAATAAGAGATGCCTTATTATCACATGTCAGATGCAAGCATCCAAACAACTTTCAGTGCCACTTCCCTTGGCGTACTGGTTATATTTCTGACTTCAATACCAATACTCCAAGTTCGTTCTAGCAGTTATACAATGCCGGATTTTTTTGCAAGTACCAAATGCCATTCTACCACCAAAACCCCACTTCTGTGTTTGGTTAATTAGTCAAAGGAGGTTCTGGTTCTTCAGGAAAGTCTATGTAAGTCATGAGACACTTTGATGTTAGTGGTCCTCGTACCGTAAAATAAGAACAAACTGGTTGCATTTGGAACATGTTGTGAAATATATATATATATTATGATGTTTTTCACAACACGGTTCCATAGGAATCAATCGGTAACAAAAGAATATAGCAGATAATATATTTTAAATAATCTAAAACATTACAAATTGGTAAAGAAAACTTACTATGACTCGCTTGACTTTTTTTATACATTTTGGCAATAATTTATACATTTTATTGCCTGTAATAATTGTAATAATGTTCTTTAATGAACGCTGTGGAAGCTTGTCACAAATACGGAGCACATGTTGTGGAGCATCTTTTTCCAGAAGATGATCAAAATGATTTAATATGACTACACTCTACATCGCAAATCATCGATTAAATTTAAATTGCTCGAGATTTTATCGATGTTAATTCCTTAGCAGTTTATCGCGACGTTTTCGTCATAAATCATGGTAGCAGTTGCAACTGGCATTGAAATTCAAGGAAGTGACCACGCTTCATTTAGTTTCCAATACAGTGTTATTCCATTTTATTTGGAACGAACAACTTACCAACACGACGCAATAACTTATATGATGATGGGTCCAGCAAATCTTAAAGATGTTTATATATTTACAAAGAACGTGCGATTCTAAGGAATGTGTATAAATGTAAAAAAATTGCTATCTCAAAAAAATTAATATATATGAATTCTTAATTTTTTGTAATGATTGGTATATATGCAGAAGTATGTGCCTATAACGATGTTTTAGAAACCGAATGATTATATCTGTTTCGACAGTTCATTGTTATATATAAAGTCTAGCTAAATGCAGTTTATAATGAAAGGTATTTAATTTGTATACAACATACACACATTATTTTTGTTTATATCATATTAAACAAATTATTAAAAGATATTACAAAATAAAGAATTATGAATTTAAATGAGAACAATGTAGCTCTAGTATTAACGCTATTTGCGTATTAAATTTCTTTAAAATAACCCACTCTTAATGCATTATAAACTCCAATAACTGCGTTGTTTTATCAAATATAATGTTTATATCAAATACGTTATGAAAGTTATAAACATTTAAAAGGGTTTTTTCAGCGCTCACGCTTAATCCTATGGCCATTTGTAGCCGCGAGGCTCAGTTTAAAAACATCTAAAAGCAGATAATGGCCATTTCTCTCTCTCTCTCTCTAGATTACATGCACTTTTTGCTTGCAAGTGTTTTTATATTCAATTACTTTTTATATTGAATTAATTTTTAATGATAACATTGCCAAAATATCCCGCACTATGAAATATAATGATTACGTATTGATTATGAATGTGTTGTAAGATGGTTGTGTATGTAAAAAATAAAAATAATAACTAATTATTTTTATTATATATATATAGGTATCTAAATATAATTTACAAGTTTTCGATAACAGTGACTTTACTTATACTGTATGTATTTCTCCTATGTACTATTTACATTAGTGCGAAATTACGATTTGTAATTGCTAATTTTAAAATAAAGTGGTTGGATATATTTTCAAAATATATGATATGTGGTTATATTATTTCTCTATATAGTTAGCTTTATAACAAATACACATTTTGGGCGTAAAAATTGTAAGAAATTTATTGGCTTAGAAAACCTATTCGATATACGTTTGCTTTTTCCTGCACCTCTTTCTAAAAACCTTCAACGTGGAAGTTCGGTGACAGTTATACACTTAATAAGTATTAACAAGAAAATAAATGGAGTGCCGTTAACAAAAAATAGAATTAAATGGAAGAAAAATGCAATAAATGAGAGAATTTTGCGAGGACATTGATTTAAGATTGTCATTTCCTTAGGAAAGAAACTACAAAGATTAGACGAAAAAAGTGAAAGCAGCGAAGATCCAAGTGATCGAGGAAAGGCTTAATTACTAAAAATAAAGAAAATGGAAAGAAAAATATCACAGCAGCACCCATAAAAGCAAAAATAAAAGCATCTCTCGTTCAAATTGGTTTGATTTTCTTAAAGATGATACTTATCATCTCTAAGAATAATAAATAATTAATCTCTAATAAAAAATAGATAATAAAATGTAATAAATATAGTAATAAAAATAATATTAAAATTAAATATAATAATAAATAAATAAATAAATAATCTCTAATAAAGAGGGCTATCTTTATTTTGTGGAACCTGGAATATAATTTTGAATTATTACAGAACATAATATCGGAAATAATATCATATCTATATTGAACATTTATTACGGAAACTGAATATTGTTTTTGTTCAATTTGGACACTTGAACGAAATATTTCATACAATTTTAGTTATTAAAAATTTATCATTTAATTATGAAATACTTTATACATTTTTCCCAGTTCTAGAATCCTAGTTTTGATTTTGTAATCAGAAATAATTCAGTAAACCGGAAATAACTCTCATATTTTTCTAAGAATATTAACAAGAAGCATATTTTTTTCAGATCTATTTACAATGAAGAAGAAATATTAAAAAGACCAAAAATGGAAACAATCCTAATTAACTATTCAGGATATTAAATTAGAAACAATTTTTATCAACGTTTTTTAGGCGTAGTAATAGTAACGCCGATGCTATGGCGTGGTTAGATGGTGAAACGTTCGTAAGGAAAAGAAATGTGTTTTGCATCTGGTGGGGTCCCACGACCTTCTACAATCCGGGAAGGTGCTATCACTAACTGAGCTACAGACGACCAAACAATCAATTCCCTACGAACATATTTAAAGCGTATTGTTCGATTTGTATAAATAATCAGGATACATTTCAATACAATTCATGGTATTCAAAGGAAAGATGTCTGTGTGGAAGTTGTGGAAGGAATTACCAGACAAGTGTTCCCAAGCTCCAGACTGATACAGAGCTGCGTTAGCTTCACTTTTTTAATAATTAGGCGCAATTACATTTTCGTGCGTGTTTTTAAGGCGCCAGGACGGCAAATTATGCTGCGCCGGAATCTAGAGTTTGGCGAGGAACCTACGCCACTTCCACCTAGGAAACCATACCCCGAACTACAGTGGGCAGAAGTTCTAAGATGCCATTGCGATCCAATCCGTGGTAAACAGCAAGAAAGACGAATGCGCTGCCACTATACCACGCACTGAACTCACATTTTTTTCCGAGGAATCTGCATCTCTCAAAGTCTAGGGAACCAGCCCCCGGACTACAGTGAGCAGTTAGTACATTTTTTCTGACATCATAATGAACCGCACCCAAACTTCACACTAGACCAACTTCACACTAGATTAGCAAATTAACACTACATCACTTCAAAGCCTCGAATCTATGTTGGAGAAATTTAAAGATTAATGGTATAAATTCAGTTTCGTTCACAGCATCTCGCTTTTCAAAAACAAATGCAGTAGAACCTGCAGAAAGTGACTACCTTTATGGCAGAACTGCAGTGGTCACTATAAACAACATACTTCGTTATAGACATGATTAAGTCCTTACCAGTTCTCTCTTATAAACCGCGGTCCCTTTCAGGTGGTCGTTAAACCAAGGTGGTCATTTTACCAGGTTCCACTGTATGAGCCAAATTTAAGTTCCGAATTAAAATTAATATTTAAGTTTTTTTCATATTATTGTTACTTGGAGTAAGTTTGTTGTTCCACGCATGCTCAGTTATTCACGCAAAAATGCTATTTTGTAGATGAACAACCATGTGGCCGTCTTAATATTAGGCACAAATGGGAAAAGTGTCAGCTGTTCTGTCTCAAGATATTATACGCACTTCCGTTGCAAATGTTGACAGTAAATAACGGAGCTGGAGGCTATTATTGCAGTCATATTTATTAAAGTAAGCAAGCTTATAAGCCTTTTAACATAGAAGCTTGATAGTTGCATATAATTTCCTTTCTACGCTTATATTTTACCGATTTAGTTTTATTTTCTAGCTTTTGTACTTTGATTCTTTGTCAATCCTTCAAATTTAGCGCCATTGGTTTTTAGCTATCTTGCTTCGCTTTGTAATTTTGTTACTCCTTTGTTTCTTTGCTTTCAGTACGCTTATAATATTTGCCAAAGAATAACCCTACCTTCAACAGTGTGTTCCTAAAACAAAGGAAAAAAATAGCAAACTTCAAATTAACATTCACACATGCAATAAGATAAAAAAAAATGAAATATTTATTTGCAATTCCCAGTTGAATTATGATCGTGGTATGACGATCAATAATAGCAACAAATCTGAACCTAATTGAAAGATTTCTGGCATTCCACGATGCAAATTTTAAAGTTTAATGTCCTTTCTTAAAAGCATTAACATTGTAAATCAGAGCTTGTGGCCGCGATTAGACTTGTTGGCGGATCTATTCCTAATGGCGCCACAAAAAAAACATATCATGTATCTAAATGTGAGTAAAATACGAGCTCATTTTGTCTCATTTTGTACTTTGGCCAAGTGATGACTCCCTCGTTTGCATGATTAATTTTGTCTCCTGGAATTTTTCCAGAATATTTTAATTTTAGCTGGCCGAATGGGCTTCCTCACTTTCGCACGTTTAATTATCCAATTTTCGTAAATGGATTTCTAAATTGACTTGCCCATAACCTCCGGTTTTAAAAGTTCATTTTGAAACCTCCTGAATTAAAATCTCCTGGAAATTTTCTGAAGGACGTCAAGACCCACGTCAAATTCTTTTACAGTTTTAAAGCTGCGAGAAAATACAAACGAGCAGCACAAAAGAAATTGATTACCATGGAAAGAGAAAATGATAACCAGATAAAAGTGCAATTTTCAAGCTAAGTTCAAAAAAAATTAAAGTGATATACTTCAACAAGTAAAGTAGAGACCCAAATTAAAAATAACGGAAATTAAAACTTTTGAGCAAGACACTATAAATGAGACGCCCACTTAATATAAAAATAGCAATATATTTTCCGGCATTTCTAAAATACTATTTATAAGTAGAATATATCCTTATTTTACTTATTGTATCTTTAAAACGCTTCAGGCTGTGATGTTACTTAGCGTAGTAATTAATTTTATTATCGTTCAGTGAAAAAGTACGCACAGTGTGTTAAAAATAATAAATACGATGAAGTAAATAAACGAAGTGAGATCGTCGCAAAAAAAAAGAAGACGCTAAAAGGGGCCACAGAAAAGAAAATAATTGGAAAAATTTTCGATCATACTAGTTTGAGATTGTCATTTTCTAACTGAAGGAAAGATAAAAAAATAAAGATAAGAAAGGCGTTCCATTGGGAAATTTCAAGACAACGAGAAAATACTTAATTACTAAAAATAACAAAAATAGGAGGAAAGAAATGTCGCCTGGAAAATCACATAAAAGCGAAAACAGAAGCAATAAAAACATTTCTCTCTGAGATTGGTTTGATTTTCTTGGAGATAATAATCATTCTCTATTACGTAGAGTCTGGTGCATGATTTTGTAACGATTACGGGAAATCTAATATCGACAGTAACGTAATCCTTGTGCTGAAAACTTATTAGTGCAATAGAATTTTACCTTTGTTTAATTTTTGACTTTCAATCTTAAAACTTCTAAATTAAACTACAGAATATAATTACAACTGGGTCTAGACATTTGAATAAAATTTCTGAATATTTAGAGAAACGTTGACGAAATTATTTTACAGGGAGGTTTAAATCTAGGACGTTACCTAACCTTTTGAACGTTAAATTAGAATGTTGAACTTAGATTAGAATAGAAACATTGAACATAAATTAGAATGATAATATTGAACATAAATTCTAACGACAACATTGAAATAAATTAGAATGATAATATTGAACATAAATTCTAACGACAACATTGAAATAAATTAAAATGACAACACTGAAAATAAATCAGAATGTGTTTATTTTCTGGTGTTTGGCTGATGTTTACAAAAAGTTGTGAAGGGCCTGTGGAATGTGTTCGATAGCGAAATGTTATTTGTAACCGTCGTATCATTAGCTTGTTTATGAAATGTATGTTGAAATTAAAATTTAAAATGAATTTAATTATTTTTTATTTGATTATTCGTAAATTATAAATTGAAATTAATGTAACGTGGTTACATGAAACTGAATTGTAAAACATGTTCTTTTTAAATCAGCATTAAAAAAATAAAATGAATAGAAATTGTACAAGTCTAGGTCAAAAATTAATTTTGAAGACATTTCGAGAAGTATGCCGAGATTTTACGATTTATTTTTGACAGTTATAAACAATTTAAGTTATTCTTATTGGTATTATTTAAGTAGAGAGATGCTATATAATATTTCATATATTTCTCAAAATTTATTATCTGATTTCTTACTTACATTCATATTTAATGCTTTCAATTAATCAATGTGTTTGAAGATAATTAATAAGCACAGTTCATTTCACATATGGTAATTTTATTTAGTTATTTTATACATATGGTCATTTTTATATTTATTTTATATAGTTATTTTTTATACATATAGTAATCTTCTAGGCTTACTTTGTAAGGAAAGCAAACTTATTAAAAAAAGCGAAAAATAAAATTAAAAGTATGAAACACAATACTGAATTCCACTGCCGCGATACACGGACGTTCAATAATATTAGTTAATTTTAATAAAATATATCCCATTCGTATATTATACCTACCTACTACATGAAACGAAATATGATTAAACTTTTATCCTATTTTAGTTATAACATGTAATAGCATGCAACTTCTGTTACCGACTTTTCTTTTTCTGATTACCGTAGCGGATAAGCATGTAATGGATACCGTTCGTGGCATTTCAAGAAATGTACCGTGTGATCAGTGATGAAGGAAATATGCTTGAAATTGACAAGGATAAAATTAATTTATAATTAAATACAAAAATTATAATAATCTATATATTTTAAATTTCTGCGGTGATTACCACGCTTGATGTTTTTGGTATGTTTAGCATCATAAAAATGATAAAAATTACCATTTATTTTTTTTTTTTGCTTAATAATTTATATATATATATATCAATAATAGTTTTTTGAGGAGACTGATAAGTCATCAGAACTCAAGAATGTTTTGGGTGTGTAACTCAGCTTTTTTCGAATTTTTCACCCTATTAAAATCTTTGAAATAATATTAATATTGAAGAAACCCCTACATAAAATTATAATATACAATTTCTAATGCCTTTCTATTTATAAACAGGAATTTCGTAAAGAAAACATGATATATTTTTTGAGAGTTGGTTTGTGAAACAATAACTCTATATCATTGTATAAGAAGTATATTGAAAATAAAAATGGAATCCAACTTCTTGCATAAGCAAACTCATGCAGAAATTTTCATTCAGACAAATATTTGACATATCTGTTAACCAAAAATTTCAAAATATCACATGAGAAACCGTACATCCCAAGACAATATTACTTTTCAAGCAGATTTATAATGTAAAACCTGTGTTCGCTTTTTGGCAAACGGATGCTTAATTCAGAGTAAAACTTTAGAAAACATACGCTGATTTCAACTTCAACAGGAAGACTATCTCTGACATTGTTCTTAATGCTTGCTCGTACATGTAAGAAGTTGCAAAATGCAGCAATATAATCATCTTTTTCCTATAAATGGTAGAATACTCTACTTTTCATTGTCACTGCTATTCATTATCATTCACCACGGATAACATAGCGTTGTCAAGCGACACCCTAGGGTTACTGTGAATTCCTTTTGAGAACCGCTGGTACAACTTGTTGAAGAAGGATCATCATCATCATCTTCTTCTTCTTCTTCTTCTTCTTCTTCTTCCAAAAATAAAGAAATATATAAATATATCATCAACAATTTCCAATCTACTGCAGAAAGGATGTTTCTCCGCTAGCACATATACGAGTGGTATGATAAAAGAAATACAGAGGAAGCGGTGTTAAGCTCACGATGCTGGCCAAACGCGTTGGTAAGCTAAACTTACTGCTTAACAAGGGTTCTGAACCTCGGTCACTGCAGCCTGCTGTAAAACTGGCTGCGTTTTTACAGCAGGGCTCATTGTGTCATCCTCCCCGGGAGCGACTGCTGACCAGGCTGCTTAGAATTCGGCGCTATGTTGAGAATAGGTATTCATGGCAGAGGACGACTGTGTATAACTTGGCTGTGGACATATATATATATGTAATGAGAAAGAAATAAAGAGAGAGAGGGAGAGATTTCTTGAAATAGACATAGAATTGGAAAATTAAAATTACAATATGAAATAAGCTGGCAGAAGAAAAGGCGGATATTGGGTATACGGGCTACATCGCCAAAAATTTTTGCTAAGTGCCAAACAGATCTCGCCAAAGAGCAACCCTAACCATTGTAATAAGCGTCGCTTCCACAAAATGGATGCCATTTTGTTTTTTTCGCAGCAAATAATAAAATATAAATTTTTAGCTTAGAATTTACACAATTGTTAAAAGAAATACCATATTCATGTTTTTAGAAGCGACCATTGTATCATTTCACAACTGCTTTTTCTCACAGGGAAAACAAAAACCAGAATTTAATAGATGCTGGGGCACAATTGTATAGTTGGTCCCCTAGTTTTCTCTATTCCTGAAATTGATCGGGAATTTCAGTAGATTGGTTTGCGAAGTCAGGGTTACACAACAGGCATCTAACAGCATATTGAAGTTATCACGGCTACGTATGCCATAGAGAACCATCAAGGTCTCCATCAGGAAACGTCTAACAGCAGTTCTGAAGGCACTATATGTTTGAATAATAGTTAAATGAGACGGCAGGGAATTCCATATTACGATTTACAAGGCCCAAACCTTTACAAAATATAACAATTCCAACATGGCAGCCGGTCACTTAGCCCGTTGCCAGTCGCTTTTGGCAACACTTTAAAAAAATTCAGGAAAGAACCAACTATGCACTTTTACCGACTCTGAAAAGGATACGCAAGAACATGCCATCGAAAAACACAAGGATACATTATATTTTTGTCTAAAGGCCACGAACGTCAAAACAAAACTCCAGCTATTAAAAGGTCTCAGAATTTATTTAACGGTAGAATTTTCTCAACGGTTCAGAAGTGTTCACAAACACTTCAAAGTGCTTTTTTTACACCATTTCTAGCGCATTTTTTTCAGAGGTTAAATATTATTGTCCGAACAATATTGACTCATCAGAGTACCGATACGGGAGGTTAAGTCTGTTTACTTTCAATGCCAATATCCAGAAGAGGTGTGTGAGGGAAGTCCCCGTCCCCCACTAGGCATCCATTGATACAAGAAAAGTAATGTGGCAACTTCAAAAGCACAAGAAGTAGTTACAAAAAAAGAACAAAACCGAAAAATCCAACAATATTGCTGGGAAAGTTGGCAACAAGAAAAATGGTTGATTAAATCATAATGGCGTAAACATTAACAACTTAGCAAAAAATTTGGCAATGTGGCCTGTATACTCAATATGTACCAAAAACAAAAGTAATATGTTCAAATAAAACTTCGTTTTACATACGCGTAGGCGAAATCTACATTTTATTTCTTATGCAATACATATTTATTTATGTAAGGCATTATTTCCTATCTCAGGGCTAACATAATTACCAAATAATGGTCAACATATAAAACCACCGTGGTGAGTTTTTGTGAGTCTTTTGAAGGGGATTTTTATTACAATTTATAAAGTTGACAAGCGCGATTTTTATCTCATACTAGAGATCCTTCGTTAGAGCAGGAAAAGAGACATCGTCCCCAGGTCAGGACCTGGATGATGTCTCTTTTTCTCCTCTACCAAAAAAGTTCTTGTTGAGCTAAGAAAACGTGGGTGTCAACCATATTAATTGTAATATTTATTTATATTTAACGTTGGTTTACGATTGTTGGTATATACACTCTTAGCTGCAGATCTAAAGCACAATGAAGATGTTTCTGATATCCCATCCTTTCAATATCAATCTTGAATACCCCACATTCAAGTCATTAACATAATTTTCGTGGTTGGGCCAAGATCTTATTTGTTCTTGCATCTATTCTTGATGACGACAAAAAAATAGTTAACATCGTATATCGACAAATGAGCCAAATTTAAGTTCATTAGAGCATCTTTTGTATTCTTGACAAACGGCTTTTTGTTTTTCTGTTGCAGTGATTAATTTTGCATGCTGGACCTCTTCCAGGATATCTTAATTTTGGCTCGCTATGTTCGTTTTTTTTTTCCACACTCGATATAACTCCAATGCCGAGGAATTGATTTGGATATTATCTTTTTCCGAATGCCTTCTTTCGTTATAATTCACTTTGCAGTCTCGTGAATGTAAATGATAAATTTTTAAGTGCCTCAGTGACAGCATATAATCTTTTTCCAGTTTTCAAATTCCGCGAAAAACGTCAGCAAAGATGAGAGAAACTGGCAACATGATGGGGAAAAGAAAGCAAGCTGACAACCCGATAGGAGTGAAAAATGACGTGACAAGTGTTAAAAGTCAAAATGACAATATGACAAGAGGGACCGCAAAATGATAGCAAAGAACGTAAAAATAAAACACACAGAATAAAACTAGTAAAAAAAATACTACAGATATAAGTTGCTCTCATTACTTCCAAACGGTAATTTTTTTTTGTTTCTTTCTTTTGAAGTCAATTTAATTTGTAGTGGGATTATTTTTTTGTTTTTCATGAAAGTAATTATTTGTTTATATTTATAAGGCGTAAAATAGCAAAAAAAATTGCATCAAAGAGCAAGGTGAATCCGGATTTAAAAGTTTTCCGAGGAATCCAAACTACTGCTAAATATTGAACAAGACTACCGACCGCAATTGGCATCAAAATGTCAGACGTCCTACGATACAACTGAGCGTTGAACCCATGCTAAAAGTAAAATATATGAATGCTTTACGATTACATCACAACAAAAGGGAGTGGATATATTTACAATGGCCCTGCGGTGGCGCAGTGTGGTAACGCGTTCTCCTAGTGCGCCGCTAATCCGGGTTCGACTCCCAGCAGTGCAAAGAACGCTTACTCAGAGATCTCATAAAGATCGCACTGCTCACTGTAGTCCGGGGTTTGGTTCCCTAGGCCTTAAGAGGTTCGGATTCCTCGGAAAACAGTAGGTCCCGGCGCAGCATGACCACTGTAGTCTTTGAGCCGTAAAACCAAAAAGAAAAAGACTAGTTCAAGACTATATTTACAAATGAAATACGAACCTCTCAAAGTCCAGAGACCCAACTCTGGAGCAAACAGCTTATCAGTAAGTGTTCTATTGTCGAATTAATGGCAAGCATGATGAATACATTACTATTGCGAAGTCGATCGATAATGAAGATAGTCGTATCTGAGCACTGATGTATCTTTATTCTCATGCTTACAACACTTACAAATGGTTTTAGAATTTTTCAATTAACGCCTATGTATTATGATTACCTGTCAGACAAGACATATAGTTCACCGTGACCTTCGTGCCATAATAGATAGGTGTGACGACAGCTTTTATTAATCTAAATTCCGTCTCTAACCTGTAATTATAACAAAATACATCAGTACAATTTTAAACTACACACAAATGCATATTTTAAACTGACTTTTTATCTTTATTTGATAGACGAGAAGCGAAATAAAGACATACCTATATTTCAAATTAGCGCGATTATATATCTCCGGTGTATCGAAAATGTATTTTTTTTAGTATAATATTGAGTAGATTAGGTAAAGATTGTTAAAGAGATCAAGGTACTTCAAAAACTGCAGTTCCGAAAAAAAAAGTAATATTGTGTGATAATTTCAACCCATCGTACGCGAAACTATAATCGCGATGTTTTCGAATGTGTTTTAATTTTCGAACACTCCCATCATTTTCTTCATGACTTTATCATGTCTGTTTTGTTTCTTTGGCTTTTTTTACTTTTGTTTTACCTTTCTCTCCTGTCCTTCTAGTTAATGCTTTTATATCCCGCAATTTCAGGAATAGTTTCCTGAGAAAGCACTTAATTAAATTAAATTTAATATAACATACATTGTTTTTATGCTTATCCGTACAAATTATAAAGAAATCTATTCACGTCTAAATTATAAATAAATGTACATTTTGAAGACTATGAAATATATTTTACAATTATTTCTAGGTTTCTTATGGGTGCAATTCATTCTACCTAACTAGACATTTTATTCATATGTATAATGTAAAGTTTTAAAGATGTTACATTGTAATACTTGAATTTAGAAAAAGTATGTCCATTGAATAAATTAGAAATGTAGGAGAACAGAGAGCATTAGATTTTTGAATAATATGGATCTCCTCCAAGCGAATAACACGTCACAGTAATCATACTTTACGATTTATCTTTCGCGTCTCTCTACATTTGATTTCAGGTTAGTGTACAAATTTTTAGATTTACAGTACATTAGTGTTGGTTTCGTTGGCTGTTTAGGAAAAAAATTGTATTGGTATACGTCCTTACCACTGAGCTATATTACAACTGGAGTTCAGATTGGCCCTTTGGCGCAGTATAGCCCAGATGCTCTTGCGCCATAAAAAAGCCAAACAAACAAATAGCAGATTAACCGTGTCGTTTTCGAAGGACCGCATCACCCCTTTATTTATACGCGGTAGGCAAACAACCAGCTTCAATGTGACTTGTGATGTTAACGGATACTTTTAAGGATAAAAAATAAAGGAACTATTTCATTTTAAGTTAATGTAAAGCAAAGAAATAACGCAGGACATTTAGTGAAAATGTCTTTTATTTTCAAATTGTGTTAAGAAGTAAGAATAATTTGGATTTTAGTTGAGAACTATATACTCAGTTAACAGACCGATATTCAACGCTTATTTTTGTGTTTTTCTACAAATTTATAAATTAATGATCATTAGTGTATGCTTTAGTTAATTAACCTTCAAAGATTAGTTAGTTTAGAAAGTGATAAAAATATTCTACAGCATATATATGGTACATAAAAGGCGAGCTTAAAATTTTCGAATTTAAAAACACATATGTGTTACATAATATATAAAAAAGATAATCTAAATTACACACAGTCATAGGCGTAATATCGCGGAGGCAAGGGGAAAACTTGCCCTCAGTTTTTTTAGAAAGGAGGCAAAATCGTACCCTTGCAATTTTGGGATTTTGCAAACTCGCCCCCCACCCCCAGGTTTACATTATATTTAGCCTCTAAGTTACGCCCATCTGCAAAGTAGAAGTCCTGGGGACGTCCTGAACATCCGTGTTTGCTCATAGTACGTAATGAGTGTTTTTCGCACGTTCTCAGGACGTCCTTTCTGTACGTTCAGTGGACACCGGTCTAGGACGTCCTGAGGATGTCTTATTCAAGTTCTGAGGATGTCCAGAGCAACCGTGTTTGTTTCTGGTACGTAATGGGTGTTTTTCGTACATCCTCAGGACGTCCTTTTAGGACGTGCGGAGGACATCGTTATAGGACATCCTGAGAATATCCTATTCAAGACTTCGTTTGGATCATCTTATAGCAAATGTCCTGGGGACATCCTGAGAATGTCCAGAACATCCGTATTTGTACGTAAAGGATGCTTTTCGCACATACCCAGGATATCCTATTCACGTCCTTGTTTGAGTCATCCTCACTGGCGTACGCATGGGGTTTTGATGAGAGTAGTAACTCCCCCCCCCTTGCAATGAAATTTTGTATATTTAACATAGGAATATGTGAGTTGTAGCTCTGTAACCCCCATTGAGCCTATAACCCCCTTATGAAATTTCTGCGTACACCTATGGTCATCCTACAGCAGAAGTCCTCTAAGAAGTGCCCTGTGAAAAACACATTTGGGATGAAATTTTTAATCGTATAAAATTTTCAAATTTTGTTATTTTTCGTGCAATCGTGTCTTCATTCACATAATCAAACGTTGGAAAAGCTATGTCTGGATATATTCGATGGTGCCTGTTATTTAGAGGTGTCCGTTATTTTGAAGTGTTATGGCATAGTACATATATCTCCATGACGGACACTTTTCCCATTACCAATTCCGAAGCTTGTTATGCCCTAACACTTCCAAATAAAGGACACCTCTGAATAACGGTCATTTCTGAATAATGAACAGATTCTCAAATCCGCAAGTGACCGTTAATCAGGAGTTTTACTATATAGAATATACAGTAAAACCTCATTTAATAGTCACCTCTCTGGGATTACAGCGCCACCTTTTGCTCGAATTTTTTGTTGTTGCTTACTTCCTTCCTCCTTAAACGGTCACTCCCCAATTGTAGCTCTGGAAAAACCCCTTATGAATTTTCTGCGTACGTCTATGCTAGAACCGACGTTTTAGATAGAGTTGAAGAATTATGTCTTTTGACAAACATGGTATTTTACGGAATTCTTGGTAAAATACATTTAATGAAACATGATGGCTACCACATGTGAAATAGTAAAGTTTTATTCATACATTTATATGTGTAAAAATAAAGTACTAACACTTATTAAGATACATCCACTGGACAGGATATGTCGTTCTTTAAATAGAGGCGCCCCTTATTTGGATGTATTCCTTGTGTTATGTAACACTGTGTCATTAAGTGAAAATGTGGAATAATTATCACTGAACTAAAATCAATTTTCGTACTTAAATAAAAGGTATTTTTAATTATAAAAATAAATTCAAATATAAAAAATCAACGTCATCGCACGAGACAGACATCTCTTTGAAATCAAAGTATGTCCCTGTGTCAGTATTTTCAACCAAGATTTATAAGATATATTTTGAAATTATGCAAAATGGCTTCCATAGGATTCTAGGATCTCCGCTGAAGAATTTTATTCAAACTACTTGGGAAAAAAATGACTTGAAATGATAAAGTGAAAAAATGCGAGAGTTCTATCAAAATACGATCATGAAAATCCAGTCCAATAACATTTCTTTTAAGCCCCAGGCCTTTAGCGACAAATTTCATATATTTTCGTCTCGAAGTTGTAGCGTAATAGCAAGAGTAAAATTTATTATCTCATTGAAGAAGGCAACTTTAACGTTCATTCAGAATTTTCATTCATATTTCATGAGATTTTTAAAGGAGCTGTCTCCACTTTGCTACTCAGAATCTATTCTGGGGTATTTAGTGTCAAACGCGATTGTTTGGTCGTCGAAACGACTTCTGACAATTCATCAACTTTCCTCGCAGAAAGAAAAAGACATGGTTTTTTATTTATTATGATCTTGGTTATGTCTTTATTTTTGTTTGCAGTCTCCGTTTCGTTCGTGTCTTGTTTCGTCTTACTCCTTTGAGCTGTGATATTTCAATTCAGTTTTATTTCTCATAGTGGAATTTTGATTTGCTAGTATAATAAGCGTATCAAGAACTCGTAAAACCTATTTTTGGTTGAAACTTAACTTTATACGTTTATAGTAAATAATTTTGACACCCACATTGAAGCTCGATCTAGAGCTTTTTTAGTATGGGAGGAAAATAGACATCATCCCAATCCTAGAATCGAACTAGAGTCTCTCCGTTGAGCCAGGCGTGCCTTAACCACTAGACCAACGAGAACAAGAATAACGCTCTCTTTCTCCGTATATAAGGATGTAAGATATTATTACCCTTCACAGGGATAACACAATTGCCAAATAATGGTCAACACATAAAGCCTCCAGGGCGAGATTTGGCGATTTTTTTAGTGGGGAATTTTAATTTTATAAATAATTTTGACAGCTTTATTTAAGTTCAATCAAGATCTTTTTAAAACGTGGGTGACAAAATTGTTTATTATAATAAAATTCCCTAAGAAAATAATCACCAACATTCGCCCGGGGAAGCATTCTGTGTTGACCATCATTTGGAAATTATGTTAGTCTTGAGGAGGGTAATAATATCTTACAACCTTATTTAGGGAGAAAGGAATGATTATTCTTGTCCTCGTTAGCCTAATGCTTAAGGCATTCCGGGCTTAACGAAGAGACACCAGTTTGAATCTAAGACGTGGACGATATATCTTTTTCTGGTATATTAAGAAAATTCTATATTAAACTTAAAAAGTGGGCGTCAAAATTATTAATCATAATAAAATTCCTCAGGAAAACACTCACAAAAACTCGCCTCTGAATGCTTGTGTGTTGACCATTATTTGGCAATTGTGTTATCCCTGTGAAGGGTAATAATTTGTTGTCCATACGTGTAACGTAAAATGAAATATCTTGCAGATATATATATATATATATATGAAATATATTGTCCGACTGTTTCCTCAGGTTTTATAAATAAAAATTGGTAGAAGTGGGACGTAAAATCTTATGTCTTACTATTTGTACTAATAAACATTTTTCTGAAATAAATTAATATTTCTGATTCACCTGACTCCAAATAAATTTGGTTATTTGTATTGGAGCAACACAAAGTAAATTGGAATAAGTAAAAACCACAAGGCAGATACAGTTGAATATTTATTAAAACGTTTATAGCACCAGAGAGGAGATTTTATCAAACGTCTTCTCTCTTTAATAACACCATTTCGATAGTTTCAAAAATGAAGCAAACCTGGAATTGCAATTAGTCAGTGTTCTGATATCGAGGTTAGTTCAACCAGCCATATGACATAGCCATAAATTACACAGTTATGCATCAATTAAAAAATAATTTGTCGTTTTTGATTTACATAAATAATCGACATTTATAATTGAAATTTACTTTTTGTTTTCTATTGTAAATTCTTAAGATATTACTATCTTCCTCGGGGTTAACATAATTTGCAGATAATCATAACACCCTTAGGGTATGTTTTGTAATGTTTTGGTATGTTTTGTAACTTTATTCGTAAATAGCTATATGAGATTTGTATGATTTTTACCGTTTTCTGTATATTTTACCTTCTAAAACTGCTTGAATAACCGAAGATTTTATCAAATATTCCACACCATACACACCAATGAAGAAACTGATAATTCTTCCATGATAGATTAAAACGCTATCACCATATAGCTAAAATATATTATATACCTAACGTATCAGATGGAAAATAAGCTAATAGATCTGATTAGAAAAATACATAAATCCAGACTGAGATGGTACAGACATGTAATGGGAAAAGAAGGTAACTAAGAAAGAAAACTATCTATAAACATGCAGAATAATAAATAACATAGGAAAGAAAGACCAAAAGAATGTGTAAAGATCTAATTAAGGAAAATCTGAGAGAAAAGAAGCTAAGAAAGAAGTGAAGAAATGCGATACCCGACGAAAAATTATCAGAAACAGCGACCCCGTATAAAATGAGGTAAGCTGAAGCAAAAAGTAGTAGTAGTAGTAATAGCAGTAGTCATAGGAGGAGGAATAGTAGTAGAAGGAGGAGGAGGAGTAGCAGCAGGAGGAGCAGGCGAAAGAGAAGACGAAGAAGGAGAAAGGGACACTAATACACTATTGAAATATTCTTGCGACACATGACGGCGAGGAAAATTATCTTAGTGTTACTTACACGAAAATAACCGTTAATAAATATATTCATAGAAATGTATTTCATAATTATTAATTTACCAATGAAACATTATTTTCGTTTCGGATGTAAACGAGTGTGGAAACCTAAACATCGTCATCTTAACATCAAACGGATGAAACGTATTAGTTTACCAATACCAAGATAATTACATCTGCAAATTTAAAACAGACACTTCGATAGAAGATGAAGAAATGGAAAATAAACTTCCTGGAATAAAGAAAACAGCTGTCATCTGAAATAAGTGTCTTTCAGATCTTTAAAAGAACAGGCATGTGTTAACAGCTCTAGTAATTAGTACTTTAGGACTGATGCAACGATACATAATTAACGGTTAAACTTATACGTTGTAATTTCACAAGCGCAATTTGAACTGTCGTTTTATTATTCTCAATTAAACGTTACAGTAGTTATAATAATCTTCGATGAAATTCCAGATTTAAGGGAAGGCTCTCGCTGGGGAATTACTCAACGAAATAAAATTTCAGCTCCTAAGCTTTGTAGCTCATATTAAAGCTTTTCGAAAAACATGGGACACTCTTTTCCGTTTTCCGACCTATATCTTAAAACTTGCCCGTTGAATCTCGGAGTGTCAAACCACTCGTGACCAATTGGTGATTATACTGATCTTAGGAAAAGCAGTATAAAATAGCGACCACAGGAACTATTTTGCAGGTGCGCAGAAATAACGCGCATGGCGCAACAATACAATTCTAGTTAGAGGAAAAGGGTTAAAACTATAAAAACGGACTTAGGCCGTTTTACCAGTCACTGCTCTGCATTCTCACGTTCTACTACTACACGATGGTACAGCCAATAATAGTAGCTATGCCATCGCTATAACGCAAGTGATTGTATATTTTTTTCAATAAATATGTTACATGACTATACATCCCTCACATTTTCACAATGTAGAATATTTTATTAGCTTGAAATTGTAGAAAAATAAATGATAAAACGATAAGACCGATTGGTTTCTTTTACCAGTTTTGTATGTGTTTTGTAGGTGATAAGAAAAAGAAATTAAATTCTTTCGAAACTATCACATAATCCCTATTTGGTCAATGTTATCGTTTAGTCTATATAATTATTATAATGTACTTAAACGACGTTACTGGAAATTAAAGTTTTAAGTTCACATTTACGAATTTTTTATTGAGTATATTATTAACTAAAAGACCTCTGCGAAACAAGAGACCCCCATGACAGGTAAACAAATGGTCGGCTAATCTAAAACACCTTTATGCTTATCGAGCATTTGTAAAAGGACAAATATTTATAATACATAAAATTATTTAGTTAATTGTGTCTTACATAGAACATGTTAAATTCGTGATTACTATATTGTTATTATAGTAATAATCTATTAATTTTTATTTGTTTTTGGAGCAAACGCGCTATTGTTTTAGAAGCACAATATTACTGGTAGAAAGAGCAATTTTATTCGTACATATCATTCATACTGGTCATTCATACTATCATTCAAGCTGGTTGGAACGGATGTGGGATAAAAAATCCATCTATTGTGTAATGTTTTGTTTCAAACCGTAAAACAAATTTAAGTTGAAGACAGAAATTTAAAACCTCATTTTTCCTCACTTACGACGCGACGTTCCGTTTAAAGTTGGAGCAGCTATGGCTTTTCAAGGAGTAATGAAAAGGAGGACATTGGCGTTGGGAATGGAACTCTTTTAATCTCCAGAATTTCCGCCTGATATTTTAGGACTCTATACTTTCTTTGCACTTCAACAAGATTCATTCTGCGCAGCATAGATATTTCTAAGTCCAGTGGATTGCGACATCGTGTTGTGCCTTGAACATGTTTCACAAACCTAGAAAAGCATTTAATTTATCAGAGTTATTCAAAAGCTTACCCTTATAGATAGCTCATATTACATTGAGATCTGTTAACAGGATTGCTTTACAGTAGCGTAACTAAGGGGGGGCAAGGGAGCCCTCGCCCCGAGCGCCACAATTCGGAGGGCGGCAATTAGCCTTTAAAAAATAAAATTTATTTGTTTTCTCTTGTTACCCCATGAAGGTTGCTCAAATGACAGTCGCATGCCCCTGGCGGCAAAATATTTAGCTATGCCACTGTTTCTTTATATATATAAATGAGGCTGATATCTGGCTAATATAAATAATTAATAAGTTTAAAAACTTCTAGGATATTTTACTGCATGCATATTTTTTTCATAGTATTTCTTGCAAATAGAAAATGATTTTAATTGCTGTTTATATCTGCATACATTCGCGTTCCTAATGAGCAAATAAGGATTGCTTATCCTTTACTTCGGTAGTTTGAATTCTTATAATATTGAAACGTTATATTTACCTTATATTTCAATATTGAAATTGACAAAGTTATCATCAAGAACTATGGGCGCCTATATGAGTACTTCCAGGGCATGAGAAAAATTATTACCTCCTGCTCAAGGCCGTCAAATATTTCATCGAATGTAAAAGATACTAAATTGTTACAAATATAACTGATACTACCTCACAATTAATAATGAGCTAAAAAATACCTTATTTTAAATATGCTTGTAAAAGTTTGAAAGTAAATGCATAGCAGAATCGGGCAAATCAAAATTTTGAAAGGCTAGGAAGCCTCTAGCCCCTCTGTCCCCCTATATGGGTGACCATATCAAGAACAACATTATGCGGAAATGGACAAGTTATAATTGCGGTATTCAGCCTTCCGCATTAATGTAAATACGGCCGTCCTTGCTTCGTGTTTCTCTGCGACTGACAAGGGCAACACACAGTGAGTGCCCCGCCGATTTTGATGAAATGTTTTGATGAAAGTAGAGCCAAAATAAGGAAACACATGTTTCAGCATTTGTGCCCATACTGCTTATTTTCGGAGATATGAATTTTTAAAGATTTTGCATACTATATATGAGCTTAAAACACGACGCCCTCTGCAAGCCAATCGGTAGCTGGGTCGTTAAGTTGTCGGCTCTTCGCTCCGTGTGTTTATGTTCGATGCCAGGAGAAATCATCATTATATTTTGGCGCATCCTTTTTACATGTTCATTTATGTATTTTTATTAGTAAAAATACTTCGCTTACAATCGGATTTTGTTCATAAACTTACTTTAATAAAATTCATATTTATGTAGTTATATGTTAATTGTATGCTTATTGGCAGTGATAATTTCTACTCGAATTTTAATTGTTGATTATTAAAAAGTTGAAAAGTAGAAAAAGTTTTGGTGTAGCCATCCAGCCTGTTATGTAGTTAAGTAGATCCAGCACACTTTAATAATGTTTTTACAAATGACGACGGCACCTCTTCTTCTACTGTTGAAGTAATTCCACCTCATTGTACCCCATACTGTCAACCTCGTGATGTGTACTTCTTCCGTCAAGTAAAAAATTTCATTAAAAGGTTACAAAATTGTGTTGAAAGCTTACAAAAAAATAGTCATTTAAACATGCGAGCAGATAGATGCTTTGAAGATCCATTCACTTATTCACAATCAACTTTCGGCGCCGAATTTTAAGAATACATTACAGTACTCTTGGTTTGTTGCAAAGTTAACAAACGAAAGAAGCGTTTATGAAAATGTAGATGGTATTTGTTTTCCAGATGATATTAGACAAAGAAAATCAGTTGTTCGAACAATTCATTTATAAAATGCTCACGTTGTAGAATTTTTTTATGTTTTTATTGTTTTTATGATAATTATCATCCAAAATTATGTACCAGTATACAATTCCGACACCTCCGATAGTGATACACAAAATATGTTCACGTTAGTCAGTTTTAAGATAAAATTGATTGCATTTTATAAAATAAAATGTTTCTATATAAATGAGATGCACATAAAATGGTATATTATGAAATA